>QPKB01000011.1:19318087-19776471 GCA_003546025.1 Camphora micrantha
GGATTGAGGGGCTGATCCTTTTCATTTGCTGAAGATGCTTCCGTGTCAACCTTACTATCCTCAGTGATTGCATTGCATGGAGCATTTTCCGGGAACAAGTCCTGAACAGCGTCCAGCAATTTGTCTTCTTTGTTTACAATTTCATTGGTAGAGACGTCTTCAAGGTAGTCAGCCAGAAGAGGTCTGTACTCTGATGTGACAGTTTCAGAAGCTCCAGAGGCGCTGTCGTCTCGAACTATCGCATTGCAAGCAATAGGAAACATTTCCGTAACGGATTGTTGGGAGTCAGATTCGTCCTCTGATGTAAGGGGATCATCCACCCAGCAGTTTTCTTCATTTTCAGGAGTTACTGGAGGGGACTCCTGTAGATTTTCCGGGACCACCGGTTCTGGATCGCGATGAAGCTGATTGATGTGATCTTGTCCTTGCTCTATGGCAAGATGCTGCAAGATCCTCGCATATTCTTCGAGATCAGGCATAGGGGCCAGATCTTCTTCTTCATCTACTCCTTGTAGTTCCTCCTGATCGGGTTCTACCGGAGCATTGGCAGGTGCTGTGTCAACAGCATTTTCCTGAACAACCTCTTGGTCTCCTTCATCATCAGACCAAGATCCCTGTGGTTGTAAAGGGTTATACCAGATCACCGGCATGAGGTGGGATTCGGGGATCCATTCCTCGTCAGAGAGGTATTCTCCTGTTTCGAGGGATTCCTCCCATTCATCGGTGTCACTGGCGGTGTCACTGGACTCGTACCCATCCATGGGGAATCCAACTACTGAATTGCAAGAGTATGATGCCCCCTGCATGTCTTCAGTTTTGAGTAGTAATGGCATGAAATCACCAAGGGTGAATTTCCTTGCCGGCCTCGAAGTCTCGGAAGGAGACTTTTCTGCTGCCCCCAGTGAAGGGGTAGGGGAAGTTTCTGTCTTTTCAGGAACTTCTTGTTTTGGTTGAGCTTTCTCCTGCTGTTTAAGCTTACGGAGTTGTCTCCTGGCTTGCCTTCGCTGTCGAGCGGTTGGCTTTGTTTTGACGATCTCCCAGTTTTCATCTTCCAGGAGATCGGGATGTACCCATATGGGCTGTCCATCTGGTGTTGGGCACGGGACTAGCTCTTGGGATGTTTGAGCCATTTTTATCACCTTGAAGGAAGTAGTGACCTTCTTCTTTGGTGACTTTTGTGTTTGTCCAAATGACACCATGTTGACGGAGGCAGACCCATAGTTTTTGTCAAAGGTGATGACTCCGTTTTTCCACATCTCGTTGATCTTTTCTCTCACAACGAAGCATTGGTTGAGAGGATGCGAGATCATCTGGTGGTATGGACAGTACCGGGGATCGTTGGTTTTGCCAACATCTCCTGGTCTTTTGGGTTCAGGCAGGGTGAGCTTCCCGTTTGCCAAGAGAGCCTCGAAGATTTCTTCGACATCTTCATCGAACGGGTATTTCTTTTCTACTCGTTCTTTGAAGGCATCAGAGAGTTCAGGTCTCTTACCTGCACCTTTGTTTTCAGCTTTCTTTGGTGGCTGCGGAGCTGACTTGGTTTGCACATTGAGAACCTCCTTTTTCTTTTGCTTCGAGGTTGCAACGGCGGTCGGCTCCTTCTTTGATGATTTCTGACTGCTGAGGTCTTTGATCACCGTCTCAGCCTCCATAGATGCTTCTAGGAGTTCTCCCAGATTCTTTGACTTGTTGCCGATAATCATGGAGCGTATTTTTGCTCTCATGTTGTTACGGCAGATGTCGACCAGCGACGTTTGTGGCAGTACGTCTGAACATTTGTACGCCATTGCCTTCCATTTGTGAATGTAGTCGTATGTCGACTCATTCTCTCCCTGTTTTAGGCTGCAGAGTTGAGCCATAGTCACAGGATGATCCTCACCTTTGAAGTGAGTTAGGAAGCGTGTCTCCATCATGGCCCAGTTTTGGATAGAGTCCTCCTGAAGAGTGGAGTACCAATCAAAGGCCGTACCTTTTAGGGTACTTGCGAAGAGACGGATCTTGAGGGCGTCTTGATCCGCGATGGCTCCCGTCAGGATCTTGAAATGGATGACATGTTGCCTGGCCGAGCCCTTCCCCGTATATGTTTGGAGAGTGGGCTGTTTGAATTTGGTAGGAAACGGTACCGAGTCCATCCATAAGGGATATGGCGGCTTGATTCCATGTTCCTTTAGTGAATCCTCTTCCTTTGCTTTGGCGAGGATATCGTCAACGTCCTTTTTGGTAAGGGCGCGTGACTCATTTACCTCCTCTTCATGGTGACTTGGAGGAGCTTCATTTTCATTATTCAGTGGACGTTGGAGGGTAAGAAGTAAGTTCTCTATGAGAGCTTCTATCCTCTGTTGTCCTTGTTCCAGCTGCTGGATGCGTGCTGCTACGTCATCTTGCGGTGGAGGCTGCTCAGCATTTGTGACTAAGACGTTCATCTTTCGAGAGTCGAATGAGGATATTGTCTTGGTGGCTGAGCTGGAGCTCATTCTTTTGGATGAAGAGCTCGAAGAGTGATTGCTCCGGTGTCCTTGACTTGAAGGAGTGGGAGAATCTTCTCTATATTTTCGCGCCCGGGACACGCTGCGAGTCACCGGTCGCTTGACATGGATTTTTGTTGCTGACTTCTGGCGCTTTCTGGTTTTGCCAACCATATGGACAGTAGCAACTTGGTTGGGTGGTTCTTTTTCAACCCATTTTTGAGAGACCTGGAGCGTAGAGTGCTGAGCTCTTTGCTTCTCTAGTCTCTTTTGCCGATACGCCGCGCGGCGACGCATGCGACGAGCAATCTGAGCTTCAGTTAGCTCGGGCTGTGCTCTAGCCACGAAGGAGGTGGTCCCTCGTGCGCAGCAGCCGAGCTTGTCTTCTTTGTAATTTGGTAAGGACAGGATCTGGATGCGGTCCTTAGCCTGTCGCAGCGAAGCTTTAAATTCGGCGAGCTCGGCCCCTGTTGAAATGAAGGGCCGAGTTGCAGAAATACAGGCCTTGACAGGTTCTCGCTGAGGCCTGATGATGCACGATTTGATCCTGGGCTTATAGGAATAAGCCGGCTCGTGCTGGGTAGATTTTGTTTGGTGGAGGGTTGGTTTCTCCTCTTTCGTGTACGAGAGAGGGTAGAACCGGTTCTCCTTGAGCGGGGCCAGGTATGCTGGCCTTGCAGATCTTTGGGACCTTCTTTGTTTTGGAGAAGGTCTTGGAGACCAAGTCTTGAGGTAGACCTGGTTTCTTGCAGGCTGAGGTTTCGCGGAGCTGTCGCGAGCTTCAGTCTTCTTGGCGGTTGCCCTTGGTGTCACGGTAGTGACGTGCCCAGGGGCGGTTCTCTGCTTCTTGGCAGGAGTTGTTTCTTCTGCGGGAAGTGGGAAAGGTCCCAGCGACCCGAAGATGATGGACCGGGGAGAGGAGGTCGACCCGGTGTCTTGTGCGTTGCCGAAGGAAGTGACACTTCGGCCGCTGGCAAGGCGCTTAGAAGCGCATTTGTTTTGCTTCTCTTGAAGCATCAGCTGGTACTTGTTCTCATCGAAGGTGATTGTCAGCGAAGCTGCCATTGTTAGTTTTTGAAAAACCTTTCTGAAACAAGACCGGATCCATTAGTAATCACAAGAATGTGGTGATCATAAATGGAAATAAACTATGGTTTTTTCTTTTCAATTTGCTCGAGGGGACAAGGCCCGGCCCAAGCAAGATGAAGAAGGCAAAAAGCCATAGAGTATACAATTGTTCTAAACGCGAGTATGAAAGGCTCAGAGTGAGCGTTCCAGTGACTGCTAGAAGCAATTGTAAACCTTAATTCAGATTACCGAGGAGCGAGGCTCACTCGAGGTAAAACGATATAAGGTTGGGAGTACAAATGTGTCGGTCGCGAATACAGTAGACCCAAGAGGGCGTACTAGTACCGCTAGGCACAGATGTTGTAAATCGCATCCTTGAAATGGACACGAGATGGGATTTTTTGAAAGGTCAAGGTTGGGTTCATAAAAGAGAGCAAATGGCACTCCGATCCGAAAACGTGCTCAACATTTCTGCGAGCACAGAGTCCGAAAGGGAAATAACCAGAATTTCTCGAATCTGGACCTAACAATGACGGAAGTTTTTTTTTTTTTTTGAAAAGTCAGGATCAGATTCATCAAAGAGAGCAAATGACGTTCCAACCCAAACACGTGCTCAACATTTCTGCGAGCACAGTAATCCGAGGTGGAAGAGGTCAAGATTTCTCGACTTTGAACCCAAACGTGACAGAGTTTTTTTTTTTTTTTTTTTTTTTTTTTGAAGATTTTTTTTTTGAAAGTCAGTATCGGATTCATCAAGGAGAGCAAATGATGTTCCAATTCAAACACGTGCTCAACATTTCTGCGAGCACAGAGGTCTGAAAAGGAAGAGATCAAGATTTCTCAAATTTGAACCAAAAATCGACGATTTTTTTTTTTTTTTTTTTAGGGTTTGAGAATACATCGAGTTCTCACGATTCGTTCTTATGAAACCAATGTTGATAGATCAGCCCCCAGGTAAGGGTAGGATTACTTAATGAACCCGTTTGGAGGACCCTTACCTAGAACAGCCTAGCTGTCTCCAAACTCTGGACAAGGCTTTTCTTAGGTCAACTTCGATCAAAGAACGCAATCGGTAAAACTTTCGTGTTCTCAAATGCATCCCTGTTTTTTTATGGACTCATCAGAGAGAGCGAATGGTCCGTTCCCAGTCTGAACAGGGGCTCAAACAATTTCTGCGAGCCCTAAGTCAGAAAGGAAAAGAAAACCAAAATTTCTCAAATTTGGATCCAAAAGAAAGAAGATTTTTTTTTTTGAAAATCTGAAAAGTTTGAAATCAGATTTTTTTTTTTGGCGGACTCATCAGAGAGAGCGAATGGCCCGTTCCCCGTCTGAACAGGGGCTCAAACAATTACTGCGAGCCCTAAGTCAGAAAGGAAAAGAAAACCAAAATTTCTCAAAGTCCAAAAGAAAGAAGATTTTTTTTTTTTGAAAATCTGAAAGTTTGAAATCAGATTTTTTTTTTTTTTTTTTTTTGGTGGACTCATCAAAGAGAGCGAATGGTCCGTTCCCCGTCTGAACAGGGGCTCAAACAATTTCTGCGAGCCCTAAGTCAGAAAGGAAAAGAAAACCAAAATTTCTCAAATTTGGGTCCAAAAGAAAGAAGATTTTTTTTTTTGAAAATCTGACAAGTTTGAAATCAGATTTTTTTTTTTTTTTTTTTGGTGGACTCATCAAAGAGAGCGAATGGTCCGTTCCCCGTCTGAACAGGGGCTCAAACAATTTCTGCGAGCCCTAAGTCAGAAAGGAAAAGAAAACCAAAATTTCTCAAATTTGGGTCCAAAAGAAAGAAGTTTTTTTTTGAAAATCTGACAAGTTTGAAATCAGAATCAGATTTTTTTTTTTTTTTTTTTTTTTTTTTGGTGGACTCATCAAAGAGAGCGAATGGTCCGTTCCCCGTCTGAACAGGGGCTCAAACAATTTCTGCGAGCCCTAAGTCAGAAAGGAAAAGAAAACCAAAATTTCTCAAATTTGGGTCCAAAAGAAAGAAGTTTTTTTTTTTTTGAAAATCTTTTTTTTTTTTTGAAAATCTGAAAAGTTTGAAATCAGATTTTTTTTTCGAACTCATCAAAGAGAGCAAACGGTCCCTTTCCCAATCTGAAAGCGTGCTCAAACATTTCTGCGGGCACTGAATCCAAAAGGGAGGAGATCGAGATTTCTCAGATCTGAATTCAAAGAACAAGAGAAGATTATTTTTTTTCGAGAAGGAGAAAGATTGGAAATAGACTTAAAGAAAGAAATTTCCAAACAAAAAAAAAATCCCATCTCATGTATTTTTTTTATGCAAGATTCAACATTGGCAACCAACTAGAAAGGTGCCAAAGAATCTAAGTTCATGTTCTCAAATGAACGTGTCCCACCGGGTGTGCCAGCTTGATGGACCCGATTTCTTCCCTCTCTCCCGCTGCCTCCGCCCCGGGTCTTTCGGGGTGCGGCGGAGGGGAGGAGAAGAAAAAGATAAAGGGTTTCAACATCTTTTTTTTTTTTGTACGGGTATGCCAATTTCACTTTTCTACTTGGAATTTAGAAACGGTGATCCGAAGATCCACCTTCACAAGTAGAAAGAGGAAATGAAACTTTTTCTAGTTTTCCATTGCACACATATTTTTAAGAAAAGAGACAAAGGGGTTTTTTTTGAATGCCGTGAAAGGCGATTTCATTTGTTGCCGTGAAAGGCGATTTTGCCGTAAAAGGCGATTTACAAGTCTCATCCATTATGAAAGACAAGAATTGTGATTTTTGTCTCTAAAAGAAAAATAAAGTACAATAGAAATCAAGAAAAGGAATCTGACTTCTCATTCGATTGTGGGGACACGTTCAGATCGACGGTCGCGAGTCATGTATGGGCTCCTCCGTCGTCCATGCAGATGAGAACACGATGCTTGGATTCTTGGCTCGGCTTTCTAACCTCAGATTTTTAAAGAATAAAGACCAAGAGAAGGTCTTATATCCGATAAAAAGCTAAGTAAACGGGCTGAAAAGCCACGTTTTAGCCATGTTGGTAGAAGAAGGGAGGTCCTTGGGGGGGTGGCCCCCCAAGGGTGCTTCAATCACCTTTTGGTGGTCTTTGCAGCAGAGTTGCAGGGCTTCTAGATTTTTTTGTCTTCTTCGGGGGGAAAGCGAGAGCTAGATCCGGATAGCACTAGCCTTAGTTCCCTTTGGAATGTCCTCCTATTTATAGGCCTTTGGTAGCCATTTAGGAGGGTTTATGAGCATTGAATGCATTAATACTCATAATGGGAGGAGTTACAAGTTTTAAAGCATTTGTTTTGTAACTCCTTTTTCCTTCAATCTGATTGGCCGATGGAGAATAATGAGCTTTTAATTGCCTTTAATCCCCATCATGGGAGGAGTTTCATGGCTTTAATGCCATAAATCCTTTGACTTGTAACTCCCATTTGCTTGCTTTTGATTGGGCCGTCCAAAATAATGAGTTAATGACCGCATTAATTTGTCATAAAACGGGTCATTTAACTTCATTAATTGGTCGCCAAGTCGCTCGAAGAGTCGCGGGCCGCGCCGCGTCTTTTGGAATTCTTCTTGCGATGACCGCCGGTGGATCCACATGTTGTTTGATGTCGGATGGCGATGCAATTTTAGACATTGATCAATGTCAACGTGCCGGCAACATCTGTCCTGTCGATTTCACGATCGGGCGGGCAGAAAGTGTGCTTTCTTTGTCGGCCGGTTGGCGAATTCGAGGCATCTAATGATCATCCAATGACTTCGGCGTCGAATCCGTGATGTTTGACGAAGATCGACGGATTTCATGCACGAAAAATCAGATTTTGGAAAAATCACAGGGGCCAATCAACTCGAAACGCGAAAAGGACCCAAAAAAGGGTCTTCCGGCGAAATTTTGGGTCGCCGGAATTCCATGGTCGCCGGCGACCATGGGCCCATGGTCGCCGGCGACCATGGCGACCATGGGGGCCCGTTTTTCGGTCGCCGTCCGGTCGCCGTTTCTTCGCCGTTTTTCGATCTTTTTTCATTCTTTTTTCTTCTGATTTTTTCCTGACATTTCCCCTCATTTATTGGCCTGATTCTCTTGAAGAAAACCCGACGAGAAGCCACGCAAATCGGAGCACAAAGTTTCCTATTTTTCTGGAAAGCCGAAGACTTTGTTGTGCGGTTTTGCCGATTTTTTGTCAAGCATTGAAACTAGGCCAAACGATGTCGGAATGACCTGAAATTCGACGTGGAGCTTCTTGAGCATTAGATAGGACCAAACATAGGCTTTGGTTTGAGTTTTGAAGCCTTTTGGGGCCCCGCAAACGCTTGCCTTAATTTCGCCATGAGAGAAATGCCGAGCTTTGACTTGCGGTCAACCGATGTCCGATTGACCTGAAATTTGACAGGGAGCCTCCTGAGTAGTAAGTAAGACCAACCATGGGCTTTAGTTTGAGTTTTGGAAGCCTTTTGGGGTCCCGCAAATGCTCGCCTTGATTTCACCTCGAGGAAAACGCCGAGCTTTGAAACTAGGCCAAACGATGTCCGTTTGACCTAAAATTTGACAGGGGACCTATTGGAGTCATTTTGAGATGATCCATTAGCTCCAATTTGAATGCCATGATTCCGGGATGCTCCGCCGCCGGTAGACCTGTTTTTGCTTCCTGAGAGTTGATGAAGGGTCAAACGTCGTCCGTTTGACCTGAAATTTGGCAGGGGGCCTTTTGGAGGTATTTTGAGACCATCCGTACGCTCTGATCGAAGTTCTAAAGTCTTCGACACTGTCGCTGCCGGGAGCTCTTGTCTGGCTGTCGGAGGAGTGAAGTTAGGCCAAATGATGTCGAAATGGCCCGAAACTTCATGTGTACCATTCTTTTGGCTGCTTTGAAGGATCTTGCAGTTTTTGTTTGATTCTGACAAGATCTGGTGCTTGAAGTGGCGCCTTCCTATTTATGGCAGGATGTGGCTCCATGTAGCATTTGGTGTTGAAGGGACATAGTGACATTTTTGGTGTCAACAAAGAGCAGTTCCTCCCTCTATTGATCCTCTAGCACATAGAAAAGAGGGGGCTAAACAACCAAATATATCAAGTGTTATGAAAGGGGTGATGAAGGGTGCAAGAGATAGATTAGCCAAAGTTACAGCAAAATGGCTAATTCACAAGAACATACCGCCTACAGCAATAGATTCCCCATATTTCCAAACAATTCTTGATGTTGCCGCCGAAGCTGGCCGAGGAATACAGTCGCCCTCTGTTTATGATGTGGGCACTAAGTATCTCGAAGAAGAATATAAAGAAATAAATGTATGGGTGGAGAACTTTAGGCCCATGTGGCAACAGAATGGGGTTACTATTATGTGTGATGGGTGGACCAGCGGCACACAAACACAATTAATAAACTTTTTGGTACAATCAGTTGCTGGGTGTGTCTTTGTGAAGTCCGTGGATGCATCTGAACATAGACGGACAGCTAAATATATATACACTCTTATGGATAAGGTTGTAGATAGTGTGGGAGAGGAGAATGTTGTACAAATAGTTACAGATAATGGTGCCAATTTCAAGGCAACCTGTAGGATGTTGGAGAATAAAAGACCTCATCAATTTTGGACTCCATGTGCAGCACACTGTATAGATCTCATTATGGAAGATATTGGAAAGAATAAGAAAATTGCTGAAGTTATCAAGGCATGTAGAGGCATTACCAGATTTATTTATGATCATTCATGGCTTTTGAGCTTGATGAAAAGATTCACAAATAACCATGCCTTGATACGTCCGGGAACAACTAGGTTTGCCACCCATTTCATTGCGATGGAGAGCCTTGTAAGGTTTAGAACAGAGCTGATTCAGATGTTTGCATCAGAGGAATGGCTTCGTTCGAAATGGGGCAATGCAACAAGTGGTCCGGAATTTGAGATCCCTAACTTGATGAGGGACAATAAATTTTGGAAAAAAGTATCTAATTTATTAAAGATTTATGAGCCTTTAGTTAAAGTGTTGTAGCTTGTAGATGGTGACAAGCCAACAATGGGATATATATACGAAGCAATGGATCGGGCTAAGCAAGCTATCATGGAAAATGTTAGATATCATGAAGATTATATAAAAATTATTGATGCCCGGTGGAATGACCAGCTGCACCATCCATTGCATGCTGCAGGTACTCAATAACAATATCACTATTTGATGCTTTTAAATCAATCTAGTTCTCTTTGATTGACGTTTAATCAATTAATCATTATGCATTTCAATTGTTTTCAATGTAGGCTATTTTCTTAATCCCGAATTCTACTACCCCAATGCCCAACAGCACAGCGATGCAATAGACACAGAGTTGAGGGTAGGATTAAGGGAAGTGTTGAAAAAATTGTTGGGAGTTGATGATTCAATCGAAGCCATCCAAGAGGTGAGTTCGTGATTGGGAATTTTATATTTAAGTCTTGAGATGACAAATGTATATGCTTGAGATAGGTCTTAAACATGTATGGTTTATTAATTTATTCCGAATTTTCACATTGTAGATATCTACATACACACAAAGGAGAGGAGGCTTCGCAGACCCTCTTGCAATGAGGGCGATTGGAAAGATGTCACCTGGTACCCAATCACCAGACCTATTAGGCTTTTGTTATTTATCTTTCAATTGATTGGAACTTGGAAGGACCTAAGGAATATCTAATTTTATTTGTTTACATTGAATTTCAGCTGATTGGTGGACGAATTTTGGAGAAGACACTCCAATGCTAAGGAAAGCGGCTGTTCGCATCCTTAGTCAAGTTACAACTTCATCAAACTGCGAAAGGAATTGGAGTACTTTCTCTTTGATCCACACAAAGTCCAGGAATCGGCTTACCATGCAAAAACTCAACAAGCTTGTATATTGCCATTACAATTTGAAGTTGAGAAACAGAACAAGAGAAAGGAGGGCAAGGGATGATCCGAACTATTGTCCTATTAGTTTGGATCACATATTTAGAGAGGACGATCCCTTGCTCCCATGGATAGCCGAGATAGAGGATCCATTGCTAGATTCAGATCCGGACTTTCAGGAGGAGGTTAGAGATTTGCTTGATGAAGATATAGGCGGGGCAGAGGGTGCCCCATTGGGAGGAGAAGGCTCAAGTGCACAGCCGCAAGGCCCGCAACCACAACCAAGAGGGAAAGAACCTGCTCATGCTATGTCATCTTCTGAGAAGACGAGTACCACCGTCTCTTCGAGTAGCCATGGTGGAGGAGATGGGGGAGATGGAGCGGAAGAGACTAGTGGGACAGGTGCTACTAGTGAATACTACCAACATGATCAGGAAGATGTCATTCCTATAGAGGAGGTACACGACTTTCCGGAAAGAATGGAAGGAACCATTGGTTATCAACGGCGTCGGAGACCACCTGCTCCTGGAGGTAGTAATGAACAAGGTGGAGGTATTGGAGGCCAACAAGCAGCATCATGGGCTGAATCGTGGAACCCTAGTTACAGTGGACAAGGACCCTCACAGTATTTTGACTATTTTCCATATGGTCAGCCAGGTCAAGTACAACAAGGAGAAGAACAGTCTTCAACTTCAGGGTCCTACTCATATGGTGACTATGGTGAAACCCAATATAGTAGATATCCACCTCCTCCACTTCCTCCAAGTTCTTTTGATGCGGGTGCGGCTGCCTTCTTTGGATTTGTGGATCCCAATGCTCATCAATATCAAATTCCATATGGTGCCACTAGAAATGATAACAATGATGGGGATGAGGATAGTCATAGCCCCTTGAATCTTGGTAGACGTTCGTTTTGGTGGTGATTAAGGTATTCTTATTTCCTTCACTAACTCTATTATTTGTCATTTCTAAATTGGCGTTGAACGTTGATTGTTGATCACTTCATGCTTCATAGTTCATCCACTTGATTGAATTTGAACCTTGAATGTTGAAGTATTGATATTTGATTGTTTAATGTTCATTAATGAGTAATGAGTAATGAGTAATGACTAATGACCTAACCTAACTCTTAACTCTTAAGTCTTCTTAATTCTTATGCATTTATTTCATGTTCTATTTTTTTTTATAAGCTTTCCATTACTTTTTAAGTTAACATGACTAAGAAACATGAATACATGTGAAAAAACTCATCTTTACTATTATTTTCTATTTATACAGCGATACAGGACCTCATGTATTGAGGGCAACGCTACGCCCCCTTTTCTTACTTACTTTTGCAAAAGAACCACATTTTCTTTCATTTTACAATTTTCTGGATTTTCTGGAATTTTTTCAGATTTTTTTAACGATTTTTTCAAATCACACCGCTACGCCGCTACGTATCCCCGCTATGCTACGTATCGCCCGCTTTGTATCGTTTTGGCGGCGGGCCGCTACGCCCGCCGCCGCCGCTATTTTCATCCTTGGTCTTGAGAAATGTGATATTTTGATAAATGAATTTTTTGCATGCCGACACCACCATTCTCTTTGAGAAGATCTCTACGATTGGGTCATAGCGTGGAAGATAGTGAGGTCTAGGAGATCATGTATGTGAAGGAGTTTTGCAGAATCAAAGAGCAAAGTCTCGATTTGAGCACACTAGAACTCCTTTGGTATAGATCTACACCAAGTTGTTTGTAGATCTAGTTAGTTATTTTATTTGTTCATATTTGTCTTCTTGACAAAGATCTGAGATCTTAATACACTAAAATTAAGGTTTGAGATCTTGGGATAGGTTCTTAGCCTTTTGGATGTTTGATTCCTAGGTCAAGCAGATCAAAGGCTTTGAAATCCCATCTAGAAGGCCCACCTACTTCCAACAGTAAGTCTAAAGTCTTGAAATTTCTACTATAACTTGCGTGTGTATGAAAGAATTTGGACCACCTGTCATTTTTGTTTGCTCTAGAGATTTTTAGCATCTTGATTTAGAATTTATTTAAAAGCCCTATGGTTTGAACTTTGGTTGTATAGTGATCAGTGACACTAGGTTATGCACCGAACTTTGGTTGGAATTGCCGCATGGGTGCATTATTTTTTACCTTTTATTTTTGATACCTATCCAAAGGGGCTGGACCCACCTAAGACCTGCAACTGCGGGAGTGGACACGCAGCACATACCGAAGAGGGAACACCTCCACATGCAGGGAGTACGCACCTGCACATGTAGGGAGAAGACCTGGGGATTGATCATTGGGTAGTGGCGTGAGAAGCAGAAAGCCTAGCCAACAGAGCAACCCTCAGTTCTCAGGTAGCATTGATTTATTAGCAAGGTATGGTTGTGGTCCAGCAGGGAGGACTGTGTTCGGTTGTTATAATAGTCACTCCTTTTCTTTTACTTTAAGACCAATTTTTAGTATACTTAAAAGTGTTGTTTAGTTTTATTTATAGCGAATGTCAAGTTTTGATATGTGTTAATAGGCATAATAATTATAGCAATGGTCAAGGCTATCAATCTTAAGATATGTTATTGCCACATTTGTGGTATACACCAAATCAAAAGCAGTTTTAGATCGTTTGGACAAATGGAGATGGGTACAGCACTTGCAATCAAGCCAACCGTCTCTCATGTATCCTAGTTTTTAAGAAAAATTGTTGTTCCACTTGGATATACACCAAACCACAACTAGTTCAATTTTCTTAGATGAATTGATTCAGTGAAATTATTATCAATTTCATTTGTTGCTGGCATCATTTGCTTGTAGCTTTGTTTCCCAGAGCAACATTCTGAATATGCCTGACGATTCATTAGATTATAGAATTCATTACGAATTCTACCTTCTTTTGGTTATCTAATCGGCCTCCTCATTGCCTAAAGTATGTGTAAAGGCAATCTAAGCGACACTGCTAGCCCCCAAATCTCTCTAATGCTGAAAGCCAGCTGCCAAGGCTGACCTTTCCTTTTAGCTCAGTTAAATGGATCTTTGTTTAAAAAAGGATCTAGTCTAATGAGTCTATTTCTGTTGGGCACTTGACACATTTGAACCAAGTCCTGATCATGAAAGCTGGTATCTATCTGAAAGTTGTGCTTGCCTTGGGCGTATCTTTCATGGCGCTTGATGCTTGATTGTATGGCTAATGTCACGTCCACTTTTAGGGAAGGAATTCTGTACTATAACCAGTTAGTTGAAGAAGGTAACAAATTTGTGTATGTTAATCTCGTGCTTTTTTGGTGAAAATCTGAATGCCCTGGTTGCGTTGGGACCTTGCATTTTATGGGATTATGTAATACTCATACCTTGGCCTGTTTGGCAATTTACTAAAGTAAAAGAGATATAAAGCATCAAATCAAGAGAATAAAATATAAAGAGATTATGATGGTATTTTGATTTTAGTGGATTAGTAGGGCATCTTTTTTACTTTTTGTGTAAAAAGTGGGGTTTTTTTTTTTTTTCTTCCTGTCATCATTTAGTGGAAAAGAGAAGTTGTTTTATTATTTTTTCTTTTAAAGAAGGAGGAAATCTTGAAAATATATACTTTTGACGTGACCCATTTCACGAAGAATGGAGCCTTGAAGTTACTTTTAGTAACCTATTAAATTCCCTACCTGGTACTAGACCCAAGACCTGAGTAAGTTCTTACTGTTAATTATTAGTACAATGATTTATTGAATTTTAGATTGACTATGGCTAAATTATAAAATGCAATCGGACCCACCTCTGCGCTTGGAACACTAGGGCCTTGTCTCTAGCTGTAGGTTTTCTTGGGATGCAACTTTGATTGGGCCACACCCAAACAAGCAGTGATCCCCCACCAAGTCAAAATTTCATGTTTTGAGGGCTTGTGACTTGGGCCTTCTTTTCTGTGGCCTCGTTACCCACATTATGTATATAAATAGAGAGGAATTTACGGCATAGAGCCCTATAGGACCTTATACTACTTCGGAGGTGCCGTATTCACCATCGACACGCATAAGGCTCCCTAAGTGCGTTTTCGTGTGTTTTTTTTTTTTTTTTTTTTTTTTTTTTCGTCGTCGTTTAGTGGTATGGTCGATATCGACCATACATGAAAAATATCTTTCAGTTATATGGTCGATATCGACTATATAACTGAAATGCATTTTTCCCTGCATGGTCGATATCGACCATATAACTGAAATGCATTTTCCCCTGTATGGTCGATATCGACCATATAACTGAAAGACATTTTTCCCTGCATGGTCGATATCGACCATATCGCGAAATAACAAGAAAAAAGACGAATATGGGATTTCTCCTTTGGTTGCTGGTGCTGCTCCATGGCCAGGTGAGTTTGTTCAAAATGGGGTTGAATGTGGATTTTCTCAACAAATTCATCAAGAGATTAGTACTGAGATTACATACTCTGATGGGTTTGGTTCTGATTTTGATTTGCAAATAGCCCAAGTTAGGATTTCTAGGATTTCAGGAGAAACTCATCGAGAAAGTTGCAGAAAAGACGTATTGGGTTCGAATGGGTTTGATTTGAAACTTGTGGAGCAAGGGTTCCCACATGAAATTGTTGCCCAAAACGGGACTAATTGTAAAGAGGAATCTTGAAAAATATGATATAGCCCTCAGCAGTAGCGATGAGGAAGAAGGGGTCGTGAAAGGTTCCATCCCCTCTTCTCCCTCCTCCTCCTCCTCCTCCTCCCCTCCCCATTCTACTTCCTGAAAAACCCAACTTCTATTTGAGTTCCTGCATAATGGTCGATATCGACCATTTTTATGGTCGACATCGACCATTCACTAAACGACAAAAAAACTACAAAATCGTACTTTGAGGACCTTATCCATAAATACTGTGTTTCTAAGACTTCAAGAGTGGTATGGAGTCCTACAGGGACCTACGCCATAAATTCCTCATAAATATATATATCCGGGGTTGCTTTACTTGTCATCCTGATTTGAAAATACTCCTTTCAGTGGGACCCAACTGCCTGCATGACAATCAACAAGGCATTATTACAATTGAAAGGTTTGAACATAAATGATGGGAAATATGAGATATCAGGCCAATCAAATAATCATAGGCCTTATTGTAAGTCCCGAAAATTCTATTGCCATACGTGGTGCAACTTTGCCGATCAAATAGCATAAATTCTGGATGGTGGCAATTCAAAGGAATGCCATCTTTGTGAAGAGGTTTGGATTGATTAAAGGTGAGCCCCAAGTATGAAAGCTCAAGAAGGTGGCTGGAAAGGTTAATTATCTGGAGAATTCCACAACGTATATGTACTGCAAATGCATTATTATTTTGGTGAATGATCTACAACCTGAGCTGGTAATCCCATTGGCAAGGCTAGCGAGGCCCACATTTGATAATGTCCGCCCCTACATTGCTACCCCTTCCCTTTTGAATTACAACCAGACTTAATTTTAAGCTAATCCGTATTTCGCTAACGTTTAATTAAGGTACAATTTTTTCTTCTTTCAATTGATTTTTGGGGATGGAGAGGCCATTATCCAAAGTCCAAACATATGATCACAATATTGTAAATGTTTATGTATATATCAAACCCAACTGGAAACCAGAACCTATCACCTGGCTTCAATCAAGGAAATTTTAAACTGTTGATTTTGGAGGGCCCAGATTTTCATCATCACGGATCCTTCTCGTCTGAGAGTTGGCGAGTTGGTGGGCCCTCTCTACAAACACAGCACTATGCATACCCCCATCCCCTTCAGCCGAAATGGGTCACAAATTGGGCTATAGGAAACTCATGAGTGAGCTTGTCCAAGAGATCACCACTCTACTTATATTATTGAATGATAAGATATTATATTAGTGTACACTTAAGCGTTGTTTGCCTTTTACGCGTGAGATATGTAAATGCAATTTACACATGTAAAAGATGAATATTCAAGTTCTAAGTAGAGGATTTTACAAAAAGAAAAGCACTTTAGGTGGCCAGTGAGCCTAAAAGATCATTTTAATTAACCTTGCACTAGATCAGTCTTTTTGCTTGAAAATGTATTTTTTTTTTTTTAGCAGTTTCATCTAGCATCCTTAGCGACCTTAGTTTTATGACGCTAAGGGTCCCTAACGACCCTACGATGTACACAAATTAAAACAAAATAAGCGTGTTTCATTGTCAACAAGTCATTTTCCTTAACCACTTTCGTCTACACCCATTTCTTCTGACCTAACCGTCCAACTGTGGTCCCCTCCAATATCATCTTCGTCTGTTGCTCCTATTCCTCGCCCTCCTACCAACTGTGGATATCTCTAAACAATGACAGTCTCTGTGATTCAGGCTATATCCATGAAACACACAACAGTTGGTTCTTGGTTCTAATTTGTGTTGAGCATAGGGTCTCAACTATGGGAAGCAGGCACTACCAAAGACCGAGTGTGTAGTAGTCTCGTTGTTGATGAAAATACTTCTGCCAAGGGGAAATGGATATGGAGCACAAATGACGCGTAGAGAATGCATCAGGCCAAAACCGAGGCATGGAAGCATTAAACATCATCAAAAGACCGGTCTCAACCAAGTGATGGTGTTTCCTTTCTGCTCACCTATTTTGTTTGGATTTAATCTAAGATCTCACTGTTCATTGGCTATAAAAATTTGATCATTTTGCTCATATACTCTCCCCCACCATTAAAACAAAGACAATTAATTTTTAAAGAGAGGATGTGGAAGGAGACCACAATTGGTGGGAGGGCGCGGCTGGGTAGGAAGAAATGGGCGCAGATGAATGTGGTGAAGGAAAATAGACTTGTTGACAATGAAACACAAGGAAACACTATTTTGTTCTAATTTGTGTATACCATACGGTCCCTAAGGACCTTTAGCGTCAGGCAAAATGACTGATCTGGTGCAAGGTCGTTAAAATGATATTTTAAGCCCCACTGGTAACCTAAAGTGTCTTTTTTTGGTAAAACCCTCTTTTAAGTATGTAACATTTACATATGTATTTCTTTTTACAACATATGTTTAATAATACTATTTTTTCATCATTTATGCATGTGATTCATTTTTCTATATTTGTTTCAATGATATGTGTAAATGTATTAAACGACTTTGTAAATGATACTTATTAATCATTAAATTATATTCTACTATAATGATATGAAAATGAGACAAAAAATGTTTGATTTATATCAAAGTTTTCATTTGTTTTTTAAATCTTTAAAAAAGAACATGTCTTTCAACATGAAACATACTTTTCAAAAGTAGATATTTCTATCAATGATCACCTTTAAAAAAATACATTCCAACATGTTTTGTTAAGAAAATAAGAGTTTATAGTTTGATGGTTAAGAAAAATAAGATTATTATTAATATTTCTATTAATTAATATTTAATTCAATATTATCTTAATTCATTATTCAATTTGCATAAAACTTAACCCATACATCTCACCGGCTTTATGCCAATATAAATCAATTATAGAAAGTTCTTAAAATGATTATTTTATTGCTAAGTCCAATTATATTAAAAGTATAACAAATTTATTATGGTTAGATAAAATTGCATTTATACATTATTTTTTAATGATACCATAATGCTATATAATATACATTCTTCCTTTTCTCTTACATTCATTTATACATATGTAAATATTTTTAAAGTAATACAATAATAAATAATTTTAGAAAAATCATTAAGATATTGGAAGAAAATTTAAAAGGAGAAGAGAAAATAGAGAATTAAATTATGAAAGAAAAAACGTAGAGAGTAAATAGATTTTATAATTTTGTTATAGCAAGGCAATAGAGAGAAATAGAGAGGTTACCTTCATAAAAGGGGATGAGATGCACGAAGGATTTTCATTCATAGGTTTCAACAATCTTTATGCATATTTTATTATTATTTTGTAAATGCGTTGGAGGGGGGTTTCGAACTCAAAACCTCTTTGATAGAAATGCCTTTAAAACCAAACCGTATGCATCCAACAGGTATTCTTTGAAATTACATGTGCTTTGGTATTCTCTTTTTCCACTTGAACAGGTGTTCAAATCTCATTTTCACACCATTTACACATATGATTTACACACAAGATGCGTAAACACTTGTAGACAAACTTTACTGATGCATAAATATTACGCAAATTCACCATTTACATATGTAAATGGGTGTAGACAAACAACCCTTTAGCTCTTTGCACTGATTATGGAAGAGGGTTTGCTACAAATCAGGAGATGGTGTGAATGCAAAACTCGAGAGATGACGGGACGCTTTAGAATCCTAAGGTTTTAAAATATGCTATACAAAGACGGAATATATGGTTTGTAACTTTAGTTGGCATATAGAAAGGGCTGAAACTACTGTGAGAATTGAAGACCATGAAATACCACAAAGTGATTCTTTCTGCTATTTTGGCTCTATATTTAATATGAGTGGGGAGATTGATGGAGATGTCAACATAGAATTAAAGTGAGATTGTTGAAGTGGAGACTTGCTTCGAGAGTGCTTGTGACTGACGAATGCCAATAAGATTAAGGGGAAATTTACAGGACAACGATTAGACTAGCTATAACTTATGTAGTAGACTGTTGGCCAATCAAGAGGTAGCATATGCCCAAAATGGATGTAGTGGAGATGAGAATGTTGAGGTGGATGTGTGGTAAAATGAGGAAGGATAGAATTGGAAATGAGCGCTTTCGAGAGCATTTAGGGTAGTGTCACGACCCGGGCCCGAGCCAAGCCGTGATCACTATACTTACTCCCGTAAACCCCGGATTAACCGAAGTTAAAACGAGATCCACAAGGGATATCATACTCAAGTACCTGCCAAATATAAAACTTTTGCGGAAACAATATATATTTGACAATAACAATTTATCATTTACATGTATACAAAAGAAAGTCCTTATACATGTATCGTTTTCAATATACATTTGACAAATGCTGCATATACAAAATACTATGCAGATAACCATTAATTACATTTCCAAAATGAATTTATAAACAGTCCTCAAAATGTTGTCAAAAGTTCCAAACGCACTCGGATACCAAATCAGATGGTATCACGCCGGTTCCACTCTATCAGACCTACTGGAGGAACCGGAGCGGTCTCCTCCGCTGGCGCCGGGGGCGCTGCAATGCCGGCCGGAGCAATCAGGCCTGTAATGTCATCAATAACACTAATGAACACGACGGTTCAACAATGTATAAACAATTCTTGCAATAGTATATCAATACATTTATTTTGCAATAATGACAATTTCAATTCTAGAGAAGTCTAGACAATTCTACAATAACAACAATAGACAGTGACAGTCAGTATTAGTCCGTATACACGTACCAATTGGCAACTACCATAACATTCAATGCATTACATTTCAATTCATTTCCATCTTCCCTCAAAGGAAGGATTATCATTTACCATCTCCCCTGATGGACCCGATTCTTCCCTCTCTCCCGCTGCCTCCTCCCCGGGTCTTTCGGGGTACGGCGGAGGGGAGGAGAAGAAAAGTAAAGGGTTTCAACATCTTTCTTTTTTTTGTACGGGTATGCCAATTTCACTTTTCTACTTGGAATTTAGGAATGGTGATCCGAAGGTCCACCTCCACAAGTAGAAAGGGGAAATGAAACTTTTTCTAGTTTCTATTGCACACATATTTTAAGAAAAGAGACAAAAGGGTTTTTTTTTTTTAATGCCGTGAAAGGCGATTTCATTTGTTGCCTTGAAAGGCTATTTTGCCGTAAAAGGCGATTTACAAGTCTTATCCATTATGAAAGACAAGAATTGTGATTTTTGTCTCTAAAAGAAAAATAAAGTACAATAGAAATCAAGAAAAGGAATCTGACTTCTCATTCGATTGGGGGGACACGTTAGATCGACGGTCGCGAGTCATGTATGGGCTCCTCCATCGTCCATGCAGATGAGAAGACGATGCTTGGATTCTTGGCTTGGCTTTCTAACCTCAGATTTTTAAAAGACAAAGACCAAGAGAAGGTCTTATTTCCGATAAAAAGCTAAGTAAACGGGCTGAAAAGCCACGTTTTAGCCATGTTGGTAAAAGAAGGGAGGTCCTTGGGGGGGTGGCCCCCCAAGGGTGCTTCAATCACCTTTTGGTGGTCTTTGCAGCAGAGTTGCAGGAGTTCTGGATTTTTCGGGCAATTCTCTGGATTTTCTTGTCTTCGTTGGGGGGAGAGCGAGAGCTAGATCGAGAGCGAGAGATCCCTCCTTTCCCTTTGGAATGCCCTCCTATTTATAGGCCTTTAGTAGCCATTTAGGAGGGTTTATGAGCATTGAATGCATTAATACTCATAATGGGAGGAGTTACAAGTTTTTAAATTACTTGTTTTGTAACTCCTTTTTCCTTGAATCTGATTGGCCGATGGAGAATAATGAGCTTTTAATTGCCTTTAATCCCCATCATGGGAGGAGTTTCATGGCTTTAATGTCATAAATCATTTGACTTGTAACTCCCATTTGCTTGCTTTTGATTGCGCCGTCCAAAATAATGAGTTAATGACCGCATTAACTTGTCATAAAATGGGTCATTTAACCTCATTAATTGGTCGCCAAGTCGCTTGAAGAGTCGCGGGCCGCGCCGCGTCTTTTGGAATTCTTCTTGCGATGATCGCCGGTGGATCCACATGTTGTTTGATGTCGGATGGCGATGCAATTTCAGACATTGATTAATGTCAACGTGCCGGCAACATCTGTCCTGTCGATTTCACGATCGGGCGGGCAGAAAGTGTGCTTTCTTTGTCGGCTGGTTGGCGATTTCGAGGCATCTAATGATCATCCAATGACTTCGGCGGCGAATCCGTGATGTTGACGAAGATCGACGGATTTCATGCACGAAAAATCAAATTTTGGAAAAATCACAGGGGCCAATCAACTCGAAACGCGAAAAGTACCCAAAAAAAGGGGTTTCCGGCGATTTTTGGGTCGCCGGAAATTCCATGGTCGCCGGCGACCATGGGCCTTGGGCCCATTTTTTGGCCGCCGTTCGGTCGCCGTTTCTTCGCCGTTTTTTGATCTTTTTTCATTCTTTTTTCTTCTGCATTTTTCCTGACATTTCCCCTCATGTATTGGCCTGATTCTCTTGAAGAAAATCCGACGAGAAGCCACGCAAATCGGAGCACAAAGTTTCCTATTTTTCTGGAAAGCCGAAGACTTTGTTGTGCGGTTTTGCCAATTTTTTGTCAAGCATTGAAACTAGGTCAAACGATGTCGGAATGACCCGAAATTTGACGTGGAGCTTCTTGAGCAGTAGATAGGACCAACCATAGGCTTTGGTTTGAGTTTTGAAGCCTTTTGGGATCCCGCAGATGCTTGCCTTGATTTCGCCATGAGAGAAATGTCGAGCTTTGACTTGTGGTCAACCGATGTCCGATTGACCTGAAATTTAACAGGGAGCCTCCTGAGTAGTAAGTAAGACCAACCACAGACTTTGGTTTGAGTTTTGAAGTCTTTTGGGGTCCCGCAAATGCTCATCTTGATCTCACCTCGAGGAAAATGCCGAGCTTTGAAATTAGGCCAAACGATGTCCGTTTGACCTAAAACTTGACAGGGGACCTATTGGAGTCATTTTGAGATGATCCATTAGCTCCAATTTGGATGCCATGATTCTGGGGTGCTCCGCCGCCGATAGGCCTGTTTTTGCTTCCCGAGAGTTGATGAAGGGTCAAACGTCGTCCGTTTGACTTGAAATTTGGCATGGGGCCTTTTGGAGGTATTTTGAGACCATCCATAAGCTCTGATCGAAGTTTTGAAGTCTTCAACACTGTCGCTGCCAGAAGCTCCTGTCTGGCTGTGGGAGGAGTGAAGTTAGGCCAAATGATGTCGAAATGGCCCGAAACTTCATGTGTATCCCTCTTTTGGCTGCTTTGAAGGATCTTGCAGCTTTTGTTTGATTCTGACAAGATCTGGTGCTTGAAGTGGCGCCTTCCTATTTATGGCAGGATGTGGCTCCATGTAGCTTTTGGTGTTGAAGGGACATAGTGACATTTTTGGTGTCAACATCCCCTCAAAGGGAGGCTTCAATCAATACCCGAAGATATGATCGGAATTTATAGTGGGACTTACCAGTGTCCGGGCCAGGGACACTAGCATCACCACGGAGCTCCGGAACACCCCAATATCCATCTGCTGCAGCAGGATTAGTCATTCAATATCATTGAACTCACTTGGAGTTCTAATACAATTGCTAGGTAGTGCCAGACTCAATGATCAATACATTCAGTAAGAAATCCTTTTTTTTTTATAGATCCAATTAAACTCAATGATTCCTTTCATGACAAAAGAAAGGAATGACAGTAATGTCAATCTCATTAGATTGCTCACAATGACACAATGAGAGAGTAATACTAACCACATATGGCTTTACTCAATCCTATTCCAATCCTATCTCAATCCTAAACAACCATTCGGGTGTAACCGTTGGTTTCCAAATGCACGTGTTATTCTTGATGGACATCACATTTATATATTTAGTATGTGCATTTATAGTCCCCGTAATTAACACCCATGGAGCTTAGGCAATTGTCAATTATAGTTCACTAAGGAACCTTCTTAAAATACCATTAATTCTCAATAATTTAGTCTAACCATGATTAGTCTTCAAAACTAATCGGGAACGCATTTATCTTTAAGAGTCGTACTCCACATTTTCGTAAAAATCCTAAACCCAAAATTTTCACTAAATAATGTCACTGGGCTAGCATAAGGTTCGCTCAAGCGGACCCACTGTTCGCTCGAGCGGACCCAGGGCAGAACGATGTTCGCTCGAGCGAACTCACTGTTCGCTCGAGCGAACTGAGCAAAACTTCATTTCGTCCCAAACGGAGCCTCGTTCGCTCGAGCGAACCGTGCAGAATTTTAATACGAATTCTGTTCAGTTCACTCTTCTTCTCCTTTACTTCCTTAATCACATTTCTACAACCTGCATGGTAAATGGGAACCTCCTGTTCCCCCTCATGCATCATCCATTCACATTCATTACTATTAATCATTCATTAGCCACCTTAATCACTTCATTAAGCATTAATAATAAACCCAAAATCCATGTAAAAATGCATATAATCCATGGCAAATCTATGAACAATTACAATGATTAATATTAATCACAAGCAAGGTTTATACTTGCCTCTCTTGCACTAATGAACTCAAAGTCTTCTTTGTTTAGTTTGGCTTGAGACTAAAATCCCCAAACTTCAAACCCTAATCATAAAAACATCCAAATGAACTCCCATGAGTCATTGGTGCTAGGAATCACTACTTAATCACTAATAGACTTGGGAAATCACAAAGGAAGGTCATTACTTACTTGTAGCTCAAAGGAAATGGGTCCTCAAGCTTTCTCTCAAGCTCTATACTTCAATAATGGAGGAAAACTACTTGAGGAGGAAGATGAAGTTGGAAATGCTTTCCCCCAAACACCACTTGAATCCCTCCTAGCTCACTCTCATACAAGAGGAATGGAAGAGAAAAGAGAAATGGAGAATGCTCTAGGGTTTTCTCTCTTGCAATGGAATGAGAAATGAAGAATGAAGCCCTCTCTCTCCCATTTCATTCTAATATAAGCCACTTCACATCAAAACCCCCTTACATTTAGCATATTTTCATTTTGAGTCAAATGACTCCTCACTTGGCCCATTTGATGTCAAATGGAATCGCGTCTATTATGAAAGTCGACGTACTCTTCGAGATACACACGCTGGTATCAAGAATTTCCGTATTTGACGAAATACGTGAAAATCCGTATTTACGAAAAAAAAATCCTTAGTTCACCTTAATTGAGTCAAAACTCATTTTAATCTATTCTATTCCCTTCAAATCCATTTCATTAGGCTTAATGTGTCATTTGGGACTGATTTGTCCCTCTTTTGTCATTAACCTTAGTTAATCCAATTATCCATGCTTAATTAGCATTAATCACAATTAATTAGCCTTAATCGCGATTACTTCGGGTCGGAGTGTAACAGGTAGCAACAATATATGATAAAATTAGAAAAACTCGTTTAAGATGGTATTAGCATGTCCAACGTAAGCCGGTAACATCGCTAGTAAAGAAAAGGTTGGCTATGAAGATTGATGGCTAACCAAGAGGCAGGCCTGAGAGGACTTGGATGGATGTAGTAAAGATAGATATAAAGAAGTGTATCTTATCTGAGGACTTGGCTCAAGATAGATTGGAATAGAGATATATAATTTGTGTGGCCAACCCCAACATAGTTGGAACAAAGATTTGATGATGATGATATTAGTGTACACTTGTGTATTCAGGTACTCGCAAACTCAGACTAGCCCAGTTCCAATAATCTATTTGGTTTTGAAAAAAAAAAAATTTACGTACTTAAAATTTTCAAGTTTTTTTTTTTTTTTTTTTTTCTTGCTTGATAACGTGGGTAATCCCTTGGTATCTTTACCCGACCGGACTATTTCCCCGAACACACACACGACGCACAACACACGTGCCCCAGGTAAGCCTGGGGTGGATTTTTATAGTTGGGTCTTTGAAGCAATCGAATTATTAGAGGTCCATTTACATCTAATAGCTGGATTAGACCCATTGCATCCTATGGTTATCCAGTTGGCCCAATACCTACATCCATTTTCTGGATACAAAAGCTAGACATGTTTTTACCAAAAACTAAGAAGTCTATACATTTCACTTATCCAAGGTCCTGTTGTAGCAATTGTAGCATACTTTCCTTATGTTCCCTCAGAAATTCAAACTCCTCCAATGCTCTTCTCCTCTTCCCTCCAAATTCAAACTCCTCCATTTCCCAAAACCCCTTCACCTCCTTCCAAAGAAACCCTCCAAACCCATCTCCTCCACAGCTTCAATTCCCCAATCCAACTCAAACAGATCCACGCCCACATCCTCAAAACCAACACTCCCCTCTCCTCCCTCCCCCTTTCCCGTGTCGCCCTCCTCTGCGCCTTCTCCCCTGATTTCGACTACGCACGCTCCATCTTCACCCATCTCGTCGACCGACCTGAGATCTTCGTATGGAATTCATGCCTCAAGAGCCTCGCCAAAGGTGGCACCCCTCGAGATGCAATCCGCCTCTTCCTCCGCCTGTGCCAGGTGAGCCTCTTGCCTGACGCTTTCACTTGCTGTTTGGTTCTCATTGCCTGCTCGCGTCTGTCGGAGAAATCAATTGGGAGGGCCGTTCATGGGGTTGTTGAGAAACTTGGGTTTCAGTTGGATTTGTTCCTGCAGAATGCGATTGTTCATATGTATGCTCGCTGCGGTGACATGGACGATGCACGCCGGTTATTTGATAAAATGCCTCAACAAGACACTGTGACTTGGAATGTTTTGATAACCCAATTTGCAAAGCGGGGGAAGATGGAGGTTGCGCGTGAGTTGTTTGATGGTATGCCAGAGAAGAGTATGGCATCTTGGACCACCATGATTGCAAGGTATGCCCAGTGTGGGAAGCCTGGGGAGGCAATTCATCTTTTTGAGGAGATGGAGGAGGCGGGTGTAAAGCCTAATAAGGTGATGATTGTTGCGGTTCTAGCTGCTTGTGCGGATCTGGGAGCACTAGAATTGGGGAAGAGGGTTCATGAGTATTCAAACCAGTGTGGATACCAGAAACATGTGCGAATTTGTAACACTCTCATTGACATGTATATCAAATGTGGGTGTTTAGAGGTCGCACAAAAGGTCTTTAATGAAATGGAGAAAAGATCAGTCGTTTCATGGTCTGCTATGATTGGAGGTCTTGCCATGCATGGCAAGGGAGAAGAAGCTTTGGCGCTCTTCTCTGAGATGACCCGAGTAGGCCCTAAGCCAAATGGTGTCACCTTTGTCGGACTTCTACATGCATGTAGTCACATGGGATTGCTAGATGAGGGACGTCGACACTTTGCCGGCATGACCATAGACTACAACATAATCCCCCAAATTGAACATTATGGGTGCATGGTTGATCTCCTCAGTCGAGCAGGACTTTTGCAAGAAGCCCATGAATTCATAAAGAACATGCCAATTAAACCTAATGGAGTCATTTGGGGGGCTCTTCTTGGTGGGTGTAGAGTTCATAAGAACGTCGAGATGGGTGAGGAGGTGATCATGCATCTTCTCAAATTAGACCCACTCAATGATGGATACTATGTTGTTCTTTCGAACATCTATGCAGGAGCAGGACAGTGGGAAGATGTGGCCAACGTGAGAAGGTTGATGAGAGATCGAGGTGTGAAGAAAACACCAGGATGGAGTTCGATTACTATAAATGGTGTGACCCATGAGTTTGTGGCTGGAGACAGCAACCACCCTCAAGCAAAGGAGATATATGAGAAGTGGGAGGAGTTGTTAGAGCTGTTGAAGCTCAGAGGTTATGTCCCAGACACTTCAGTTGTCCTACTAGACATGGATGAGGATGAAAAGGAGAGTGCCCTGTATCACCACAGCGAGAAACTAGCTGTTGTGTTTGGACTGATGAACACACCTCCTGGTGAACCTCTCCAGATCATGAAGAACCTTAGAGTTTGTGGTGATTGCCATGTTGCTTTGAAGTTGATCTCTGAGGTCACCAATCGACGGATAGTTGTGCGTGACCGAAATCGATTCCATTGTTTTGAAGATTCTTCATGTTCCTGCAGAGATTACTGGTAAGTTAATTAAATCAACATGAAGTCTTGCTATCCACACCTACGACTAATATCATAACTCACGTGGACCGCTCCATAAATTTTGAATGCTATGGTCTTAAAAAAATGCTCAACTCATGTTGTTAATCCAGAATTCCAGATTCCAGACCATTAATCTGACAGGTCCAACTGTTGTCAGACTACTCTCCAATGTAGCTTACCCATGCTGCATTGCTTATTTAACAATGAATCTTTACATTGTTATTCCATTTTAGAGATCTCTGGGTAATGGACTATCCATGTGAACCCAATCAAATTTCTTAGATCATCCAACCATGCACATATCAAAGTCCTAGTATTCTCCAGATGAAAGATGAAATTCTTGCCATTGTGTACTGTTTGTCAAAGTTCTTTAGCTTTTCTCCCATAGTTTATCTGGACACTTTAACTATTGCATGAATTTTGGAAGACGCCATCAAGGATTGAATATTATAATCTCTCCAATGAATTATGAGTCTTGGATACAACAACCCTGTCACTTGAAGTGGAAACATCAACCCAAGTTTACATATACACTCCATTTCCTTTCTTTCCCCATCATCCCCCCCCCCCCCCCCCCCCCCCCCCCCCTTTTCATCTTGGGCCCACCTATTATAAATCCAAAACTCGCATCTGAGAATGCTTTTAGGGTCCCACATCAAACAGTAATACTAGTCAAACACATCATATCGTTTAAGGAACTCCAATTTGCAAATGAGCGCATTTTAGGTTCCCCTATATCCTTGTGAACATGGGTAGGTTGCATTTAAACTAGACCTGTGTAAAACAGGACAGAGAGAAATTGGGTACTATTTAAGACAGATTCTGATGGATTAAAAAATTTGGAGATTTAGATATAATTAACATTTAGAGCACCTGGATTGTGCTGTGAAAGAGTAATGAAACTTGAAAATATTTGAACTGTTTTAGCATGAATTGTGATGATTTCAGATATTATATGGTGGGATGACTACTACTTCTGTGAGTACCACAGTTGATTAGTTCAAGAAACAGTAGTGAATTGTTTTGTTACATGAAGAAACTTGCAGCAGCTTGTCTGGTTGGAGCTTTGCATGCTGTTGGTTTATTTTAATCTTTATTATCAAGTAAGGTTGGGAAGTGAACGTGTGCGGAACTCACATTGATCATTGGATCCAAAAGAGAAAGAGAAGATGTTTAAAGGTAGTGTTTGGTTCACTGTAATGAAGGTCGGAATGAAATGGTCATTCCAACGGAATGATCATTCCCGCTTTTGGTTCGTAAAAAAATTGCGGAATGACCATTACCTTCGGAATCACCATTCCTTTATGTAAGGAAATGGTCATTCCACTAGAGAGGGGAAGGAATGGTCATTCCATTCCTTTATGTTTTATCCTTGAGACCAAAATGCCCTTGGACCTGTCTCTCTATTACCAACCCATCTCACAGCCCATGGATTTCAAGCTCCTCAGCATCCCCAGCTCCGGTGTGATCCTTCCGTACTCCGGCGGAATGCTGCCGGAGAAGAAGCTCCCACCCAGCTGGAGATGCCGGAGGATGGGGAATGCTGCAGTTAATGGTGATCTGCAGCAGGCTTTTGATCTCTGTGTTGTTATGGCTAAAAAGGGGCATGGACCCATTTGGGATTTATGTGCTGCAATACAAAGGGGTCCTGCCCTTGATAACATGGATACAAGTTCTCTCAAGCAAGTAATTGGTTTTGCTTTGATCCATTGTGATGAAGAATCCATTAGTGAGTTACTGCACGCCTGGAAAGATCTCGGTACACAATTCCAGTGCGAGAAGTAAATGACATTAACTAAAACGAATCCTCCCAAGGTGGTTCAAGATTCTTCACATATTGCACTCTCTGCTCACAATGTTCAAGGCATGCTTGGGCTAAAAAATTGCTCTGATATGGTGGAGGGTTCCATCAAACAGGAAGGGAATGATGATGAACTCCACTTTCAAAACATCAAAAGCATTCTTTCTTTGGTCGCAAAAGACATTGGTGCTGAAAATGGGACCAATTGGGATTCTCTTTGAGGGAAAATGGAAAATTCTTGTCTTTTGCTTTACAGCTTCCCTTCCGTGGCTGCTTGAATTAAGTAGGAAAGATGAATATGGGCAAAAGATGGTTGCAGATACAAAAACACAAGGAAAACAATATGTAAGTCTAAGAACGCAAGCCATGCTGAGCATTCTTTCCCGGTTGGCAAGGAATGGTATAGCCCCACATGATGCTCTGATTGCCTCTGTTGCGAAGTCGGTAATGGGGCCTAGTGGTACTAAGGGTGTTTTGGTCCGGGCATCATTTCAGTGTACCAAATGCAAGAACATGAATCCAAAATTCTATTACCGGGTTGATTCCTCAGCGTATCAAACGCTGGAATGGAAATGACTATTCCTACCTCATTCCATTCCAGACTCATTCCACTATCCATTCCATTCCTGCCTAAAACCATTCCAGTGAACTAAACGCTACAAAAGTTTCACCAATCCAAAATGCCAAAGGCCTTGGCATAAGTGCAAAACACCAAGCAATCCATTGATATCCATTCTTTATGGACGAATGTCCAAAATAGGCTTTGCTTCATTCCGTCCTTAAATTTGCCTACTTTTTTTCCACTCTACCATTGGATTAATCACCTGTGTGCATGTCGCGCACTGGTTCAGGAAAAAAAAAAACACCACAATATCGTTCAATCCACAACAAAATCTGCAGCTCCAATAGAAGCTCACAGAGCAAGTAGAAATTAATCAGAAATGCTCAAAATTTGCTGTTCGAATGAAGCAAATAGAAATTAAATGAAATTGCGCAAAATCTGACTTTCCAATGAAAGCTCACATAACCACAACAAAATTCCCAAATCTATTTTGCCACAATTGGGCTAAAACTGATCCTAAATAAAACTTTTAGATGATCAAGCTAAAAGAAACCTATTTATTTATTCAAACTAAACTCATCAGCACCTAAACATGTACACATCAACTCAAACTCAAATTGCTATGAAGAAGACCTCTTCAACATTCTGAACCAATATTTTTCTAAGGATCAAGTCCAAATGCAACCGTCAAGCTCTCAACCTAATATATAATCCTTTTTTCTTATCCCAACCATGGGGCTGAAACCCAAGAGAGAGCCCGGCAACCCATGCACACACGGGAAGACAGCCCAATCAAGTGGGAATGGGGCCCGCACACGTAGAAAGAAAGCCCACACAAGTGGGAAGGGAGCTCTTGCACACGAGAATAAAGATGGCGTACCCAGGATTCAAACCTTGGGCAACCAGGTGGGGGACACAGATATTAAAATGAAAAGGCAAGGGTCTATTTACAACTAGTAAAACCACATGAGAATATTTACAAATCCTAAAAATCCTAGTGGGGTATATGCAAAAGGCTATTTAAACCATCTCAGGGAATCTCATCCCTAAAATCTCTCCATTTTTAAATAGAGAAAAGAAAGATCAAAGAAGGATGACGATCTTGCTTGCATGCACTTTTGTCTCATCCTCCACGATTATGGTATTTCCATCATAATGGATGATATATCATAAGAAGATGGAAGAGCCGAAGGATGAGAGTGATAAGAATATGGAATTCAGCCTGTTTGGTTAAGGTGCTTTTTTTGGTGATTTGGTATTTTTCAAATTTAGTTTTTCGGTCTTGTTGTAGTTTCCTTCTCTTTTAGGTGCCTATGTTTGTGATTTGGTATTTTGCAAATTTAGTGTCTTGTTTTTCATATTGTGTTTTTCATATTGGATATTTGGTTATTATTATTATTTTTCGTGTGTGCGATTGGAAACGAAGATGCAATAAATACGTGTTTTCAACCAAAAATGAGTCCACCATAAAGTTCTTTCTTTTTTTCTTTTTTCTTAATTTCACATATATATATATAGGGGAAGTTTCAAGTGCATCTATCTCTCACCATAGGGTGAGGGACACTTCCATAATTGGGAATTTTCAAGTACAAAAGTTACTTTTCAAGTACATAGGGTGAGGTACACTTCCTTGTCTTCATGTGCAAAAAGGAAAGTACCCCTTACCCTATGGTGAAGGATAGATGCACTTGAAACTTCCCCATATATATATATATATATATATATATGGGGGAGGTGCTCCTGTGAGAGTATCTCTTATCTTATTATGAGAGATATTGGTGAGGGGCCTCATATTTAAGTTGTTGACATTTGATATGGATGTGAGGGCCCCCACCTTGATAAGGTGGGGGCCCTCACATCCATATCAAATGTCAACAACTTAAATGTGAGAGCCTCCACCCCTATCTCTAATATAAGGTGAGAGTATCTCTCATAGGAGCATCTCCCCCTATCTCTCATATAAGGTGAGAGATATATCTCATAGGGGCATTTCCATATGCCAACAACTTAAATATGAAGGTCCCCACCTTATCTCTGATAGTAAGGTGAGAGATATCTTTCATAAGAGCATCTCCCTATGCCAACAACTTAATTATGAGGGTCCCCACCTTATCTCTGATAGTAAGGTGAGAGATGCTCTCGTAGGAGCATCTCCCTATATATATATGAGTTAAGCTAAAAAAACTCCCCACTCTTCTTTTAGTTAATGAAAGTGTGTATTATTGGAAGTAGGCGGGCCTCGTGGACTGACTTTCAAAACTTTTGACCCACTTGACTTAGGGATCAAGTAGCCATAAGGCCATAAACTATATCCGGGATTACACATAAACCATATCCAGGATGCAATCCCTCCGTCTCATCAATCGTGTACAGCAATAGAACCTATCTAATAGATAGATATCAGCAACACCATGCAACAAAATAATCCACAACAAATAAAGAAGTAGATTATACATTTGGAGCCCGGTAGTGCTCTAATGGAGAAGACAACAATTAGCTTGAACAAGAACTCTTCTTGAAGTAAATTAGGATCTCCAAGACTTTGTTGTCTTCTACGCTATAACCCACTATCAAATCTCTTTTATCAAGAAGATTGGTGGATACTTCGAGAGCAAACCCAACTAAAAACTCCAAGGAACTAGAAAAGATCTAGAATAAGAAGAGGAGTTGTGCAACACTTGCACAAAGGGGTTGGGCATGCTCTCCTTGTTATGGACGTCCAAGGGGGTGTATTTCCTTGTTTTATAGCACAAAGCAACCCCTATTACTAATTAAAATGGAAGTCCAACTCCCATTAAGAATTAGTAACTTCCTCATTTTTCTAATTACTATAGAAGTCTCACTTCCACAACAATTAGTAACTTACTATTACGACTATTAGAAGTCCTACTTCAAATAGAAATAGTAACTTTTTAATTCATTTCTTTTTGAGTTTAAGTAGGATTAGTATCTTTCCAATAACTTGGGCTAGCGTGGGGACCACTAGGGATTCCATAGAAAGTTGACTCCAACTGGGATACTGTGACCCCACATCTCATGTGCAATCTGGGCCCACAGTTAATTGCAAATAACACCACTATATAAATGCAACTGCACTCCAGTCTTAGGAATAAATTACAAAGAAGACCATAAACTTCCCTATTACCACAGGTAGGCCCCTCTATCAATATACATGGATCAATTGGAATAAATCTGTCATTTCCAATCTTAGATCTATATCTTATTATCATTGAGCCCCAATTATTCAAATTAATCATCAGTACCATCCAATTAACTCTTAATCGAGATGGGTGCGCACTTACTAATGACATATCCATTAATTGGCATAAGGGGATAATATAGATATATTCCATCTTGACCATTGGATGTTCCTACAGTCCTACTACCACGTACCCAAGACACCGAAGTGTTGACCTACATTTGGCCTCATGTCACGCCCCGAAATCGGACCCTACAGCGGCCCGACCTCGGGGAGCGCGAATTGGGAAGTAAGTGATAATTATATTTCTCCCAAGATCTGCGTGTGTGAGGATCACAAATTTCAAATACTCTGAATGTTTTGCGGAAGCTTTCGTGGCTTTGCAACTCGAAGTCCGTGGCTATCGGATTCCGCATTGCACTTAACCGCTAGCATAAAGCTATTACATCAAGAATCATATCAGACTAGAATAAACCATCACAATAAAGTACAGAGCTAACAGTAACAGGATTTACATTCCCATATATGTTCACGTTACAAATTAACAATGTGCCACTACAACAAATAAGATTTTCAGCGACGAAAATATTTTCGACGCAACCTAAAGCGTCGCAAAAAATAATTTTTTTGCAACATAAAATTAGACCCGTCGCAAGTAGTTAAGTATTTGCGACGCAAGACTCCATGCGTCGCAAATAGATACTTTCAGCAATGAATATAGTGCGTCGCAAATAAATGCGTCAAAAAATCATTGGCGCCAAATGGCGGTAAAATCGCAACGCTAGATACACATTTGCGACACAATCATCTGTCGTAAATAAGTGTCTCTATTTGCGACACAATCCCTGCGTCGCAAATAAATTTTAGTTTGAGCTATGTCATAGAAAAGTTAAGATTGTTTTGCAACAGTTTCCTTTTTGCGTCGCACATAATATCTTATCCGCGACACTGATGTCTTTATGTCGCAAATAATTATTATTAGCGACCTCCATCATATGGTGTCATAAAAATTTTAAACTAAGATAATAACTAATTTCTTCCCTCCACCACCATTATGGAAAAAAAATGATACATTTATTTGGGACGCAATTTTGACGTCACAAATAATATCTAGTTGCGACAGTATACCTGCTGCGTCACAAATAATGAGTTTTTTTTGCGACGTGTATTTAAGTGTGTCGTAGATAATAGTTTTATTAGCGACATGATTTTATAGCGTCACTAAAACCACTACAACAAATAAGATTTTCAGTGACGGAAATATTTGCGACGCAACCCAAAGCGTCGCACAAAATAATGTTTTTGCAACGTAACATTAGACCCGTTGCAACAAGTTAAGTATTTGCGACAACGTGATGCGTCGCAAATAGATACTTTCTGCAATGAATATAGTGTGTCGCAAACAAATGCGTCAAAAAAACATTGGCGCCAAATGGTGGGAAAATTATTTGCGACGCTAGATACACATTTGCGACACAATCTATTGTCGTAAATAAGGGCCTCTATTTGCGACGCCATCCTTGCGTTGCAAATAATTTTTACTGAGCTATATGTAATAAAAAAGTTAGGATTTGTTGCAACAGTTTCCTTTTTGCATCGCATATAATATTTTATTCGCGACGCTAATGTCTTTAGGTCACAGATAATTATTATTAGCGACCTCCATCATATGGTGTCATAAAAATTTTAAGATAAAAAAAGAACTCATTTCTTCCCCGGCCCACCATCAGTATGGAAAAAAATTATATATTTATTTGGGATGCAATTTAGATGTCGCAAATAATATTTAGTTGCGACAGTATACCTAGTGCATGTTTGGCATCTCTATTTCAAGCCTCTATTTCTCTGAATATCTAAATTAAATAGAGGTTTGAACAATTAGAGCGTTTGGCACAAGATTCTAAACTCTGTCCAGTTTAGACATTTAGAGGCAAATCCTCTAAAATCCAAATGCTCCAAAAGTGGGCAGATGAGAAATAGAGCTTTTGAGTCTTAAAATATAGAGGCGAGGTCTTTAAAATAGATTCATGCGTTACCAAACGCGTTTTTTTTTATTCTAGCCTCTTTTTTTTATGGCTCTTTTTTTAATGGCTCTATTTTAGATGGATCTATAAAAAAAATAGTAGAGATACCAAACAAGCCCCGACTGTGCCACAGATAATGAACTTGTTTGCAACGGAATTTATTTGCGTCGTAGACAATAGTTTTATTAGCGACGTTATTTGCGAGCATTGTAGTTTCCCATTAATTTCGTTGCCCGCTTTTTTTTTTTAATCGATCCCCACCTTAACGACAGTCGTTTATAAACGCGTGCAAGCCTCTGTTTTCTTCCCTGCATCTCCGTGCTTCACTGTCTTTCTGCCCTAAATCCAAACAGGCAGATCCCGTCGTCGACGATCCTCTAGAAGACGATAGAGATATTCGTCTCCGTCTATCTCTCTACCATAAATCCAAACCAAAACCAAGATCCCATCGACGATCCAGTAGAGAAATCCGTCCCAGTCTCCTCCGAGGTATTTATATACATTCCTTCTAAATCTCTAGGGTTTTTATCTCCCATTCATCCAGACGTGTCCTAACTTTCAATTTCATTCTATTATGTGCGCCTATCTTCTTCAGGCCTTCTTTACCATCGTTTCTGGTTTTGGGACTAGCGGAGGAATCTTCATTCGATTTGTTCTTCGAAGTAGCGGTGATTGAAGAGGTTCGATCTCTTCCTCTTCTTCTTTTGGTTCAGAATTTGAGCAATGGAGATCTTGATTTCAATTTTTTTTTTACCTTTTGAACTTTGGATTGTTTACCCTAAATTTGGGCAATGGAGATCTTGATTGTTTGTTTTTGCAGTGTGTAAGTGGGGTTTATGAATTGATTTGGATCAGATGTGGTGGGTCTTTTTTAATTTATTTAATGATTTTGCGTTTTTTGTTGGGTATTAGGAATTTAGTTTTCTTGGGGTATTTCAGTGTGGGTGTTTGGCTTTTTGGAGACTGCTTAGTGTTATTTTGTGCTTCATATATATGTTGATTTTGATAGGATTGATAATTATTGTGGGTTTGGGCGAGTTTTATACCGTTCTAGGAGTTTTTGGATTGGGATTTAGTACTTATTCTCTTTATTGCTTGTAAGTGTTGGAAATATGTTTGTCTTGTTTTTTTTTATATTATTATTAAGGGTTTCAATTGGAGTTGGGTTTTGGTTGTCTGTGTGTGTGTTTTTCCCCACTTTTCTATTAGTTGGATGTATGGAGATTTGGTTGGTGTGATGGTATCAGAGAGAGAGAGAGAGAGTGTGTGTTTTGTGGTGATCTGTGTCTGTTTTTACTAAGGATGCTGGTTCTTTAACTGCTATATTGTTTGTATTTTTTAGCAGCTGTAAAAAATAAGTGTCAAGAATAAGGAACTAAGCAACCGCATTATAAACTTGCACAACAATTCAAAAGTACACATGGTGTTAAATAGAACTTTCAGTGAAAAAAGCTAAGAGGTGCTCCAGAATATAAAGGTCAAACCTTTTGAGGCTTGTGATCATCACTGACGACCTCCCACTTCTCCTTATCTAAATTAAGTACTTCCACATCTCCATCCTCGTACAATATCTTCAATATAACATGGATCAGGTAAATGAGTCTTTAAATATACAGTTCAAATGAAATAAATTAGGAATCTTTTTTAAAACATTTGCAGGTTACCACATGCTTCTTCTTTCCAGGATCATAAGATTGCACCATCCCTTCATAATACCTGTGAAAACGAACAGTGGAGTTTAAAGACATACACATCAGATGTATCTACACCTAAATATTGCAGTATGATAGGTGCAACATGTAAGGACCCAGGAAAACCCTATTTTTATGATACTATTTGATATTATATTGTTTTTATAGTGATTAAATGGTAAATACAATAATAAAGGAATTCGGCCAATGCAATTAGGGTCCTAATCATAATCTTTAGTAATTAATAAAATAAAATTAATTAGATTATAAGGGAAGACCATGCACAAAATTAATTAAACTTTAATAATTAATGTTGTGGGGGGCCATGTCGGACCCATTAGTGCTACATGGCCAAGGGGTTGGCTGTGTTGAGCTAATGGCTATCCTAGTTGGTAGCTTATGTATAGCAAGCAAATTGCCCATTTGAGATTCAGAGACCCAGTTGATTTGGGGGCACTGAACTAGGAAAACATACTAGAAAAGATGGTTGTGGTGAGAAGCCAACTCCCCAATCATTAATAGTCACACGCCAAATATGGGTTGTGTCTGATGTAATTGAAATTAAAAATAACCAATAGGAGTTTCAATTTAAATAGGACTCAGAGGAGAACTACCCAATAGATTTAGAACTCCTAGGTGCAATTGAACCAGACACCCAAACCCATTATTAGGAGTGCACGCCCAACCCATTGTAGTCACATCCCTTCAGCTTAAGAACACTCAAGACTCAACATATATGTAAGATTTCACTTGCTCATATGTAAAATTTCAGACCTCTTTCTACCAAAAATCCTAAATATCTTTGGATCTAAGAATCCAATCGCATCAATGATAAGATCCCTAAAAGGTCTGTGTCCAACTAAGATGTTTAAATTAATCCAAGACCCAAATGGCCCTTAAGTTTCAGGAATTTATATCTCATGTTTTAGTGAGACTGATTTCCATTTTCCCCCTTCTCTCTGCCAGTCTAACAAATACATGACTTGTGTATAACTTTAGTATGTTGCAATTTCTCGCATGATATTCCTTTCTGCCCTTAAATTGCTAGTTTCCTACTCTATTCTTTTATTCCATCTTCTTGAGACAGTACCATCTATATATGTATGCCCATCAGCAAACCCAAAATATAAAACAATGGACGTACTGCTTATCCATAGGCCACCAAACTTTTACTCTGCAACCAATCAGTTCGGCATTGAGTTCTTCAGCTTTCTCCGTCGAACACTGCATAAGAAAAAAAAATAATGATGAGAAGAACATCAACAACAAAATAAAAAATAAAAAAATAAAATAAAAGAGTCATTTCATGGAATGTCATATTACAGCAAAGCTGAGTGAAACTACAATATATTCATACCAATCAAAACATAATAATAAAGAAAATCCATCTGTAGTTTACCAGTATTACAAAATTGAACTCCCATGAAACAAAATAATCCCAAATAACATATTCATGTACATCAACTAGAGCAGCTATGTAGGAAACTGATAGAACATGTCATCTTCAGTAGCTGCATAATAAATGAAAGGAAATCACTTGTCATTGTTATGAGTTAGGGAGTAGGATTCATTCGCAAATCAAGTGTGAAGGGATTTTTATGTTATTTGGGACACTACAGGTTTTTTTATGAAACATTTGATCAAATTAATAGATACGAGTGATAGCCCAACCCAAAGAGACACGATCACCTCATTCTCTCCTCTCAATGCCTCTTCTCTGTTCTTATTTTTCTTCTCTTCTAGTCCAGGGTTTTCTTTGACACCTTGGAATATATTTAACATATATATATATATATATATCAGAGCGAAGTTCTTAATAAGAGACTATCAGAAGAACTCTAGCGGAGTAGAATGGGGGAAAAAAAAAAGTTGGAGGGTTTCCAAGCCTAGCCGAACAGTGGGTTTCAGCCAGACTCATACAATAGTTTCTTTTTCTTTTTCTCTTTCTTTTTTTATGGAGAAAAATTGAAATTGAAAGGTTTCGAAAACCAATCGAATAAGGTGTCCAGTTCAGCTGAATTCTGTGAAGTAGGAAACAAGTTTTTTTAAGGAATCCAGGGTTCCAATCCTAGATCTGTAAGAATAAGGTTTAACTGAACGAGAGTGATTAAAATATGCAAAGATATAGAGCAGATTTGAAGCCTGGCTGACTTCAATAAAGGGTAGACTAGCAAGGTCTTCTTCTACTGAGTATCTCTATTCTTTTTTTTATAGATCCATCTAAAATAGAGCCATTAAAAAAAGAGCTACAAAAAAAAGAGGCTAGAATAAAAAAAAACGTGTTTGGTAACGCATGAATCTATTTTAAATACCTCGCCTCTATATTTTAAGACTTAAAAGCTCTATTTCTCATCTGCCCACTTTTAGAGCATTTGGATTTTAGAGGATTTGCCTCTAAATGTCTAAACTGAACAGAGTTTAGAATCTTGTGCCAAACGCTCTAATTGTTCAAACCTCTGTCTAATTTAGACATTTAGAGAAATAGAGGCTTGAAATAGAGATGCCAAACATGGACTAAATAGTTAATACAGGTATATCTGGACATTTCTCTGTTCTAGAGATTAAATGAAGAGACTACAGATTTAAGGAGTTAGCTCTAGAGGATATGAGGTTTATGTGCAAAACCATGGCTACAAGCAACTGTTTATATGCTAAATCCTCTTCTAAAAATAATAATCTAATACTGCAGTGCTGGCTATAAGGTAGGTAGTTATATAGTGATAATTTACCATGTCAAAAGGTGCTCAAGGCCAACTACTGCCCCAATTAATTTCTATGGTTGGCATAATATAGAAATGAAAATTCTTGAATCTGAAAGGGCTGTGTAAAAGTTTATTAATTTGAATATTGGGCAAACGGTTGGAAATGGGGAAAAGAATTAACCGAATTGACAATTGTAGTTCTTGTGAGAAACGAGGACACCAATTTTGGATTCAAATCCAATGCCGTAAAAAATCTTTCGAATCCTAATAGAAAATAGAACAAGTCAAATTTGATGATTGGTATTCAGGTGTGGCTATTTTCATTTTTCATTTTTCAGGGCCATGCAACATCTACATCTACAAATTATGAAGTCCACTCTCCCGCTTCGCTTGGGGACCTAGTAAGCAAGTGCCACTCCCAAGTGCAATGGAGGACATTGACCGAGGCCATGGGCCGCCTACAACACCCACCAAACTAGCACCCCGGGAGACGGTCCGTGGAGCACACCAGAACCCACATATTTTAGAACGATCCAAATGGGCTGACCCATTGGACCAATTACTAAAAAACACTCTTTTTAAGTACCACCAATATCCTCAAATAAAAGTACCACTTTCCCTGGTTCTTTGGAAAGTAAACCATTTCAATAACAATTCCCCTTGAAAGTGCAAAAGCCAATATATAACTGAAAGCCTAAAATCAACACACCTTTCCATGTGGAGCTCTCACCATTATCCACATCCACATGACCACCACTATGAGCCCAAAAGCTACAAAGACATGTTATCTGTTGTTAGAAGTTCACTATTAGGGACACCGTGTTATCCTACTCATGAAAAAAGGTCATAATGTACACCAAATCGGAACCAAACGAGATTATTCATCACATTTTGCCATTCCTCCTCTCTGCCATCTCGCCGTTTTAATTCCATTGCCCTGTGTGGAGAATTCAGAATATTTTATTTCTACGTGAAACATGGTTACATGCAGATGATACATTAGGAATTATCATAATACACAGCACATCGCCATTCTAGAACAATTGCTATCTTCCCTTTTTTTTTTTTTTTTTTTTAACCAACACCTGTGTTTGCTGGCAACATCCATCTCTTCATCTTCAGCACATCAGGCCCTCAGAACACCATCTATGCCATGCAAACACAGCCAAGTCCATGTGCAAGTTCCTGCAAATGAATATCGTTCGTGCAGCTTTAGGGTCGTTTTGCGGCTCAAAGCTTCCACACACTCATCACAGGCAAAACACCTTGCTCAGTGTTTCTCAAGACTGAGAGGCTTGTATTATAAGGCATGACTTAAGATGTGGTTCTTAATACTAAGACGTGTTTTTCAAACGTTTCAAATGGGTGAAATGTTAAGAGGCATGTATTATGAGGCATAGTAAAAAGGTAATTTTTTTTATGCTATTTGGGAATACTTCTAATGGACATTTTAGTGTCAGTAACAACATAAACTAGTGGTAGGGAATCAAGTAATTTCTCATCAATATATAATACTTATATTTGTTCTTCTTGTGGTAGGGAGTTAAATATGGATAAAAGTTGGATGCAGCTTCGGGGTAGGCATTTACCTGCTTACATGAAAGGAGTTAAAGACTTTATTGAGTATGCACGTGAATATGCGGAAAAAGGCAATAGGATAAAATGTCCATGTAACAAGTGCAACAATAGATATTTCAAACCCATTAATATGGTTAAAGCACATTTAGAGGAAAATGGAATGGATAAGACTTATACCCGGTGGGTATTTCATGGCGAAGATTTTGAAGAGATGAGTGAGGATGAAGACAATGATGGTGATGGTGGTGTAGAGCAACGTTGTGATGGGTCGCAGGAACTGTTAGCAGACGTATGTGCGGGAAGGTATGAGATGAATATTAATTTGGAAAATAATCCACAAGGGGAAGCATCTAGTAGTCATGGTCCTAGTGCAGCATATGAGGATCCACAACCATCTGATGCGATCTCAAATGACTTGGTTCCACAACCATTTGATTTGATGTTAAATGATTTGCACCTTCCACTATATCCAGGGTGTGAGAAGTTTTCAAAATTGGAATTCCTTGTGAAGTTGATGCATGTAAAAATAATCAACCGTTGGAGTAACAAATCATTTGATATGAATCTTCAATTGATTAAAGCGGCATTGCCTACTGGTGAGACTCTTCCCAAGTCATATTATGAGGCTAAGAAGTATATGCGGGACTTGGGTCTTGGCTACGTTCCTATACATGCATGCAAATATGATTGTGCACTCTTTTGGAGGGAGCATGAACATAAAACTAATTGTCCAGAATGTGGTGAGCCGAGGTATAAACATAATGAAGGTAAGGGTAAGAAGATTCCTCAAAAAATTTTACGGTATTTTCCGTTGAAGCCTAGACTGCAGAGGTTGTTTATATCAAGAAAGACGGCTGAAGATATGAGATGGCACAAGGAAAAGCGAGTTGGGGAGGATAATGTATATAGGCATCCGGCAGATAGTCAAGTTTGGGAGGAATTTGACAAGGGCTATCCGTGGTTTGCGAAAGATCCTCGTAATGTCCGTCTTGGCCTCGCGAGCGACGGGTTCAATCCCTTTGGGGACATGAGCACTTCCTATAGCATGTGGCCTGTCATGCTTATCCCATATAATTTGCCACCTTGGAAATGTATGAAAGAACCATTCCTTTTCATGTCATTACTTATTCCTGGACCAAAAGCACCCGGAAATGACATCGATGTGTACCTAGTACCATTGATAGATGAATTGAAGGAACTATTGGAAAATGGCGTAGAGACTTTTGATATAGTGACAAGAAAGAAATTAAATTTGCATGCAGCACTTTTATGGACTATTAATGATTTTCCTGCGTATGGAAAATTGTCTGGTTGGAGTAACATGGCATGTCCAATTTGCAACAAGGATGCATGTTCAATGTTTTTGAAGCATGGACGAAAGCTATGTTTCATATGCCACCGTCGTTTCTTGCCGCCCAAGCATGCTTGGCGTAGCCGTTACAAGGATCACTTTGATGGTAATATTGAGCGCCGGTCGAAACCTAAGAAGTTATCTGGGGATGAAGTTTTCGCACAATTAGAATGTGTTCAACCTAACAAATTTGGCAAGGCACCAAACAATAAGAAGAGGAAACGCACTGAAATGGAGTTGAATTGGACAAAGAAGAGCATATTTTTTTAATTATCGTATTGGCGAGCACTAAGGCTTCGTCATAATTTGGATGTGATGCACATAGAAAAAAACATTTGTGATGATGTGTTAGGAACATTATTGAATCTAGATGGGAAAACAAAAGACACCGTGAAAGCTCGCATGGATTTAGAGGCAATGGGTATACGAAAGGAATTACACTTAATCCCGAACGGTGATAAAGTAATGGTGTCACCTGCATGCTATACACTTTTTGGTGCAGATAAAAAGAGTTTTTGTGAATGGTTTAAATCGGTTAAGTTGCCAGACGGATATGCATCTAATATATCTCGATGTGTGAATACTACAGATGGTAAAATATCAGGATTGGAAAGTCATGACTGTCACGTCCTTTTACAACGGCTTCTCCCGGTTGTAATACGTGGATATTTGAATGATGATGCTTGTATCCCATTGATTGAGTTGGGTATTTTCTTTAACGAGTTGTGTAGTAAGACATTAAAGTTGCATGTGTTAGAGAAGATGGAAAGGGACATTGCCATAATACTTTGTAAGCTGGAACGAATATTTCCACCGGCATTCTTTGATGTCATGGTTCACTTAGCAGTTCATTTGCCATATGAAGCGAAAATTGGTGGACCTGTTCAGTACCGATGGATGTATCCTATTGAAAGGTGATGTGTATAAGTTATTCATTTTTATATGATGTCTTTATGAATGTAAATTCTTAATTTATTATTTAATAACTATAAAATTATAAACAGATTCTTGCACACTCTAAAGCAATATGTGCGCAACAAAGCACGTCCAGAAGGCTCAATTACAGAATCATATATTGACGGTGAATGCCTCTTATTTTGTTCTATGTGTCTTGAAGGAATAGAAACAAAATTCAACAGTGAAGAACGGAATTATGATGGAGGTCAGGGGCAATCATGCGAAGGGCTTCATGTTTTTGGACAAATTGTTCGGCCATTAGGATTTGGATCATATGGGATATTGGATATAGTGGAGTATAACAAAATTCGATATTACGTGCTAAATAATTCCGAGGAAATTGCGTCATATCGTGAGTAAGTGAACTATGTACCTATAAAATAATTGCATATGAAGTATTGGTATATTAAATCTTTCATTCGTATTATAATGGCATATACTTCTTATATAGGGAGCACAAGTCAGAGCTTCAAGGGGAAAGCATACACAATGTCCAACAGAGACATCAAAGCCAATTTGCTAAATGGTTTCAAAAACGTGTAAGTGTTCATACATATAAGGTGCTTAAATTATATGTAATTCAAAATATTTATTGACTTTTAGATGTGTGTGCCGTACACTTTTTATTAATAGATGCAACTATTGCGCCAACAGAAATCACCCGAAGCTACCGATGATTTATATTCGTTAGCATGTGGTCCTGATAAGCGAGTGACACGGTACGCTGGCTGCATCGTTAATGGGATTAGGTTTCACTCAAAGGAACGTGAAAAGCATCGTCGAACTCAAAATAGTGGTGTTGTTGTGAAAGTGTATGAAGGTGATAAGGAGATCCAATATTATGGTGTATTAACAAACATTATTGAATTGGATTACTGCTTTAAAAAACGAGTTATATTGTTAAAGCTAAATAACGTTAGAAGAAAACTTTAAATTCTCAAACTCTCATTGAGCCACGTCGGTATGGCTGTCCACATCAACAAGTTGCAACCATCTTCATCAAATGTAGGAAACGTCGTCTCCCTCACTCAATGCCTCTTATCAGCACAAAACCAACGACTCTCTCTCTCTCTCTCTCTCTCTCTCTCTCTCGCTTAAATGTCTCTCTTAATGTCAAAAATGCAAACTCTCTCTCTCTCGCTTAAATGTCTCTCTTAATGTCAAAAATGCAAACCGCTCTTGAATGCCCTTTCTCCATCTCTCTTTCCAGTACTGGTGCCCTCACTCACACTTCTCTCCCATTGCTTCAACTTCTGATGTGTTGTCTTCCTCGTCTATCAAGGTACTTGTGCCTTTTGTTTTAGAAATTGAGACTTCCCAATGTTTCTTCTAACTTCCCAATTTTTGTTCAAACATGTGATAATATTGTTCTGTTTTATGAAATGGGTTTCAAATCTGATTTATGCATTATTCTTACTTATGAAAAAATGGGTTTCTGAGATGGGACTTCTCTTGGTTTTTTTATAGAAATGGGTGTCAACCATTTCCTGGTTATTTTCACTATTGAATTTGTGGCCAAGTTTTGATTTGTTTAATGACTCTTTCATGTTTCTTTTGATATGGCATTTGATTGTTTTGTTTTAGGAAATAAGTTTTCTCAGCATTTGTTCCAACATGTGATGCCCCTATTCTGGTCTAATATAGTTTTTACATTATGTTTACTTATGAATTAATGGGTTTTTTTATATGGGACTTCTTTTGATGTTATGCTCTTCTATAATTGTGACATTATGGTATTGGTTAGTTTGGTGCCTGGGACTTCTGATATAGCAATAGAGCCAGTGTAGAATTTCTATTAAAATTTAAATTTTAACCTCTTTTTTAATTATGGTAGATGCACAGGTTAATACTTTTGGCAATTTAATTAGGGGTACGCCTTTTGGGTTATTGAGTAAAATTAGTATTTGACATGGGCTAAACTAATCTTTAGCGTGCCTTGACTTTTTTATTCATTGTTATTTATTTTAGATATTAGTTTTAACTTATAAATTAATTTATGCAGAACTTAACCATGTATCACACGGGGCTTTCTCAACTACTTCATTTGGATGATATTTAACCTTGCATTGTAGGGGCTTTCATGCTAGTTTTTCAATGAAATCTTGCTTATAACAAGAGACCCTTTAGCCTACAAATGGGCCACATATGCTACATTTTAGCCTACAAATAGTTTTTTAATGAATCAGCACTTCAATGGTCCACACAATTTGATCGGTGGACTCTTTTGAGTCTCATGACATGCATTTTGGGTTGGGCTATTAGTCATCCTTCTGAAATATATTTACCTTAATTTGGTATGGTGGGGCCACCATATGATATGTAATAGGAGGCATCTATCTTGTTTTATAGGTTTTAACATCTATCTTGTTGTATTTATTACAGATCGAAATGGGAGATGAAGAGAAAATAAGAAGAAGCAACATTTTCTGGATCGGTCTGGATGGCGCAGATCAATTTGAGGATGCTACATTTTATCGTGGAAATTGTTCGTTGTCTCTCCGTGATACATATCGAAGATCGCCTTTCAGTCACCGTTTCTATGTTAAATTGAGACCAATTATTATATAGATTTATGTTCCATGCAATTTTGTCTGTATCTTCAGTAAGAATTTTGTGATGAGGATATATAACTGTTTCATTGCACTCAAATTCAATTAATTAATTTAGTTTATTTTTTTACGTCGATGGAGTGTTATTTTCATACATGAATTGCTACTTAGAGATATATGATTGTGATGATCTAATGATGACTTTGCATTAAAGATTTGTGAATGGATGATGAGATTATATTTGTATTGATTGGGTATCAAAACATGAAAATTAAATATTTTTTATAAATATTAAAAAAATATTTTTTTGTTGAAAAATTATTATTTGTGGTGCTTTTATTACGTTGCAGATAACTCCATGGTAAAAAGATGAAGATTATTTACGACACCACAAAAATATTGCAAAAAATGATTATTTGCAACTTTATAAGAGTGTCGCCCTTAATGATTTATTAACGATTTTTATGAATCGTCGCAGATATAAATTATTGGTGACGCAATTTTGCCATCCAAATAAATCATTATTTGCGACGCTGATAAGCCGTCACAATTGATATGTCATTAGCAAACTCTTTGAAACCGCCGCAAATACTATCTCCAATTGAAACGCTGCAGTTTTTAGTGTCACTAATCTTTCTGCGACCCCATTATTTGCGACGCCAAGGTTTTTGTGTCGCAAATACTTATTGCGACGTTTTTTGTGTTATCTGCGACGCTTTTGTCGCGTCACAAAAAAGCTAAATTGTAGTAGTGAAGGCACAAATGTCATTTCAAACGGGAAGTGCATATCGGAACTAGCAAAATGCTACAGTTACAAATTCAGTATTTTCGGGAATGGTAAATCATAAACCATGAATTTTGGGACAAGTATCGGGATTCGAAATTTGATCAAGGTGAATAAGGGTCCCGTATGTCAATTTCAATATGAATTGGTACTCGAGTTTGGAGACATTCTGGGCTCTTTATACACCTTAGGATTTTCTTAAGGCTTCAAATGAATCTTCGTATTATGGTTTCTTTCTCAAACGGACTCCATACAAATCTCTACTTGAACAATCCCCATCATTCTCTAAAAGGGTGCACAAATGATTGGGACAGAATCCTCTTCACTTCTCTTCGTTTTAGAATTTCTGTGTAGTTTCGGTCACCTGGCGGTTAGCCGCCGATGGGTTAGGCGGTTAGCCGCTGTCTAACCGTGAGGCTGACCGCGGATTTCTGGGTAGCAACTGGAAAAGTAACCGAAAAGGTTTCGGTTAGTTGGCGGTTAGCCGCCAATGGGTTTGGCGGTTAGCCGCTGGCTAACTGTGAGGTTGGCCGCACCATCTGGGAGAAATGGCGCTCTCTGGAAAAGCGATAGCAACAGTCCGGTCAGCTGGAGGTTAGCCGCCGATTACCAAGCGGCTAATCGACAGGTGACCGCTGGCTGACCGCCAGTTGCGGAAAAACCCTACTGTTTCCAGATTTTGAGTCCATTTCTCCCTCAAACAATTTCCCTTTATTCCCATTCATCTTCCTGCAGTAAAATGAGCTAAAAATGCTCCTTCAATACAACATTCAACACTTCCTCAATATCAAAACTTTCACAACCAACTATCCATTCACTTCCTTCTTCAACTCATCAAACCACAAGAGAGGAGAAATCCACCAAACACAAGCATTTAACTAAGCCATAAAAAGCAATAAATGAAAATCCATTATGTCACAATTTCAAGGGTTAAATGATGTAAGACCCCGACCCGAGTGACCTCGATTAGTGTGATTAATTCGTGTGTTAGTTCTAAGTGTGTTTAGTGGATTTTGATTTAGTTGGGTTTAGAATAGTTTTGTTATAGCTTTGAGGAATTTTAAGTGTCTTTGTAATTAGTGGGGCCCTTTGGGGGTTCCTTTTATGACTTTGCGTTTACTTGGGGGATTGCTCGAGATTCTTTGGATTTGTACTTCTATTCTGTTTTACTAATCTCGTTGATCTCTATAACTTTCATGTTGATCCCGTTCCCGTCCTGAATCCCGAAACTCAACTTTCATTGCTTTGAGGGCAAAACAGTCTTTTTACACTAAATCTGTACCCAATATTTGAGATTCCCGAAACCCGCGAAACATATACCTTTTGGAAATTAGAAATTTTGACGATCATTTCTTCCTTCTTCGTCGATTTCATCCGAGGTTCTGAAAGCCATAATTTGGACCCCACCACGTTTTCTAGTGGTGGAGCCCACTTTCAATTGCTATAAAGAACTCATCTCCTTCCTTTTTCCCATTTCCAGCACAACAAGAGCTTGTCTAGGGTTTTCCTTGCTTTTCTTCTTCTTCTTCTTGCTTTCCATTGTAAGTCCATGGATCCGAACCCTAAAGGAGGGTGAATAGGGTGAGCTTCTAATAAGTGACCAATTATGCCAAATTCTAACTTCTTTTAAATCAATTACTCACAAGTGATGATATAGAACTAAAGTGCGGAAGATAACAAAAACAATCATCACCAAGCATTCACCATAACACAAGGATTTATAGTGGTTCGGCCTCAATGCCTACATCCACTACCGGATTGTGATCCAACACCCCACCGGATTCTCACTATTTATGCTTTTCAATAGGCTAAGCAATAACCTTTACAATATGCTTTCCAAGGCTAAGCAATAACCTCTTACACTATGCTTTTCTTAGGCTAAGCAATAACCTCTACAACCAAAAAGTTGGTTATCTTTCTAAGTAGTGTCTAGAATACACTTGATGGAGATACAATTATAGCTCAATACAATGCCTCATAATTAGGTGGATATAAAAGTGAAAATCTAATTCACACACACATACTATGAATGCAAAGATGAATGCACAATGTATATGTATGATGTCCTCAATCAATTTGAAAATTAAAGCTCATAAATGTATGCCAAAGGCTTTTAAAAGTTTTAGCTCATAAAAACATTTATGATTGAGGAAAGAATGCTAATCACATGTTAAAAACAACTTGTAAAAGATTTACCTATCTAGTTCAAGCAAGTTGTGAAAGTTTAAGAACAAAACATGTGATGCATAAGGATTTCAATCAAATTAACAATGAAGCTTAATATATGTATGCTTAAAGCATTTGAAAGTGTAAAACACAAAAATAGATTTGATTGAAATCAAAGGAAAAATTATATGTACTTAAAATACAACTTGAAAATGATATACCTATCAAAGCTAAGCAAGTTGTGAAACTTTAAAACAAAAGTACATATGATTTGTGAAGTTGTTGAATCCAAAACATAAGATAGATTTGAAAGTGATTTTCTTATGATGAAAAACAACAACTAAAGATTCAACCAAGTATAGGAATCATGTTACATATAATTTCAAAGATGTTTATAAAACATGATTTACTTAAATATACCAATTTAAGTACTACTTGGTTTGAATCAAAGCGTTGCATCCAAAACAATAAATCAATTCAAAACATATATATGTTAAGGACACAACAAATCATAGTTTATCATGCTAGAAAAGATTACCAATAATTAAAGCAAAGCATGAAAACATATGATTAGGAAAAGTAAAGCTTACTTAGTGATTTAACTCAATGAAACCAAGCTTTAGCTTTCCAAATGTCCCTTATCCTTCCATAGCTCATTCCCCTTTGATTGGCCTCAAAACATCTCAAGGAGGGCCTCTTTGTTCCTCAAAATTTCTTTAGGAATGAACTTCTTTTTATACAAAAAATTGCCCAACGGCTAGTCCCCGGTCGACCTGCCCTTTCCCCGGTCGACCTGGCCTTCAACGGTTATAAATCGGACCGTTTGAAAAAGAGCACAACGGCTCTTTCCCGGTCGACCCGCAGTGGGCTCGGTCGACCGGCCACACTGCAGGTCGACCGAGTCCTGGGACCTTTTTCACCACAAATTGCATATTTCAAAGATTTTCTTTGAGGGGACTTTTGGGCCATTACAACAAGCTTGGAATCATGATTTTAATTCAATCTAAGTTCTTTTAAAATCATGAAACATAAAAGGCCTAAAATGATTTTAAAGATTTAAAACATAGGCTAGCTTGATTCATAAAACTTCTTTTCAAAACTATTTGCATCCAAGTTTAAAATCTAAAACATGCATGAAACATTATTTCTAAAAGACATAAAAACAATGTATGAGAAAATCAAGATTTCAAGTTTTCTTAAATCAATGCATGTGTGAAAATTCAAATGATGCTAAGATGATAATGCATCCATCAAATTGCAATACACAAAATTCTTAACAATCTCCCCCTTTGCAATTTGATGGCAAACCTTACTCAACACTGACTTTACACACTGAGTCTTCAGCTCCCCTTAAGCTGGACAAGTCTTGAAATCTCTTGGATGCTCTTGAAATCTCTTGGATGCTTCTTCTCTTAGCTTGGGCTCTAGTTCATTTTCTTCAATCTTCTTGATGCTTGGAGCTTGATCATTCTTCAAGCTTTCTTTCCATCTTTCTCTCTTTGACCAAGCATCTTCTCTAGCTCCCAAGCTTTCACTTCTTTCACTCTCCCCCTTTGACCATGCACTCTCTCCTTTTGGCAAGATATGCATTCTCTCCCCCTGTAGAAGATCATACAATATCTCCCCTTAGGATGTATGGTCATACTCTCCCCCTTTAGACAACTTGATTGTTCTCTCTCCCTTTGACATTAAATTGCAAAGGTACCTACACACATGAAATAAGGAAAATACCTTTTAGTAGCACCTGTTAACAAAAGTAAATGAAAATGAAATACATAACAGGCCATCATGTATGGTTAGAAGTCTCTAAGGGTTCAAAGCCAATACAAAGGTCAATTTGATCAAAACTAATACTTTCTATGAAGGTTTACACTCCCCCTCAATCCATTCTCTTCTTTTGTCAAACTTTTGACAAATATTTAACTATTTGGAGCAAGAAGAAGATGGTTTTACCAATTGAGGAGAAACTTCAAGGAAAGAATTAGACACATATAACTGTAGACCTCAATATGATCAAATTGCCAATATAAAGAGCAAGGCCATGGAGAAAAGTGATCATGGATACCAATTGGAATATATATAAAACAAATATACCAATTGAGATTGAAGGATATGACTATTAAAACAATCACTCTAACATGGAGTTAAAAAGAATATAACTATTAGAAAAAATCCAAATTAGAGCTATCCATGATGTTATGGGGTTTACTAATCATAGCATCAATCAATATAACTTATGAAAATCATATGCTATGAAAATTTTGAAATCATTTCATCCAATCATTAAATATGACTATCATGTGCAAGATGAATGAAATGAAATTCAAACATGAAGTCAACCTCAACTATTAACCAACCAATATTATGATCACATAAACATGGTGGTCATGATATTTACCTATATGAGCAAGAGAGGTGGCAAACATGAAATTTATGATGCTAATGGAATGTGACATGGAATGAAAACATATTACTATAAAGTTCAATCCAATGTACATGGTCTATCACATTCTCAAGATATGACAACAATTGGATATTACAACAATCGAAAATTATACCAATTGAAACCAATTGAATTTGAAAACATGATTAAGAGCAAGGATGTGACAAACACAAAATTCCATCAACCATCATAAATGGATATTCATCACTTTTAATGATATAACTAATGAGCATTGTGATGAACAAGATAAATTGCATAAAAGAATATAACTATATGATCAAAATGCAAATCTATCATGATAATATTGCAATCATAGGATTTTGAAAACCATGAGATATAACATGAAGACAAAATCAAATGATCACAAAGAAACATTGCATTTTAAGAGATGTGACTATATAGAAACAAAATGCGAATGTAACAAGACTAACAACAAGATACAACTAAAAAGAATAGGTTGGTCTAGAGAGGTTCAAGGCCTTAAGGATAGTCTAAATATCTACCTTTGAAGATTCACTAAAGGTCTTGAAAAGGTTGTCCTTGAGAGTTCACTTTGAAGTCCCACCAACTCTTGCAGATTTAACTCAAAAAATTTTTTAGAGTGGTGAAAAGATTCGTTGGGGAAATAAAGAGCTAGGAAGGAAAAAATCAATTTCGATCATAGTGGAAATCATTTTAAAGATATGCAATAAAACACAACACTAGGCTAATCGAGATAAGCCGCAATGGATAAGAGTATTCTGATGGACTTGAGCATGGCTACTGGCGAAAAGGTTTCCTCATAATCGATACCTTCTTTCTAAGTATACCCTTTCGCAACAAGCCTGGCCTTAAAGGTCTCTACTCTACCATCTGGTCCTCTTTTTCTCTTGTAGACCCACTTGCACCATATAGGTTTAATATTGGCAGGCAAGTCCACAAGTCTCCAGACCTGATTGTAGTATATAGACTCCATCTCAACTTTCATAGCATCTTGCCAACGTCCCGAATCTATGTCATTTATTGCTTCATCATTGGCAGGCAAGTCCACAAGTCTCCAGACCTGATTGGAGTACATAGACTCCATCTCAGCTTTCATAGCATCTTGCCAACGTCCCAAATCTATGTCATTTATTGCTTCATCATAGTTACAAGGATCTTGTTCCGGTTCTTTCGGGACTACCTCGTAAGACTCTCCCATGAACGAGAACCTGTCAGGAGGTCTGACAATCCTCCCACTACGACGAGGCACCGGTGTAACTACTGGGTCTGGTAAGGGCGGTTTTTCCTCAAGTTCGGTCTCTCTTGGATTTGGAATTGATTGCTCTTGAATTTCTTCCAAGATCACCTTTTCTAAAGATTTTTGGGTCATCATATAATCTTCCTCCAGAAAAACCGCATTGGTGCTTACCAGCACTTTTTGCTCTTTGGGATTATAGAATAACCGACCTTTAGTTCCTTTAGGATATCCTATAAACGTGCATACTTCCGACTTCGATTCCAACTTATCCGTCTTAACCTTCAGCACGTGTGCCGGACAACCCCAAATGTGTAAATGTTGTAGACTAGGCTTTCGCCTGGACCACAACTCCCGGGGAGTCTTAGGTACAGACTTAGATGGTACGATGTTTAATATGTACATCGCAATATCCAAGGCGTATCCCTAAAAGGATATAGGTAATCCTGAGAAACTCAGCATAGACCTGATCATATCTAAAAGAGTCCGGTTCCTTCTTTCTGCTACTCCATTCTGTTAAGGCATACCAGGAGTAGACAACTGGGATAGAATCCTATTTTATGATAAGTATCCCATAAAATCAGCAGAGAGATATTCCCCTCCTCGATCTGATCGAAGAGTCTTAATACTTTTACCAATTGCTTTTCCGCTTCCGTTCGAAACTCTTTGAACTTTTCAAAAGCCTCGAACTTGCGGTGCATAAGGTATATGTATCCATATCTTGAGTAATCATCTGTGAAAGTGATGAAGTACTCATATCCTCCTCTGGCCCTGACATTAATGGATCCACAGACTTCAGTATGCACTAATTCCAATAAATCTTTGGCCCTATTGCCCTTAGATGAAAAGGGTTTCTTGGTCATTTTGCATTCCAAACAGGACTCGCAGACAGGCATTGGTTCTACCACCAGTGAAGGCAAGATACTATCTTTCACTAGCCTGTCAATCCTATTTAGGTTTATATGACCTAGCCTCAAGTGCCAAAGTTTTGTTGGATTAGATGAAGGTGACTTCCTCTTTAATGATGATCTATTAATTGTTTCAGTATCATGTATCTCATACATTGTGGGAGTTAACAAATAAAGCCCATTGGTTACCTTGTCAGAACATACAAAAGTACTATTCCTCTTTATGACAACTTCAGTACCAAAAGTAATGGAATAACTTTTATTCACCAAACTAGAAATTGAAATTAAATTCCGTTGTAAAGACGGTACATATAATGTCTCTGACAAAACCAACTTATTATTTGAAAAACATAAAGTAATGACTCCCACTGAAACAGCTTCCGCCTTAGTGTCAGATCCTAAGTTGACAATGATTTCTTCGTCACTAAGCCTCCTAGTTTCCCTGAAACCCTGCAACGTATTACATATGTAATTAGTTGCCCCGGAGTCCATACACCAAGATTCTGAAGTACCAGTTGCAAAATTAACTTCAGAAATAAGTGACTCAATCATACCTGAGGTCTTCTTCTTAGACAGATATTCTGGACAATTCCTTTTCCAATGTCCTGTCTTACCATAATGGAAACACTTTCCTTTTGTCCCTATGCCCTTAGCCTTGGCCACGCCACCATTAGGACCATTCTCCACCTTAAAAGCCTTCGTAACTGATTTCTTTTTGCCTTTCCGCCCTTTGCTTTTCAACTTGGACTTGGCATCTAACTTTTCTATCACTAGGGCAGTTGGCTTCTTTTTCATAATCCCTTCAGTCACTACCAGTTGGCTAGACAGCTCAGCCAGAGTCAGATTCATCTTATTCATATTGTAATTAACTTTGAAATTGTTGAATGACTCTGGCAGTGACTCAAGGATTATGTCGATCTGTGATTCTGCATCAATCGCAGCCCCCAGTACATCTAACTCATTTAATGAGTTCATCATTTTCAACATGTGTTCTTGTACCGATGTACCTTCAGCCATCTTGGTGCTAATTAGCACCCTCATAGCTACCTGCCTAGTAGGCCTGCCCTATTCCGCAAACATCTCCTTTAAGTTCGATATAATATCGTATGCAGTCTTATAGGATTGATGTTGGTATTGCAAAACACTAGACATGGATGCCTGAATGTAACATCGGGCCATCTCATTATCTTTGGCCCATTTGGTATAAAGTTCCTTTTCTTCTTCCGATGCATCCGGGCCAGGCTCATCAAGGAGGGGTTCGGTAAGGACATATTTATATCCTGAAGCAGTCAGGACAATATCCAGGTTCCGTTTCCAGTCTACATAGTTGGATCCCACCAACTTATTCTAGTTGAGGATGGTCGCAAGTATATTGAAAGTATTCGAATTCATACTTGAAATACTTTAGCACACAACCATACATTCAATTAATGAATTTAAATGACATTAGGTTTTAGTATTCTACCAAATTTATGTGGGAATCCTCATGACCATAAAATTCAGAATACATCGAAATCCCAATCCCCGGGGTATGCCTCCTTGGGGAGTGCAAATACCACCTAGATTAGTGCGGATCAAAGTTGGTCAAAATTATTATTATGACTAACTATCCATGATCCCCCATCATTCATTATTATCTAGGTATCTCATACCAAATAATATATGACTCCCGATTGGTTTCGGTTTCTAAAAGACATGAGGTAAATTCTTGGGGATACTACATCATTATTTTAGTTAAGTGTGACCCACCAACTAGCATTACATGACAACCATTGCGGGCAGCTCCTCCTTGGGGAGTAGGCCCCCGCCCCGTCTCACCAACACTATCCATAGGAGATCCATATCTAATAGCCAGACAAATACAAGCCCTCCGTGGGGAACGGCCATTCTCAAGATGGCGCGAGGCTAATACTTTCCTTACAATGGACCTATGGTGGAAAATCATGAGAATTTTTAAATATAAATGCCCCGCTCTCACTTAATATTTTAGAATTGAGGATTTCCTTATAGGTATATGGGCCCACATATATAGACATCAAATCATCTCATGATATGACCAATGATTGGTTCCAAGTCAAGTTATTTTATGGAAAGTCCAGTTTCTTAAATTTGTGTTACCAATGGATCCATCTCATGGGCCTACCAACTCTAATTAGAACTCTTTCCAAAAATTAATTTGATTTGACCAATTCTGGAAACTGCTATGTTTGGATCAAATTTGGAAACATTCTAAAACAAGCAACCATCCACAAATAGAAAGTGCTAAAATTATAAACTAGTCATCTCCTCCACATGGCCCAAGCGGAATAGCCTTATTGGACTTCTAGACTTTCCAAAACTTTGGGATTCCTCAAACTCTTTGGGCATCTCCAAAACTCTTTGGGTAATCTTCAAACTCTTTGATTAGGAGTCCAACTTCACTTTCCTTCTTCGTCTTGGACATCACCGGAATTTACAAATTAATGAAAATTACATAAATTCCTATGCCTCAAGAATGAGACTTACATGGTAATATAAACATGGAAATAAAATGGCTATAGGGAAATTCACCATGCCTTGCCCTTTCACGGGAAACCAAGGAAACCATAATGCCTTTTACACTTAGCCACATATAAACCAATAACCATATAAAAGAAAGTAAAAATTGTGGGCCATATGGAGAGGACATTATCACCTGCAAGTTAGTATCTCATACAACTCACAAAATCATGTTGCCACTTCTATAGAACATACGCTTCGCAAAGGGGATCCGCGGGTGTCCCCCGGAGGATGGAAGTTCGCTCGAGCGACCTGCTCGGAAAGCCTGCAGAAAATTTCCTTTCTTGTCCGAACCAGCCCCTTTGACAGCAATCATACCAGATACAAAAGGCATACAAACATCAAATCTGATCCTTACAAAGCCCTAGGTCTATCATCCTTACATCTCATGCAAAGATTAGATCTAGATTGCTAATCTAACATGATTAGAGATGAGGTAGGCTTTGATACCAATTGTTGGAAATAGGTGGGCCTTGTGGATAGGATTTTAAAACTTTTGACCCACTTAACTAAGGGATCAAGTACCCATAAGGCCACAAATCATATCCAGGATGCAATCCCTCATACTCATCTATCAGGTACAGCAATAAAACAAGCAACACCACGCAACAAAATAATTTACAACAGATAGAAAAGCAGATTATACCTTTAGAGCCTGGTTGTGCTCTAATGGAGAAGAAGACTTGCTAGTTGAAGAAATTCTTTCTTATTAGGCAACTTAGGATCTCCAAGACCTCTTAGTCTTCCACGCTATGTCCCGTATCAGATCTCTCTTCTCAAGAAGACCGGTGGAAACTTCAAGAGAAAACCCTTCAAGAAACTCAAGGACCTAGAAAAGAACTAGAAGAGATGTGCAACTCTTGCACAAAAGGGAGGGCTGGGCGTGAAATCCAAGAGTGTGTTTGTCCCAGCCCCCTTGCTTCTCCTTTTATAGCTTTAAGCAACTTCCTTCCTTCCTCTTGTACTAATTGAAATAGAAGTCTTACTTCCACACAAATTAGAAACCTTACTATTACCACTATTAGAAGTCTCACTTCAAATAGAAATAGTAACTTCCCAATTCCTTCATCTTAGAGTTCTAATCGGATTAGTATCTTTCCAATAACTTGGGCTAGCGTGGGAACCACTAGGGATTCCATAGAAAGCTGGCTTCAACTAGGACACCGCGACCCCACATCTCATGTGCAATCCAGGCCCACAGTTAATTGCAAATAACACCACTATATAAATGCAATTGCACTCCAGTCTTAGGAATAAATTACAATGAACACCCTAAACTTTCCGATTACCACAAGTAGGCCCCTCTAGGACCACTAGGGATTCAATAGAAAGCTGGCTCCAACTAGGATACCGCGACCCCACATCTCATGTGCAATCCGGGCCCACAGTTAATTGCAAATAACACCGCTGTATAAATGCAATTGCACTCCAGTCTTAGGAATAAATTACAATGAAGACCCTAAACTTCCCGATTACCACAAGTAGGCCCCTCTATCAATATTCATGGATCAATTGGACTAAAACTGTCCCACCAATTTAAATCCACATCTTATTATCCTTGAGCCCCAATTAATCACAGTGATCATCAATACCATCCAATTAACTCTTAATCGAGATGGGTGCACACTCACTAATGACAAATCCATTAATTGGTACAAGGGGATAATGTAGATAGATTCCATCTTGACTATTGGATGTTCCGACAGTCCTACTACCACGTACCCAAGACACCGAGGTGTTGACCTACAGTTGGCGTCACTCATTGGTGACTCAAAGCAAATGAATAGATAGAAAATTGAGTTCATCAATGTCTCAGGATTGAGAGCCTATTGCTAGGGAATTATGAGACTAAACCTTAAACTCGAGACAGTATTCCATAAGGTGCTGCTCATGGTCCTTCAATACATCCAATGTACCAGCACCGTGATCTAGAAACTTACATTCTGATGATCGAGACAAATCATACTATCTCATAGTGATCAAAGTGCTGCAACCTTATCAGATGAGATGCCCAGTTTCATCACCGGTTGTGAAGATATTTAAGTATAAGATTTGTGACACATGTGCCCCGTGTGTGGATCTCATCCATACACATATATCACATCTAATATACTAATAGGACCCAGTTCATCTCATGAACCATTATGTCATATGTATTGGTCATGTGCATTAAGTAGTAAAACATCATTCATCTCATGAAAGGAAAGCATGATATTATTGATAAATAAAGAAATTAATCAATTTATTACATCATCTGATGGATTGAGTCCATACAATCTAACAGCTCTAACGGAGAAGAAGACAATTAGCTTGAACAAGAACTCTTCTTGAAGCAAATTAGGATCTCCAAGACCTTGTTGTCTTCCACGCTATGACGACCCACTATCAAATCTCTTTTCTCAAGAAGATTGGTGGAAACTTTGAGAGAAAACCCAACTAAAAACTCCAAGGAACTAGAAGAGAACTAGAATAAGAGGAGGAATTGTGCAACACTTGCACAAAGGGGCTGGGCGTGCTCTCCTTGTTATGGACGTCCAAGGGGGTGTATTTCCTCCTTTTTATAGCACAAAGCAACCCCTATTACTAATTAAAATGGAAGTCCAACTCCCATTAAAAATTAGTAACTTCCTCATTTTTCTAATTACTATAGAAGTTTCACTTCCACAACAATTAGTAAGTTACTATTACTACTATTAGAAGTCCTACTTCAAATAGAAATAGTAACTTTCTAATTCATTTCTTTTTGAGTTCAAGTAGAATTAGTATCTTTCCAATAACTTGGGCTAGCGTGGGGACCACTAGGGATTCCATAGAAAGCTGGCTTCAACTGAGACACCGCCACCCCCACATCTCATGTGCAATCTGGGCCCGCATTTAATTGCAAATAACACCACTATATAAATGCAATTGCACTCCAGTCTTAGGAATAAATTACAAAGAAGACCCTAAACTTCCCTATTACCAGAAGTAGGCCCCTCTATCAATATCCATGGATCAATTGGAATAAATCAATCCTTTCTAATTTTAGATCCACATCTTATTATCCTTGAGCCCCAATTAATCAAAGTGATCATCAATACCATCCAATTAACTCTTAATCGAGATGGGTGCGCACTGACTAATGACATATCCATTAATTGGCACAAGGGAATAATATAGATAGATTCCATCTTGACCAGTGGATGTTCCCACAGTCCTACTACCACGTACCCAAGACACCGAGGTATTGACCTACATTTGGCCTCACTCATTGGTGCAAATGAATAGATAGAAACTTGAGTTCATCAATGTCTCAAGATTGAGAGCCTATTGCTAGGGAATTATGAGAGCAGATCTTAAAATTGAGATAGTATTCCATAAGGTGCTTCTTATGGTCCTTCAATACATCCAATGTATCAGCACTGTGATCCAGCATCTTACATTCTGATGATCGAGACAAATCACACTATCTCATAGTGGTCAAAGTGCTGCAACATTTATCAGATGAGATGCCCAGCCTTACCACTGGTTGTGAAGATATTTAAGTATAAGATTTGTGACACAAGTCTCTTGTGTGTGGATCTCATCCATACATATATATCACATCTAATATACTAATGGGACCCGGTTCATCTCATGAACCATCAGGTCATATGCATTGGTCATGTGCATAATGTAATAAAACATCATTCATCTAATGAAAGAAAAGCATAATTTGATGAATAAAGAAAGTAATCAATTCATTTCTCACTTTCAAGTAGGGCCCAGCCCGGGCCTGGGAATAACCCTACCCTTAATATATGCAAGGTTGGGCCTGGGCATGCCAAAGCCCTCGGAGGACCTATACTACTGAGGCACTTATCTTACACTCGAGGGTCAGGGTAGGGCTCTGGGCCTCAAAACAAGAAAATCATTACACATAAACACACTTTGTTACCAAGAACCGATTGTCTACCGAGCGTTATATTTTCTAACCTCGTCTAACCTCAATTGCAAAGGCACATGTAAGTCATATTTGGAGAATATAAGTTTATTAGAGAAGTCATATGTACTTTGGTGACTTAGGTTCTAAACATACGGTTTTATTTATTTTGTCAAAGAAGGAAAATGGTTGAATAGTCTAATCTATTTCACACCTTTCACAGGAATTTCCACATATGAAATCATTCCGGCAAAGTCTTATATTTGAAAACTTTAAGTTATTTACATTCACATACCTTTTATCAATTGACATTATTTTTAATTTAGAATTGATCTGACAATTAAGCGTTGTTGGATTTCAGTCACAAAATAAATGCAGTTAAAATGGTGTATCCTTATTAACAAGAAGGAGTGCATCCCCTTTTGCACTAGCTAGCATATAAAAATAATATAAAAAACGTAAATAAGAAGCAATAAAACTAGAAGAAAGGAATTAGAAGCAGCCAGTCGTGAACACTTATTGCTTATGTATTATGTACAATACATAACTTAAATAATTAAATATAGATGAAATGAACCAAGTATGAGTGTATGGATTTTTAGGGCATTTTGTAATGGGTAGGTGGGTATGAAATTGCCTTCATACCCCCATTTTATTACTACTAAGTGACTATTATGAGGGAATTTTAATATATATTTACATATATTATATGAAATAAATAAAAGTAGGAGGGCCAAGACAATGGCCGAGCCGGGCCAATATTGCCCAAGACCGGCCCTCAAATTTCAAGGCTTACAAAGAATTGTCTAAGCTAGAACCTAAGACTTTTTCTTAGAAACAAAATTCCTCATTTTAAGGTCTTTTCGAGGGCCGGGCGGGCCCCCTTGTCTCGGGGTTAGATTGACAAGCATCCTCTAAAGGGCTTAGATTTAGAGTTTGAGAGTCGCAATTTGTGAGTTCAGGGGACTTCGCACATTGAGTCCCAATAGGACTGTTCTTGGATGAGAAGTATCCAATGAATTTAGATATTTTTCAAATGTTTTAGAAGCATATTATTTAATGAGTAGGGATCTTGCTATTTATTACAGTATAGAGAACCTCATTAGCTATATAAATTAATAATTCTATAGCGACTTTGGTAGACTTATATGCTCATTATTCAAATGATGTATTAGCTAAGCCACATTATTTCTGTTAAGACAATCACCTCTAAAGTTTCATACAATTTCCCTTGTGACTAAGCCACATTATTTTTGTTAAATGTTCTAGTTGTCCTTTGAGTGATATTTCTACATGTGCTATATATAGATATAAAATAAACCGTTTCAAATAAGGGTTTTGTTCTAGTGAGAATTGTTTTCACGGAGACACCGGGAGAACTTTTTACAGGGCCCATTTGTGGTTCCCATCTAGGGATTGGACCAGAGGGGATGGAAAGATCTATGTGAGATCACTCCAAGTATTAAGTTAGACCCCAATCCCATGCCCCTAATCCCTTCATCCGTGGCCCACGAATTTAATGGCTTCATAATAATAAAAAAAAAATCTAGCCATCCATCCAATGGTCCAGTCCCTTTGGATGGGTGCCAAGCCTCGGGATTGGTGACTATTAAGGAGGTCACTATTTGTACATGGTTTGGATTGGTTGCTAGGTGGGTCCTACAAATAGTTCTCAGGAAGTATGGTGAGAACTAGTTCTCATTTGAATATTTCCCTTCAAATAAACAACTCATATATGCTAAAATAAGACGTAGTAAATGAGTCCCGTGTGGGAATGAGTCTGCATATAGTAATTCCATTACATAGGCCATTCACTCCAACATGATTTATGTCCTCCGTTGGCGTACTCTTTAACATTACCGCAATTGTTTTGCAATCTCATAATCATGGCTTATGATATTTACTGTGGTAGTTTTATGGACATATGAAGCCACCTTTGATACCATAGTAATGCTCTTGTGACTAAGCCATCATTTGATAAGCTGTGTATGAAATGCCACTTAAAGCCAATATTTAACATTGAAACTACCTGTGTCCTTGATAAGCTTAGTCATAAGGAAAATTGAAAGATCCATGGGAGACAAACCCACTATGAAACAAAGAGTGGTACACAAAATTATATCTAGCATCCATATGTATATTTGTATGAATGATGATCAGTTTTGTTGAACAAATGAGATATGTATTCACATTGAATATGGAACTGGACGCCAGCACAAGTGTCATGTGAAAGAAATTTCTAGTCCCAAATGGGCTCGGAACTGAACTTGCCGAGAACCTTTGTGCGTTCCGGTATGAGATAAATCCTACAAACTTGTTGTGAATGCTCTCAGATCTACTAGATGATCAACCAAGGGTCCCCGTCTCCCTTATATAGAGCAATCCCTAGGAATCACGGCTATTATGGACTCTACCCCTCATGGAATCCCACATCTCCTGATTAGCATGAGAATTCTATCAAGCCGGGAGTTTGAACCTGATCCAAACTCTACAACCAAGAGCTTAATCCTTATCTAACTTTACCGGATCAAGACTTATTGGGAGTTCAACCACGGCAAGCCGCCGGCTCGATCTAGCATGGGCCCCATGGTAGTCGGGCCACACAATCTTTCAACAATCTCCCACTTGGCACGTATGCTATGTAAATCAGACATGCCAACGTACATCAACATATACTTCAGTTCCTACATATATCCCAAGCCTAGCATAAGACTTAATGAAGGAACGCTAATTAATTCCACCAGTGGGAACCACGAAATTGGAATCTCGTATTTTTTACCCACATTTTAGATATACTGACATCACAATTCAATATCATGAGGGATTATGGGATTATGGTCCCATTCACCGATGTGATTGCAGACTCATAATATTTGCACCAGCCCATCGATTTTTGCCAACTTAAAAAATATCGATGAAGAGATCCAACCTGATGGCCACTTGGATTACTGCATTATAAGTTGTATCCTTAGCTTCGGTTCTCAATAGATACCAAGGTCTATTTCTTTGTACCGGAAAATCAGCACCTTTTGCTAAGGGTTAAAATACAACTAAACATGGACTCCCTCTCGTCCAAGTCATCATCCGAAGAGGCAACCATACAACCTTGCATTTCCAAAACAACAATCGTGCCACAAGATGGTGTAGGAAATGTTTTTAATGTACCCAGATTTCTCTTATTTACTTGCCATAGTAGGCATACCCGGATAACTCAAGAATCTGAGTATGAGACCAACAACGATCCATTTTCGGTGTCATAAACCCGATATTACACCATCGTTTGCATGATGAGGATGTCATGCATTATGCTCCTCCCACTGTCCCCGAGTAAGGCTTGTCTCTGATCATGAGCATGCCCTCATTGCTAATGGAATACCAATTGTTGGACAATTTTACACATCTATAAATGGGAATGTCGATTGGCTTGCACATCTCCATATCAACTGTTTTGACACAGTGTCCTATTCAGACCCATATAACAAAGTCCGTACCAGATTTGGCTTACATTGTTGTTGCATATGTCCATTACATCATGCTTCAACCCATGTTTTCGATCTCACGTCAACACTTCAACATTGTTTCTCTGGAGATTGCTTCAATTCGCCACCAACAATCAACATGTCACTCAATGAAAGATATATAACTACTCTCACTACTATGACCTAAAAGGCATATCTCATATGCAAGGGATAAACCAATTTCACGTATGGCCTCATGAAATTCTCATGTTAAAGTAGTTTGTACACATTTGTCATCATTGATCTATGCATCGAAAAATCCGCAGATTACATGTAAAGCTCTTTCTATAGATCGCCATTTAGGAACATAGGCTTTACATCCACTCTGTTTAATTTCAGATCTTTACAACAAACCATTGCCATTAGGGTTCACATGGATAGGAATTTATGCTCGGAAGGATGATCTCCACATAATCAAATCCTTCTATTTATAGATCCTTTTGCCACCAATCATACTTATTTACTAATCTGTCATTATCATTTTATTGCCATGAACCCATAGCCCTTCAATCCTTAGGTGGGTCGACTAACTACCATAACTGATTCTTATTTTATATTTTCATCTCTATAGTGTACAATCAATCATCCTATTTTGTAGATTGATAACAAATGATGTATTAAGATCCTACACGACTTCAACCAAATAATTGCAACAATCATCCAACCACGTTGAATGTTTTCAATCCTACAAGAGTCTCAATAACCCGGGTCGTTCTTTGTCAATTGGGCCTTGGTAAAAACTTACACTTCCAATGCTACCAACATTGACAATCCTACTTTCCGCAACACCCTCCATCCTTAGATATGTTGTAGTGCATCTCTAGGAGTCGTATGGGCCACAAACAAACACACATTCTAACCATTGATTATTATCTAGTTATTGTGATCGATCACACAATATCCATTTAGATGATTCGATTTTCCAACGAAAGAATGGTTTTCTTCAATTTTTTTGTTGCAATTGGTATTATAGTTGTGGCCCACAATAGTTTGTATACAACACTTCCTCTTAATGTCATGGGTCAATTTTAGGTTTGGCACTAGTCCATAGTTCATGAATGGGTCTTGGGCACAAATCCGGAAGCATATGATTCAATATATATAGTGCAATTAATGATATCCCCCAACAACTTCTCTATTGCCTCACTTATTTATTGCATCACTTCTCTATTCTTGTAGACTAGAAAAATATGCTCGTGCTTAGCACAGGCAATATAATCATATTATTAAAATTTATATAAAAAAAACATTATGATCAGTTTCTATAAAATTAAATGCAAAATGTTTTAGTCTGAGAAAGAGGGAAAAAAAAAAGAATTCCATAAGAATTCAAAACCTAATATCATATAATTTAAAAAAAAAAAAAAAACACAAGCCCAAGAAAATTGAAGATTAATGATTAAGAAAACTAAAAAATAAAATAAAAACAAACAAACAATATAAATAATGAATAAAATCCAATGAAATTTAAAAGACACATAGAAATAAAATATAGAAATGAAAATCCATATTCAACTCAATAACATAAGAAATTTAAAAGAATCAAACACTCATAAGAAGAAAAAAAAAAAAAAAACCTCAAAAATGGAGCACAAAAGGGCAAAGACAAAAGAACCCACAACGTCATGAAAAACCATCATTAAAAAAAAAACTAAAAACCCATCACAAGTGAGAAATTATAATAAAATAAATACAAAATAAAATGAAATAAATTTTATTAAAAAGGCTATAAAAATATATATAAATAAAGATCCATAGACAATACAATGATAAAAGAAATTTAGAAAAACCAAACCAACTTATGATAATCTAATATTCAAAAATGAAAATCTGAAGCCACAAAAGAAATAAGAAAAATCCATAAAAAGATTTCACAAAGAGAACTTAAAGAACCCAATGGAAGTAAAATAAATAATTAACTCATAATGAAAAGCATTAAAAATATATAAAAAAAAAACACAATAGAAAAATTAGAATCCAAAGAAAATCCCATGATAAAAAGTGAATTAAAAGAAAAAAAAATCCAAGGAGAACCCAAAACCCAAAAGTTGAAACGAAAAAGGGGAAAAAAAGAAGCTCATGATCTATGAAAACCATATAAATACAAACCATAAAAATATTGCAAATCTATACAAACTTTAAACTGATGATTCTTTTTTATAAATCATATTAAAATGACATAATTAAAATTGCTCAAATAAAATATGATGAACTCAAAAGTAAATGAATTAAAAAAGGTTTACCTTTCAAATTGAAATGTTTAATAATTGGACCAATTGTCTCGAGATACTCACATTTTAAAATGGGTTGAACACTAATCTAAGCTAGGCATGCAAATGAGACATGAGATGGTACTAAAAAGAGACACAAAAAAAAAAAAAAAAAATTCGAAGTTGCTCTAAAACTATACAATGAACTTATAAGTAAATTAATGGAAAAAATGAAAGTTCTCTTGTTGACATAGAGAAATAGAATTATACTGGAGAAAGTAGAATTTGATGATAATAAGAATGAGCTTAATTCTTTATTTAGATGGACTAATATTATTGGAGATTCCTTTAACCATTAGTTTCGCATCCTTACAAAAAAGTGTACAATCAAAATCAATAAATAAAAAAGAAACCAGACAACCCAGAACCGAAAGTGGATTAAATAAAAAAGACTTAGGATTAAATAAACCAGACAACCCATAAATCAGCATTTCATATTCTAAAAAGAAGAGAAAAAAAAAATTTTAATCAGAACAGACAAAAATACTTGAAATTCCTTAGATTAGTGGCACTTAGTCACTAGGACCCATTAATACTCAAATGCTACTGCCTTGATAGAAATAGGAGATATTGGGAGTTTCTTAATAGACAAAAGGCATGATGGAGAGTCCAAATAAAAAAAAAATTATTTGAAAAATTCTAGTATTTTGTATTTTTTTTATCAGAGAATCAATTTGACCGTGGAAATAACTTAGAATGAGGTGAAAACTTGAGGTATCTCATAAATAGGAAGGATATTTGTCTCAATGATTGTGATTTTAAATCGATGGTGTCTATCATAGTGTTCCACTCTATTTACATCACAATTTATAAAAGTTAAAGCCACATAAGAAAAAAAAGACTCCACCCTTTCTCCCTGGACAAGCGTGTATGGTAGCACATCAATTACATGGAAAGTTTCTTACCTCCTCTTTAGCTCCACGCTGTCACAGCGAGTTATTCTTTTTGCAATAATATTGTCATTTTCTTATTAATTATAAAACTTATTTTTTGGTTTGATCAATTCCATATATTATATATTCATTTGAGTTTAGTTTTATTGTAAAATGGTTGTCATAGAAAATTAATGACTATATAGGAAATCATATAAAATAGTTATTTCAAAAGTTTGATCATCTATGCTTAAAGTACAATGCATAAGTATGAAAATAATTACAACAATATTTATAGGGGTCAAGATTCTAAAAATATAGTTATTTTTATAAATACCTCGTAGATAAGTTCCAACTCCCGGTCAATATTCTAAAGTGGGGATGGGTCCCTTCTTCATTAACTAATTTTAAGTTTTTGTTGATAACTATTTACAAAAAGGTACTTTGTGGTGTAGTGGTGGGGTTGTTCCTTTAAAAACCATATTGTTCTGAGTTCGAGTCTCAACACATATTATGATTAATTTTTACCATGTCATTAAAAATACCCGGGTTGGGTCCAAAAGATTGCTTTATCTTTGGCCTGACCTAATTTACCTTGACACCTAATTTACCTTGACTCAACCTGTTTGCTAGGGTCAAACTAAATTAAATTGGTAAATTGGGTTAGTCAAAATCAATTGGAGCGAATTGGAAGTGATTTCAATTTGAAATCACTTCGCTTCATATATAATAATAATGGCCAAATAGATGGATATTTTCGAAGTACTCATGGTCTAAGACATGGATGTCCTCTCTCGCCATATCTCTTTACTACTGTGTTATGGAGTTCTTTTCTGCTTTGACGAACAATTATGCAGTGTCTATATTGACATTTCAATCTTGCATATCATGTTTGTGGATGACTTGATTGTATTCAGTAAGTGCAATCCAATAGTTGTTGCAAACCTTAGAGCATTTCTCTACCACTTTGTGAATTTCTCTGGTTTTGAAGTAAATTGGGCTAAGATTTTTGTTTTTTCTCTAATTGTCCATAAGATGACAAAGAGGTTATTATTTTTATGCTCGGTGTGACCGAAGGTCATCTACCTATCAGATATTTGGGAGCTCCTCTATCCTAAAAAGACACTCTATTTTCAAGAATGCTATCCCCTTGTTGAAAGAGTGAGAAAAAGATTATAAGGCCGAAGATCAAAATTCTTAACTTATGCAAGAAGAGTGGAGCTCATCCAGTCAACACTATCCTTGATTCATATTTTTTGGGCTTCCGTCTACATGCTCCTAAAATCAATTATTTCGGCCATTGATCGTCTTATAAGAGACTCTTTTCTGAAATCGTTGGGATCCGAGACCCTATTTACACCATGTTTCTTGGGACTCAATAGGCCTGCCTAAAAATCTTGGAGGTCTTAGTACTTCCTCTGCAGATGGCATAAATAGGGCAACTTTGATGAGACAGGTTTGGCAAATAATTTGTGATTGGCCAACATGTTGGAATCATTGGATTCATGCAAGATTTTTGAAATATAAATCATTTTGGGATGTTAAACCTTCTCCATTAGCATCATGGGATGGAGATTAATATTATCCCTTCGATCTAATGCTCTCCCTTATATTAGGTATTTGATTGGAGATGGTAAATCAACAAAGTTTTGGTTGGATCATTGGCTATAGGCTGGACGTATTAAAGATCTATATTCTTCTTGAATTATTTATGATCTTCGAATGGGGGGAAACAACTTATGTCAGCCAGTTTATCTCTCCTCAAGGGTTCTCCCGCCCCTACCTCAGGTGACTTGATCAAGTTGTGAGAATCTATTCAAAATGAAATTTAGACTAAGCCATCTTTATGTGATGAGGCTGTGTGGGTTCTGGAGGAGCATCGGAATCTCTCTCTATCTGCATATGCATTGGTCCATAACTTTGAAGCTAAAAGTGCTATCACTTGGGGGGATTATGTGTGGTTCAAGGGAAGAATAAAGAAGTTGCTTATGTGTGACTATATGGGATTTTTGAGCTGTCTCAAAAACTAAGGGATTCCTTACTTAAGAAATGTGATATGTGATACTAATTGTGTTCTTTGTCCTTGTACATCCTTCTACATGGGAGGATCAAGAGCACTTGTTTCTTCATTGTCCTTTTTCTTTGCAGGTTTGGCAAGGGCTTCCCCAGATGATATTTTTATAGCCTATTCCATGACTTTCATGGTAGAACTCATTGAGTCAACTCTTCTTAGGGTGGACCATAATTCAAAAGGGATGATTACTTTATCCAAGCATCTATTTACTACATTCATTTGGCATATTTGGAGGGAAATGAACGCTCGCATATTCAGAAAGGCCAAGAGAAAACCAGATCAAATTGTGCAAGATGTTACTTCGATAGTATATTGCAAATGCATGTTCTTAGGCCTTCATGTTCTAAGTAACATCGAGAGCAGATGGAAGCCACCTCCATTTGGGACTATCATTCGTTCAAAGCAAACTGAGAAGGATGTATCTAAGGGGGGTTGGCGAATATTTATTGTTCTCCCCTATCATCTCTTGATTGGAGTTTTGTGGAAGGAAAATGGATAACTCGAGTTAGGGGCTACAGTTTACAAGTATGACTTCTTTAATGGAGCCGTATGCCTTTTGGAGATGATACCTTTGCATATAGATGTTGTCATTTTTGGATTTCAAGACCACCTCAGAGAAATAGTTAAAAACTCAAACAATTTTCCTTGGAGAGAGATTTAAAGTCCGAAAAATCGCACGTGTGGTGGAACAACATCCTCAAATTCTAATTTCAGCTCCATCTAAACGCTCAACTGATTTGAGCAAAAAAGTCAAAGAAGTTAGCATGGGATCTGCTCATTTAATTGCTATAGAATTGAAACATCTATTACTATGACTTATGTTTTTTAGAATTCTTGATGCCCAGGATATGGGCTTTTTGGGTTTTGGAGTGTGTGTTCTATGGCATAAGATTAGATGATCTTATGATGTTGTGTTTTAAGGGATTTTCCCTCTTATGTTAATAAAACCTTCACTTACCTTTTAACCCCCCCCCCCCCCCCCCTAAACACACAGCAGAAGATGCATGTGGTTAACATGGACTTAACACATCCAACAATGAAGAACTTTTCTAACCACACAATTTTAGTAGTTGGGTGTATAAAATCAAACACATGTATGATCCTTCACATGCACCATATTCTTTGAATTGCTCACAAGTATACTCCTCCCTTAACAAATCTCATCTGTTAACTTTCTAATCCTATCAATCAATGACTCAATAACATACCAATCAAAATATTTTTACTATGCATCAAGCTTATATCAAATCAGATAAATTTAAATGTATCCGTTGAAGTCATCAATCGGAGTAACAAATCACTCCCACCCATTTAAATTTGGACTCATAAAGCAGTCATCAGCATATTCTAGAGTGGATCATATAACTCAAATCTACATTTCTAGGTATTCCAAAAAAGGTTACTCAACCATTTTCCAATTAGACATAGTTCACACATGACATGGTCCGTTAAAAGTATCATCCCAACCAGTCCATTTATTCTGTATTTATGGATACGTCTTATTCTCAATGCCATAGATGTGCCAAACCACATGCCCAACATATACAGAATAATTAAAACTAGAAAATTTACACATTACAAGCTATATCAAGCAAGTACATGCCATCTCAGAAATCAATGAAAATTCAACAATGTCCCATACATGCAAATAACATCTATATTGCCTCAGAACATGCTATATTGTCATCGATGGGTGTTGGAATCGAACTCGCCAAGAACATTTGTGCATTCTGGTGTGAGATATATTATGTGAACTTGCTACGAATGCTCTCAGATCTACTGGATGATCAAACAAAGGCTCGCATCTCCCTTATATAGAACAATCCTTAAGAGTTACGGATATTGTGAACTCTACCCCTCCCAAAATCCCACATCTCCTAACCAGCGTGGAATTCTACCAAACGGGGAACCAAACTCTACAACTTAGAGTTTGATCCTTATATGACTCTTAACATATCAAGACGTATTTGGAGTTCATCTGCGGCACACAGCCGATCTAGATCTGACATGGGCCCCCTTGCAGTCGGGCAACACAATTTTCTAACACCAAATCTGATAAAAGTCAATTTTATCAAACTAAGTTCAATACAAAAATTGGTTTGTCTTTTTTTAATGTGAAAACTTTCACGCTCTTTAAATATACTATATAAGCCAAGGAATATTGCAATGGTTGATGAGAAGGTTGAGTTTAAGGTAAATTTTCTAAGGTTTGTCACAAAATTTAGTAATTTCTACTCTGGTAGCAATTTGTATCATGCACACATTTATAATAAGTTGTGCATTTCATGAAGTTTTTAGAAGCAATATGTAATAATAAGCTGGATAAAGAAAATATTACATGTATATTTGCTATTACCACATTCATTGAAAATGTTCTAGGCATGAGCAAGCTTGCTTTAAAGTTGATAACGGATTTGGGAGACGTTTGCTGATATGAATGCATTGTTGCAAACAAACGATTTTTGTAGAAAGATATTGTCTGAAGGGTCCAAAAGACTTCAATTATCAATTGCATGTATGATTGGTGCTACCATTACACATGTGGATGTCAAAAGACAAGTTACAAACCAAATCATGCACAAGTAATTACCTATGAGCTAGTCATCGTCGGAGAAACACATGACTTACAAGAAAAGGTGTCACAACCCCAGACCACGTTAGGATTAATCACATTCATTAGTCTGGCACCGCGAGCTATATATTACCACACACATTGAAAAGGTTCTAAGCATGAGCAAACTTGCTTTAAAGTTGATAACGGATCTGGGAGACGTTTGCTTATATGAATGCATTGTTGCAAACAATCGGTTTTTGTGGAACGGTATTGTTTGAAGGGTCCAAAAGACTTCAATTATCAATTGCATTTATGATTGGGGCTACCATTACACATGTGGATGTCAAAAAACAAGTTGCAAACCAAATCCTACACAAGTAATTGCCTATAAGCCAGTCACCATCGAAGAAAACATGACTTATAAGGAAAGGTGTCACGACCTCAAACCGTGTTAGGATTAATTACAGTAATTAGTCTGGAACCGCGAGCGATACACGTGGGTCGGTGCAGAACAGTTCACCTATGCACATGATTTCTCACCAGTTCTCGCTTTAAGGATCTCATACGGAATCATACTATGACATGAATCTTATTTCCGCAGAAGCTTTCATCAATTATTACTTAATGAACATCAACAATAAATAAACATGAGGCAAAAATTTCAGAAATAGACACATTCACACTCATGGCATTCGCATCTTCCCAAGAGAAAGGAAACATTAAGTATGCAAAAGTAAACTTAATTACATCTTCCCAAGATAAAGGAAACATTGTCTGTTACAAAAAAAAATCCAAAATATCAATACGCTCCCAAAATGATCGGCCACTCAGGTTCAAGTGTGACGTCTAGACGACATTATCCGTACACCACATGTTTGCGTCTTGCGGCTCATCAACAGCCTCCTGTGGCTCTGCCTCAAAGGGATCGAGGGCAATACCTACAACACTAAAGGGAACGAGTCAAGCGCAACGGCTAGCAAGTATTTAATAAGAGTAAAATAACATATTTGTTGTATATAGTATATACAATTAAACATGAGATAATAACAGATTTCAAGTTACTCGTGACAATGCATGATTATACATGAATAACATACTAAAATAAGGAGGAATGGGAGTATCAATAAAGCATATCTAATATAATACACATCCTAGCAAAATGACAATCCACATATAGCTATCTTCTCGCCCATACACTTGGTAGAAAAGAGTATGCATACATGGAAACATATATAATTATAGTAAGCCAAACCTCACGAGGAGACTTTATAGCTGGCGCATACATACATGCGAGGCATCCGCCATGGCTCCGGAGAAAATCTCATGCAGGGAATACCAATCTACAGTTGGTTTTATAAATTTAAAAACCCCATATTGATTGAGAGGACCAAAAAGGGCGCCCAAGTTTAGTGGTGCCGATTCGGGTTACAATATCAAACATACTAGAGATACTGATAGATGGTCACGGTTGAGGGGTAAATCTCAGACAAAACAATGCTTACGATCATACATGCTCAATTAGCACCCCTTATTGACCCTAGTAGAATATGACATCACACGTGGAATAATAAATCATAAGCTATTATAAGTTAGGAAAACATGACAGGATCAACATGACCGGAAGAGGTCCTACGGTTTCTAGAAAATCAGGCAGCACCAGAAAGGAATGGTTCAACCCGAATGGGCACAAAGATGAAAGGGCGAATCCGGGTGACTGGGAGAGAACAAGACGACTGAATGCTCGCTATGCAACCCAATGCACCACTCCGTGGATCCTAACTCGTAGGAATAAGCAAGGCAATAAATGCTCGCTAAAACCCCATGTGCAAGTGACAGGTCCCATATACAATGTAAAGGCTGGGTATGCTGGTATATAGAGGAATCATGCAAATTCAAGGATGGCATACGCCATGTATATGGGAAACAATACTTAGGGGTTAGACGGGATAAATTTGTAAAACAGCCAAGGATTACAAACTACTAATCCTAAGTTACGGGCTGCCATTAGCATGTTGGGGCAATAAGATTTGGCATTGCGCAAGCTTAGGGTCCAATCACAGGTTATTTTGTTCCTCATTTCTGAATTGCATTGTCAAGCTTTCCAAAATCCAAATCATGTGAATCCCCAAGTCCATTGCACCCCTACATGCCTCCGGACAACCCCTTGTGGTGAATACCTGCTCACAAAACACCCCAACTAATCTCAAGTCCAATTAGTTAAAATGGGTCCAAGTTCTAAGTTGGATATTAGAAAGATTGGGGTGAGATAAATTCCAAAGTGCAGGGGCTATGCCCCGACCAAAAAACGAATTTTCCATTGGGTCTCTAATGGTCTTAAGAAAAACCCTAAATCTATGGTCTATTCATGATTCTCACCAAGAGAACCAGGCATTCTCAAGGTTTCAAACTATTTGGAAGGCCTAAAACCCACCTAACAATAGTTTAGAAAATGTCGGAAGACGTTTGGGCTTGAAAAGAGGTCAAAACAGGTCCAAACAAGGCAAAAGGGGGCAACTGGGTCGCTTGAATGGCACAATCAGGTGCCATGACAAGTTTCACCCAGTTGTGCTTGATCGATTGAGGAAGTGTCGGTGGTCAACTGAGAGACCTCCCACGGTCGATCGTGGACACTACATGGCACAACCGAACAACCTCTGGTTGTGCCATACAGGGCACGACCGAGAGGGGTTTCTCATGGGTATTTCCTTGGAAAACTTGGGAAATCTTGAAAAAATATATTCCAACATCCTCCTACTAAATTATACACCATTTGATAATCAAACAACTCAAGGAAGATCTAGGAATAGGCATGAATAACATACTAACATAACATGAGAGTTCCATAAAACCATAGTAGAATTGCGTGCATGTCTAAAAGCCCGAATTAAACATTTTCCTCTAGTTACAGAGCTTCCAAAACACACTTCTCAAACACTCCAATAGTTGGGAAAACTCCTAAAAAACGAAAACCCCCCCACCCCCTAAAAAAAAATACCCACTTAATTACCCCGAAATTTGGAAATCAAGAAAGAGTGAAAGAGAAGCTATGCATGTTGTAATTCAAGACAATCAAGGAGTGTAGACTCATGCTCTAATCAAGCGAGAAGGATTGCATACCTGTAGCGGGTCCAACCAACAAGGAATAGGTGAAGGAAGGGACTACCTAGGTGGGATTTGACCAAAACTAACGCCCACGCGAAGAGGAGGGCAACAGGAAGAAGCTGATGGAGCCCATTTGCCGATTTGCAACATTGAGTTTGAGCTTAAAGGAGAAGAAATGAGAGAAGAAGGAAGGAAGAGTTGCTGGTTGCAGAGAGGGGGAACCTCAGGTCGTGGGAGAAGAAGATGAAGGAGGGAAGGGGGCTTGTGGGTTTATATAAGGGTGAGTTGGTGGGCCCACGACTTAAAATAATGGTTTTCAAAGCCCCTGATCGAAAAGGTCTAATAACAACAGTTGTTCAAAATAAGATCTAACTTTCAACGAGCAGAAGCATGACATGATTAGAGGTCTCGGGAAAAATCACGAATTTTAGAAATAACCAATTTACCCCAAAACATACTAAAATCATCATATATGGGGTTTTGGGGCTCCGAACAACCATGGCATGAACATAAAAGTTGTCGGGAATGTTGTCCCCTGTCTAATGAGCTCAAGAATAGAATTTACGAATAACCCTCCAATCTTTTCCAAAATCACACATTGGACCATATAGACCTCCAACTAGGTTCAATGGCTCTCAAAGCTTCCCAAAGATATTCTAATCCACAAAATTAGTTGATAAGAATCTAAAACCACTTAGGGAGCTAACACACAACTAATAGTTCCAATGACGTGATTAACGTGTTGTGGTCTTACAAAAGTAATGTGCAAATATTGGACCAAAGAGAACATGTGCTAAGGAACAAGTTGATTTCCTATGTGAGAACTTTATGGCAAAACAAAAGTCTTTAGGACGTAACTTGTGAGCGCGAGGAGGAGAAGGATGATGAAGCTGAGGGGGAGGAAAGTGGGGAAGAAGAAGAAGATATGGGAGATGAAGATACTAGCAGCAATGAAGTTTAATATGTGTTCAATATTAGTTATGCATGGTTATGCAATATGATGCAGTTTAATTTGTGTTCTAGAGTAAATGCAATATAATGCAGTCTATTTTATGTTCTACAATTATTTAGTCAATATTATGTAGTTTAATGTGTGTTATATAGCTATTTAGTCAATATAATGCAGTTTAATGTGTGTTTAAGCTCTATGGTGATTTAATTGGCAGAAGGATTGAAGAATTTAAGTCTTTTGAACAAATTTAAAACTGTAAAGTCTTAACATTCTAGACTATAGACATTTTAAAGAGGTGGAGGGGTGGTTCAATTTTTAGACTTCTTTTAATAATTTGTTTATCTGTGGTTGCATAAACACTCAAAATGCTAATACTAGTGCTGCCCATGTTCTTGGTGAAACAACAAATAGCTCCTAAAATCACACATAGGACCCTATAGACCTCCAACTAGGTTCAATGACTCACACAGCTTCCCAAAGCTATTCTAATCCACAAAATTAGTTGATTAGAATCTAATACCACTTAGCCCCTATTTGGCATCTCTATTTCATGCCTCTATTTCTCTAAATGTCTAAATCTGATGGAGGTTTTAACAATTAGAGCGTTTGGCACAAGATTCTGGGCTCTGTCCGCTTTAGACATCTAAAGGAAAATCCTCTAAAATCCAAATTCTCCAAAAGTGGGCAGATGAAACATAGAACTTTTGGGTCTTAGAAATATAGGGAAGGGTGGTACTTTTTTATGGCAAAACTGCCCTCAGATAGTGTTTTAGTGATACCGTCTGTCCTTTCAACAAAAACTCTTTCATTTCCATTCGTATTACATTCGTTTCGTTTTAAAGGCTAGACCAGGAAGAGGAAGGGACGAGAAAAGAGAGAAGAAAGGAAGAAACCATTGTGCATGTATGCTTCTTCTTCTTGAACTCTCTCTTTTTCTCCTTTTTCAAGCAGAGAGCAAGGATGTTTTTGGATCTTTGGTGAAAGGAAAATGGTTCATTGGTGTTAGGGTCTATGGGTGGAAAGGGCTAGAAACCAAGAGATAGAATTACCAAGAGATGTCATTTGTTAAGTTCAAGAAATATAATTTTTCTAGATTGGAATATTTAAGATTTTTTTTTTCTTAACTATAGTGGGTATGAATCCTTCATCGTGAAATTCCATGGAGCAACCAAAATCCCACAAAAGTAGAATCCTGAGTATGGCGTTTGGGAAATATTTTTTTGGAAGGAAATTGTAGTGAGCTCCCAAATGAATTCCACCGATTTCTAGCCCACAGCCCCCTCCTGCTTCATTTCCAAAACAACTAATAGGAATGTTCAGCTATGGGCTTCAATGGTGAAGACCTTAAAAGTAGAGGAAGATGAGAGGTTTTATGGAGCAGAGTAGAGCAAATTGGAAGGGCAAGAAAGAGAAAGTGGAAGCAGAAGGTGGGGATTGGGGAGATGATCTATTTTTTTGATAACCCCATGCCTAAACACCAGACCCCATTTGGATTCACTTAATCTTTTAAAATGGGGGAATTAGGCAGCAATTTCTTTTTTTCTAGTGACAGAATTCCTTTCATGAATGTTCCCTTTGTCATTGGAAATGGGAGAATTAGGCGGCAATTGTTTTTTCCAATGATAGAAGAGGCTTATTTCTGCAAAACCCATGATACATCTCTTGGTTTCTGGATTTTTTCTGGTTATTGAATTCTTTGAATTAATGGTTCACATATATGGTTATTTGCAGCCATTGTTTTAATGAAATAAGGGGCATGTTTCTGAAAAATCTATTATGGGATCTCTTGCATCTCTTGGTTTCTGGATTTGTTTTGATAGTTGAGTCCTTTGAATGGTTCATGTGTTGGGTTCTTCAAAGCCATTATTTTAAATGGGTCTATGGGTTGGTCTAAGATTTATGGATGAAACATTCATTTGAAGAATCCTAACGATTATCCATACATTTCTTCTTCCTAAGCTCTTACATGGTTTTAAAACTTGGTTTCAGTCACCCAAACAGTATGACTTGATTGACTCAACTTGAATCAGTCAAGTTTGAAAACCATGAGCAAAAATAAATATGAAAGATTAGCATTGTCGTATCAGCATGCAATGTGGGCCATGAACCATCCATAGGAAGAGGAAGACATTGAATTGTAGCATCAGCATGAAATGGGTCCTTGTTCAATGAGATCTTGAATTGGGATTGTTTTGTATGTGTTCTTGAATGATATATGCATGTGGAAAAATATGCATAAGTTTTTTTTTTTTTTTTTTTCACATAATGATATAAACTACCATTTTAATAAGAGACAAACCCCTAAAAAGGAGGCATATAGAGGGCAAACCAAACGGTCTGTTTAAAATAGATCCATGCATTACCAAACACATTTTTTTATACTAGCCTCTTTTTTATATGGCTCTTTTTTTAATGGCTCTATTTTGGATGGATCTATCAAAAAAAGAGTAGACATACCAAACATGCCCGTAGGGAACTGACACACAACTAATTAGTTCCAATGACGCGATTAACGTGGTGGGGCCTTACAAAAGTAATGTTCAAATATTGGACCAAAGAGAACATGTGATAAGGAACAAGAAGATCTCCTATGTGAGAACTTTATGGCATAACAAAACTCTTGAGGACGTAACTTGTGAAAGCAAGGAGGAGGAGAACGATGAAGCTGAGGGGGAGGAAAGTGGGAAAGAAGAAGAGGAGGAGGAGGAGAAGGAGGAGGACAACGAAGCTGAGGAGGAGGAAAGTGGGGAAGAAGAAGAAGATATGGGAGACGAAGATACTAACACTGATGAAGTTTAATGTGTGTTCAATAGTTATGCACAATTATATGATGCAGTTTAATTTGTATTATAGAGTAACTGCAATATGATGTAGTTTAATTTATGTTCTACAGTTATTTCGTCAATATTATGTAGTTTAATGTGTGTTATATAGTTTTTTAGTCAATATAATATAGTTTAATGTGTGTTTAAGCTCTATCGTGATTTACTTGGCAGAAAGAATGAAGAATTTAAGCCTTTTGAATAAATTTAAAAATATAAACTTTTAGCATTCTAGACTACAGACATTTTAAAGAGGTAGAGGGATGGTTAAGTTTTTAGAAATTTTTAATAATTTATTTATCTGTGGCTGCAGAAACACTAAAAATGCTATTACTAGTGCTGCTCATATTCCTGGTGGAATAAAAAACGAAACAACAAATAGCTCCCGAAATCACACATAGGAAACTATAGACCTCCAACTGGGTTCAATGGCTTTCAAAGCTTCCCAAAGCTATTCTAATCCACCAAATTAGTTGATTAGAATCTAACACCACTTAGAGAGCTGAGACACAACTAATTAGTTCCAATGACACGATTAACTCGTCTTACAAAAGTAATGTGCAAATATTGGACCAAAGACAACATGTGCTAAGGAACAAAATGAGTTTCTATTTGAGAACTTTATGGCAAAACAAAACTCTTGAGGGTGTAACTTGTGAGCGCGAGGAGGAGGACGACGAAGAAGCTGAGGGGGAGAAAAGTGGAGAAGAAGATGAAGAAGAAGAAGAAGATACTAGCAGCGATGAAGTTTAATGTGTGTTCAACAGTTATGCAATATGATACAATTTAATTTGTGTTCAAGATTAACTACAATATGATGTAGTTTAATTTATGTTCTACAGTTATTTAGTCAATATTATGTAGTTTAATGTGTGTTATATAGTTATTTAGTCAATATATTGTAGTTTAAAGTGTGTTTAAGTTCTATGGTGATTCAATTGGCAGAAGGAGTGAAGGATTTAAGCCTTTTCAAAAATTAAAAATTGTAAAGTTTAAGCATTCTAGACTACAGACATTTTAGAGAGGTGGAGGGGTGGTTCGATTTTTAGATTTTTTTTAAATAATTTGTTTATCTGTGGTTGCAAGAACACTCAAATGCTAATACTAGTGCTGCTCATGTTCCTGGTAGAACAAAAAACGAAACAACAAATAGCTCCAGAAATCACACATAAGTCCCTATAGACCTCCAACTAGGTTCAATGGCTCTCAAAACTTCCCTGTCACGCCCCCGGACCTAGGCCCTGATAATCAAGTCCTTAATCCGGGGGACGCGGCGCGACGGACTAGAAAATTTCGCCTGCACGCGCTAATTATTTCCCCACAGGATTCCGCGGTGAGGATCCCGTACAATCCATCACAACCAAAGAATTAATTTCACATCAAAATAATGTTATGCGGAAGCATGTAGCAAAATAAAACTCCTTATAACACAAGATAAATGTACAAGTTTGATATCAAAAGAGAAATATATACATAGCATAACCAAAGTTAATTACAGTTGTGATAGCAAAAGTAGTTTAATTTATACATCCCTGGCAAAGCCAACGAGGCTATAACAAAATTCCAAAAAATAACTGTTAGTTCCCAAAAAGATGTTATCGATGCCCCAAACCAAACGTGACGTCTACATGACATCATTTGGTTGCCACTCGGGCTCTACCTGAGGCCCTACTGCCTCCTGCATATACTCCGCCTCAAAGGCTGCGGGTCCGACATCTGACACCAAACAAGAGAAGTATCAGACACGACGGTCTGGTAGGTGAATAAAACAGATCTGATATACAAGTAATAAATGTCATGTTTAAAATCATAAGGATACTGGTAAAAACAAATCATATATAAGGAATAAATCAAATGAATTTATTTCTGTGCAAATGAATTTAAATATCTCAAGCTAACTGACAAATATTCAAATATTGGCAAACCACATTTAGCTAAATTCTCCTATTACCGAAGTAACAAGAGCAAACAGAAACCGTGGCCACTACCCGTGGGACCGGAACAAACAGAGCCGTTGCCACATAAAGTGGGACGGAAATCAGAACCGTTGCCACTACCCGTGGGACCAGAAAACAGAACCGTTGCTATAGCCGGACAAACAGACAGAATCCAAACTGCAGTTGGCAAATAGTTTTAAAGATTTCAAGCCGGGTGATCAGCCCAACAAGGTAACATAAGCTTAGTGGTGCCGATTCAAATCCAAAACGATACAATTCAAACCATAAAACACAATTCAAACCTGATAAAAGGACTACTTTTTATCAAAATAAACAGACAAATTCAGAACAAATCCGATGAGTAGCCTTTTCATTGTTTTTCAAACCTGACAAATTAACCAACTTTGTTTCAAACGAATTTATGAGAAAACATAAACTTTCTCTAACTTAGAATGAGATAATTTGGATGATTGATAATGTTTGATGGGCTTACTGAGGCTGTCTCAATACACACTTATTGTCTCCATGTCGGTTTGTGAGTGAAGAAGTTGGTGTCTCTGAAGGTCACCGACAATTGAGAGCATAAAGTGTATATTAAGATAGAAAATTCCCGGGTAAGTTTACTTCTTTTCCAAACTTTCTCTATGGTTTGATTCAAATAAAAATGATTCGGGCTCAAATTCTTAATTCCCGATACTTAGTAAGTCATTAGGGAATTTTTGTACTCAAACCGGGCTCAAAACTAGCCTAAAACAGCCCAAAAATCCATCAAAACTAGCATAAACAACCTAAAATCTATGCAGGAAATGACCCAGGCCGACTTAGGCCCAGCTCGAGCGGGCCCAGTCAGCTCGAGCGGGCCCAGTCCGCTCGAGCGGGCTGTGGCAGAAGCCAGGCCCGCTCGAGAGGGCCCAGGCTCGCTCGAGCGGGCTGGGCCTCTGTCTAGCCCGTAGACAGTCAGCTTTGCTGACTGTCTCTCTCCTCCTCTTGTTGCAGAATTTTTCCTTCTTCTCACATTCAAAAGCTAACTGTCTCTCTCCTCCTCTTCATTCTTGTATTCAAAACTCACTCCAAACTGAATTCCAAATTCCTCCAAACACCCTCTTTCAACCACCATCATCATCACATCATCCCAATTCATATATCATATATCAAAGACAAGCAAGAAAACAGAATTTCAGAATTCAATTAGGTAAATACAAAATTTACCATTTCTAAATAAAACTGAAATCTCAAGCAACAAAAATGCAACTTAAGATGAGCCAACATTAAACCATTTTCCTGCATAAAAATCACACATAATCTAAAATGAAACAACCTCCTCTAGAATGAAATCAACATTAGAAATCATCTTCAAGGTTTCAAATCAAAAGAACACCATGTATACTCAATCCAATTATTCACTTGCCTGAGACAAATTGGTCACCAAAACACTCTAAAAAACTCTCAACTCAGCAACTCCAATCTACACAAAAGAATCCAAAGAAGAACACTAAAAATCCACAAAATTTTGGAAAACAAAGAAGCTTTTCATGAAAGCTCTTGCATGAATGGAGAAACAATCCTAAAGGGTCTAGAAAATCCAAAATTTCAAGAAGGAAGCCATTGCTAACCTTTGAAGAGTTCTAGACAAGAAGAAGAGCTTGGAGAAGATGATGAACTCAGCCAAAATCCCTTGAAAATACTATGGTTGGAAAGCTTGGGAAATGAAGATGAAAATGGTGAACTTCACTCTTCAAGTTGGGCTCAATTCCATTGACATGCAAAGGAGAGAGGATAGAAGAAAAGAGAGAAAACTCTCTCAACTGAGTAGCAGGAAAACTGAATGAAGAAGAATGAAGTGAGGAAGAAGGAAATAAAACGTGAGTTGATTTGTTTAAATGGGTTGTGGGCCCCAATGGCCCTGAAAACTTCACATAGCTGGGTCTATCATTTCTGGGTTCCAAATGAAGTTGACGAAGAAGGGAAAAATGATCGTTGAAAAATCTAGTTTTCAAAAAGTATATTTTCCTCATGGTTTTCAAATTTCAAAATTTATGCACAGATTTGGGTGTGAAAAGACTGTTTTGCCATTTTTCTCGAAAAACGCTATTTCTGAGGTTCGAATGCAAACGGAACAAATAGGAAAGTTGCTGGGATCAAAATAACAAATCCAAAAATGTCGAAATCCATATTTTCCAAAAATCATATAAATCCAATAACTCGAATTCCCACACTAACAAGCGTCTTACGGGTCACCCCGGGCCCGTTCAAACCGAACACTACGCTCTCCAAATTCCCCAAATCTATTCAAAATTCTAATCCAACTAAAAACTCAAGCTAATCGTCCTCTAATCCCGCTTAGCGACTAATCACAATTAAAACAACAATAAATTATACTAAACCTGGGTCGGGGTCTGACATTCCCAAAGCTATTCTAATAAGTCGTTAAAAATGCACAATTTCATCACCATTTTAAAGTAATTAAGGACTTAATCATCAAATCATGCACCATTTTAGTAAAAAAAAATCATGATTCTATGTTTGTGAGCATCAAAGTTTGAATTCAAGTCAAAATTCATTGAAAAATCGCATTTTCACATAAAATCATGAATTTCTCTATTTCTTGGCATTGGAAGTCACAAATTTCTCATAACTTTTTGTTCACACATAAAATAATGTACTTTCTCTACACCATTGATTTAATTAAAGAAAATTTGATAAAATGGTGACATTTTATGCATCCATTTAGTGTGAATTGGGCCCGCATCTTGCAATGTTCTTTTCCTACATAAATAGATAATTCTTTGATCATGGATTATATTATTTGTATTTTGTACGAAAAATCAATTTCTTGGGGCCTGCGGAAGAGAATTGATGAAGCAAATGCACTATGGGACCCATCTACTTTTGGCATGAATTCCAAGGTAGGGGCGGCAAATTTAATCTTTTGAAAATAAGTTCTAGATTTGTGGGGCATGTGATGAGGTGTCCGATCTAATCTCCAACAAATATTGCTTACATGTCAAGATGGATGGCCAAGATTTAAAACAACATAAGAAAGAAGAGAAAGAAAAGAAAAGAAAAAAAAAAGAGTGCTAAAAGAGAGGGACGTCCATGCATTGGACGTTCCATGTTGTGTGCACTATAGTGGGGCCTACTTCCTTGGTTGCAATGAAATAATTTCAGATTTGAGGGGATCTTTTCAAGAAAGTAGGCCCATCTAAGGAGATTCTTCAAACCATGAAGAGTTCTAAAGAAATGGAAAATCTTGCTAAGCAATCCAAGTTGGAAACAAATTCAAAGAGAGAAAGATTTTAGCACCAAGTTGTTAAATTTATCTCCAAAAAGAAAGGCCACAAGATTTGAAGTTTGCAACCTAAGAATTATCCCAAGATTTCACTTGTCCAACACCCTTATACAAAGCATCACTCGTCCAAGAAAGGTGGGGACCACATGCATCCAAGATTTGTTTCAAATCTGATATTTCATATTTGAATGGCTTCTTAGCCAAAAGTGGGACCCTTTTCAAGGGAAGCAAGTTACAAAGGGAAGTTTAAATTGAGAAGGACTTTTGGAAGCAAGCCAATCAACAAGAAGATCCCAAGATTGTTCAATCTCAGCCCTCCAAATCCCATTCCAACTTAGACCCACACTACTAATCCTTACCCAAATCAAAACCTTGCAAGCCAAGTCATCAAAAATACATAAAAGGAGCCAAAAAGGGGCTGATCTTCCCCTATTCCCTTGGTCGACCAGCAACAAAAAATGCCCCTTATCCATTAATTCTTTCTTCATCTCTCCTCCTCCCATCACAATTTCATCGAAGGCCTTCCCTAAGGCACACCACCACTTGGATTTCTATGCCACCGTCGCGTTGCCGCCCTTACTACCGTCGCTCCACCATTGAACCAGCCATTCATCATCTTCCCTTGCTTGGATTTCAAATCGCAAAATAAGAGCCACTTAAATCGTCGTTCAAGACCGCAAGTCCTTCTCCTCCATTTAGTGTTTCATGTGTTTAGGGTAAAGTTGGATGCACTTTATTTTGATTCAAATAACTTTGTAATGGTTATTTGCTTGTAATGGGTCTTTCATTAATAAATCAAGTTTAGCTTGATCAAACCCATTGACCGGGCCACTAGGCCGACACCTCTACCACAAAGTGTGAAGAGTGGCATACATCGAGGTCAATCCCTCGACAACCAGGTGACAATGGGAGCTGCTAACCGAGTAACCCAAAGTCTTCGCAACTAAACATTTTGTTTTTGCATCTAAACTATTTCTTTACATCAAAAAAAAAAAAAAAAAAAAAAAAAAAAAAAAAAAAAAAAAAAAAAAAACATAAAAACATAAAAACAAAAAAAAAAAAAAAAAAAAAAAAAAAAAAAAAAAAAAAAAAAAAAAAAAAAAAAAGAAACCAACTATTTCTTTACATCAAACATCAATTCTTTGACATCCTTGGGACAAGTACTTACCTCTCGCGCGCAATCGAGTTTAGCTTGATCAAACCCATGCAAGCCTAATATCACTACCATCACCAAATCCTTCTGAAGGGTGGTTTTGTAAGGCCACATGTTGACGGGGGGAAATTTCGCCTCACAAATCCAACCAGTGACTCGATCAATCATGAGGCAATAGATGGTCAGCCTAAACTGTTTTTTTTATAACGCAGGGTTCCTAGTCCTTTAGGCCAGAATAGTCCCTACAGGCCCAGGAAAGAAAGACGGGTAAAATTCTCCTGTGGCCCCAGTGTAGTAGTGCAGTTTCAAACCCACAACCCTCGGGTGCAAACCGTGGTCTTAGGCCAACTAAGTTACCCCTCGGGGTTAGATGGTCAGCCTAAACTAATAGGCATTCCAACTCAATTCTCCCTTGAGTCGATGGTGCAAGTGTAAATGTAATAGCGGAACCCAAAAGGTAGAATCCAGTGACCTGATTGATTTAAACTACGCTGCTTCCATTAAAGATAACATATAATGAACAGTGCACACTAGTAAATAGAATCATCTTCCAATTAAATAAGTTGAAACTAAATGTGGAATCACCTTCCAATTTATTAACTTACCATCCATTTAACAGTTTTTTTTTTTTTTTTTCGATTGTTTTGTTCTACAACGGATAAGTACCTCAGATAGCCACTCCTATCTCAGTCACAACAGCCAATTCAGCAGAGAAACGAACCCAATAGCATGGAAAATACAATTTTGTACTGTTTAAGTGAACCCATAACTTCTAATTGATTGCACCCACAAATGGATGAGATTTAGGGATATTTTCAAAAACGTCCATCAGTCTTGGTTTTTTTTTTTTTTTTTTTCAAAGAGAATCTCTGTGAATTGATAATAGCAAAAATATTATTATGGCTTCTATTTTGATACCAATTGCGTTCCATCCCTTACATTTTACTTGTCATTTTTCTAAAATGTAACTATTACAACTTACCCTTTTGCCCTAAATCAAGGGGTCATTTGTTTTTAGTCATTTACGTACGTTAATGACCTACAAGAGTAATGAATACGCACCATTACATTTGTTTTCAGTCATTTGCACATGAGGTGTGTAAAGTTGATGTGAAGAGATGGTATAAAAATGAGCTGAAAATCAGCCCAGAATTTCCATACCGCAACTTGTGGCGAACCATTACGCGCTGTACTATCCTTAGGCGGGATGAACAATGTTTCTATGGCAGTCCCAAAATGCCAATTTGAACCGTCCAAACTCTTCCAAAGCTCAAAATCCGCTATAGAAATAATTTTGAGCCGTTGGGTCATCATACATCTTGAGATATTTGCAAAAGATTTCAGATAGTTAGAATGTACTATTTTTTACTTTTGGGGACCCAATTTTTATGATATAAACCATTCAAACTCTTCAGTGGGTCCAAAACAACTATGAGACCAAACTTCAAGCACTGATTTTTCAGGGATCTCGAGAAAATTAAAAAAAACCTATGAACTGTTGGATCCACGGGTAGAATCAGCACAATATTGAAATATGATTAAACTCAGCCCACCTTTTCAAATTTTTAACTCTTTTGTGGAGCCCCAGAATACATATCTGAACCGTCCAAACTCTTCTAAAGGTCAAAAACGGCTTTGGAACAAGTGTTTCTCCGTTGGATCATTATAAAGTTGGAGATATTTGAAAAAGGTCCATAAATAAAAATCTATAATTCTGACTTTTATGGGCCCCATCTTCATGGTCCAAACTGTCCAAACTCTAAAGAATGCAATTTTAGGCTAGGGGGTGAAGTCTCATGGTTTTATTCATCATATATTTGGTGAACTATTGAATTCACTTTGATTCACATCTTAAGAGGTGTGAAAATGGCAAATAATTGAATGTATTTCACATATGACTCATTTGTATAGGGAAATAATTCATATTTGAGTCATTTACGTATGTAAAATATTTTCATATTACATGTGGAACTATTGATAACGATCCATGCGTGTGATTCCTCTCTCGTTTTCCACACAAGTGAGGAAAGTCCAGCTTTGGCAACAAATCTATTCAATATAAAAGGAATCAGCATATTACAGAAACGTCAGCATTCCCATTGATTATCCGGATCCTACCTCCCTTTGTCAGATTTTGTGAATAATGGTAGGCTCAAAAATAGAAGAATAAAGGTGCTTCTACAGTATGTAGACAGTAACTTTAGGGCTACGAAATTTTGTTGTGCAAACCTATATTATGGGTCCCACAATTAAGATCCAAACTGCTATTCATGTTAAGACGGTCCAAAACGGGCATATGGTCAAATATCAACCGTTGATTCCTCACATATTTTGAGATATTTTGAAAAAAAGTCCAAACCGGAGGATCATAATGTCTAGACTTCTATGGGGCCCCTTTTTCAAAATCAGAACCATTCAATCTCTCTAGAAGGTTTAAAACGGCTATGAGTCTAGATTCATCATGGATCACGAAAAAACTATAAAAAAAAAAAAAAATGAAAATGTTACCGTTGATCATCTGTGGTGTGAGAACAGAAGGCAGAAAGAAGCCAGAGTTGGATGAACAATGCTTTTGAACACTATTTGGGTTGTGATTTACATATACCTATTTTTTGTTGCGGAATCCTCTCTTAAAGGTCCCACCTTAAAGATCTGAACCATTAATATTGTTAAGAATGTCCACAGCGGTTATAGTGTCAATTTTCAACTGTTGATTCATCACAAATTTTTAAATATTTGCGAGAAAAGGTCCAAACCATTGGATCATGAGATCTGGATTTCTGTGGGCTCCATTTCAAAAATCTGAACCATTTAGTCACTTCAGAAGGTGAAAAAATGGCAAGAAAAATGCATAACCGTTGGTTGTCCATGGTGAAAAACGATACTATGTCGAGCATGAAGTGAACGGAGCAGTTATATACTAGTTACAATTTTGGCTTTGGAACCCTCACTTTTAGGTCCTACAATCATGATCCAAACAATCCATCATGGTCAAATGGTCTAAAACGGCTAGTAGGTCTATTTTCAGATTCCTTCTACATTTTGAGACATTTGCAAATTAGTCTAGACCCAAAAAAAAAAAAAAATTTATTTTTTAATTTCTATGGGACCCCTATGAGAATCCAAACCGTCCATCCCTAGAAAGCCAAGAACGGCCATGTTCAAATTTTAAGGCTTGATTCATGGCAAATTGCGAGAAAATGGTAAAAAATAAATAAATAAATAAAAAACCTTGTGGCCATTGGATATAGCATAAGGAAGTCTACAAATTTCTTAATGATTGTCAAACGTGGATTGCAGTAAACCTCCTTCATGAAAATCCTTAATGAGGATATAACGTACAAGAAGAATGGAGGAATCCTCTCTAGTCACCAAGCATGCCCTAAGGGCATGTTTGTTTGGAAGAATTGTCAGAATTCTTATCTGCGAGAATTCTAAGAATTCCAAATGCTACCCCAAAGTATAATTCAAAATTCTCAACTCCCTTTTGCCATTTGGAATGATGAAATTCTGGGTATTCATAGTCGTTTCTTTACTAGCATTCAAAGAATTCATGTCTAGAGAATTTTTGAATTCCCAGACATAGTGGAATTCCTGGATGCTCCCTTGTATTTGAGCATCCAGAAATTCCATCAAAAAACAAAGAGGGTGTGATTCCTGAATTCTCAAAGGTCATTTAATTTATAAATAATTTTTTTTAAAGTTCTACCTCGTTCCATTCTTAATATGGGAGATATTAGGAATGTTGGTCCAAGTTTACAACGGACAACAGAGGCATACATCTATCAACCAAGGGACATTTCGAATGGACGATGTATTTTAAAAGATACCTTATGGCCCATTTGGTAGTTTTGCATGTAAAATAAAGCACCAAACCAAGAGAAAATTAAATATAATAGGTTATGATGGTATTTTATTTTTAGTTATTTAGTATGAAATCTTTTTACTTCTTGTATACAACGGTGGAGCTTTTTTTGTGTTTTAGTAGACAAAGGAGGTTTCTTTTTTTATTTTTTTTTTATTTTAAAAAATGGAGGGAACTTTGAATTAAAGTGCTATTGATGTGACCCCTTGTCTGAAAAATGAAGGCTTTATTTGATTTTTACTAATCTAGTAAAGTGCCAGACGAGCCCCAAGTGCACGTTTGTGTAAACCATTTATGCAGAAAGAGGTGTTTTTTTGCAAAAAACTCTTTTTTCATATATTTGGTTCACCGGTTTTCCGTAGAACCGCTTTTTCCCCACATTAGCTTTTTTCTCCCTATGCCTGCAAATAAACTTCCAATAGGGGCATGGGAAGTCCATTTCCACATAAAACTAACCCTCAATTTCCTCCCTCTCACTCTAACCAGCCACCCTCTTTCTTTTCTTCCTATGCCTACAAATAGACTTCCAATAGGGGCATGGGAAGTCCATTTCCACATAAAACTGACCCTCAATTTCCTCACTCCCACCCCCACTCCAACCAGCCACCCTCTTTTTTCGCCCTCCCTTCCCCTACCAACCCCACCCACCCACCCACCCAGTAGTTTTCACTAAGAAATCTGCAACTCCAACAAACAACATTAGCACCAATTCATCGAGGAAAAACTTTTTGCACCAAACATGAATTTCTAAATTCCTTTGAAAACCTTTTTTGAGGTATTTATAAACCATAGAATTGTTGATGTGGCAATTCATCTTTCCATGGAAGTTGTCCCCTAAGAGCAAGTTGGGCAACGTTCCACAACAAAGAATCCTCACAATTTTTCAAGCTTCCATGTAAAATCCATATTTGGAAAATATCTTAAAATGGCATAAAAGAACTCTTGCATACTCGTTTCCAAGTATTCTCCCCTCAAGTTCCCCCATCATGTGCCTATATATTACCCCCTATTAGAAAAGAAAGAGACTAAGAGAAAGAGGATTAGAGAGAGAAGAGAGAGCTTTTATATTATCTCATTATCTGTGTGTGTAAATGCAAGGGGAGAAGCCTATTTATAGGTAAAGTAATCTCATAAGAGAGGAACCGTAATTCTAACCCCAACTCATCTTAAGTGGGCATCCACCTAAGATTCATATCCCATAACACTCCCCCTTGAATGACAACCACTCAATGACAGTTGTCTCATTAAAAACCTTACTAAGGAAAACCCAGTGGGAAAAAACCAAAGAGAAGGGAAAAAGAGTACAACATTTTTTAAGATCATTGAACTAGTATTGGACGTGCATAATGCCGCCTCATTAAAATCTTAATTAGGAAAATCCATTGATATAAAACCTAAAAAATGAAAAAGAATACAGCGTACAGATGTCCCGGATAGCATACTTCAGGATGTCCCCTGATTAACTACTTCCCCTAATGATAGCAACCATTCACTCTGAAATACTGATTTTGGCAAAGATTTGAAAAACAGATCTGCCAGGTTGCTACTCGAACAAACTTGCTTTACTTCAATTTCATTTTTCTTCTGAAGTTCATGAGTGAAGAACTTCGGTGCTATATGCTTAGTCTTGCCTCCTTTAATGAAACCTTCTAGAATCTGTTTTATGCATGCTTCATTATCTCCATAGATAATGTTTGGGATACCTACAGTAGAAGGTAATTCACAAGAACTACGAACATGCTAAATCAAATATTTAAGCCATACACATTCCTTACTGGCTTCCAAAATCTCAGCATGATTGGAAGAAGTAGCTACCAAAGTCTGTTTAGTAGAATGCTAGGAAATGCCGGCATTACCACACATAAGCTGTCTGCGATCGACCCTTATGTGGATCAGATAGATAACCTGAATCAGCATATCATACAAAACTAAAAACTCTATGATCATAAGAACTAAATATTCCTAAATTAGTTATTCCACGCAAATATCATAGGATGTGTTTAATACCAGTATAGTGCCTTTGAGTTAGTACAGAACTATATCTGACAAGTAGATTCACAGAAAATGAAATATCATGTCTAGTGCATTGTGCCGAGTACATTAGGACTCCAACAGTACTTAGGTTTGGTACTTTGGGACCCAATACCTTTTCATTTTTCTCGATGGGACGGTATGGATATTTCTTTAAATAATCAGCAGTTTTTTCAAGCTCTTTTATATCCTAATCATCACCATCATTTTCCTTTGATATTTGTATAGATGACGCATACGCAAATGCGTCATCAATGACAATATCATTTTTATTACATATCTCTCTTGAATAATTGTAAAGTATAGAAATCTCTTCATTATCCGGTACCAGTGCCTCTTTAGGGGCTTCCAAAGTCTCATAAGAGACTTTCATTATTCTAGAGAGAACGGATTTTACCATAACCTCTTCAGAAGTGTTATGTACCTCTTCGGAAGGAACATCTTAAGGAGCGTTACATGCGGGAGGACATGATGATGATTACTCATTGCTCCTTTTCCACGGAGTTGAGCCCTTTGAACCTATAGGTCTGCCACGCTTCCGGCGTATTGCAGATTCTTTTGTTGCAGTATTTTGACTTTGTCCTATAAGGACATTAATCCTGACACATGTGACTTGGTCACCTTTGCTGCATCGTTAAATGCATTTAGTAATCTGTTTGTAATTTCTGATAAGTGCACATTTTTTCGTACTTCATTTTCACATGTGAAGTTCGTGGATCCAGATGAGACAAAGTGAAAGTATTCTATGTTAATCCTTATTGTTCTTCAGGAACGGGTTGTTCTACAGGAATAATACGTTCTTCAGGAACTATCTTATCTCCCCCTAACGGCGGAAGTTTTTTCTCATCGAATTGACAATCTAAAAAACGAGCAGTGAAGACATCTCCTGTCATTGGTTCTAGATATCGGAGAATCATAACCTACATAGATTTCCAATCTACGTTGTGGTCCCATCTTAGTGCACTCAGGGCTCCTATCATGCCAAAGCTTTAAAGTCTTAGGATCACTAAGCTTCGACCTTAGTTTAAGCTTCGGGGCTTGACTTTGTTGTTTTGCTCTTAATCGAATGTGATTCGACATTGAAGACTTTCGTGTAATATAACCCTGAGGAGAGTGCACTTAGTTTTTTTAGTATTTGCTTCTGAATTTTAATACTAGTAATAATGCATAAATATTCCTGGTTACCTTCATTTACAGTCTCAATATAGTACCCATTTATTCTAATGTCCAAAAAACTAATCAAGGTTCTTCGAGAACTGCTTGATAACAATGCATCTTTAATGAATAGGTGTGTACTATTAGGTAAAATCATACCGGCTCTTCCAAAGCCTTCAATTATTTGCACAGGTCTATTTATGGTGGATACCTTTTGTAGATTGAATACCAATTCTAAGAAAAAATTCTAATTTTTCAGAATGGTGTGTGTTGTGGCACTGTCTATCAGACATAGATTGTCCTTAGTTCAACGATTCATATCTTAAATAAAATAATAAACTAATATAACTATGCAACCGCATGATAAAGATCAAACCATTCACCATAAGAAAAAAAACATCAATTAAATAAAAACCCAACATAAACCATAAGTCTAAAAATATGCATCTCAAAGGAATTAAAAAAAAATTAAGTTTGTGAAGTTCAAAGAGTTATTGTCTTTTAGACCATGCCAGGGAGTGCTCCCAATTGAGCATTAAGTGCCTCATTACTCAGAGGTTGGCTATCCTCATTTTCAAAAAAATCTCTAGTCTCCAAAGAAACAATATTAAAGATGTCGGAGTTATATTCAGATTACTATTTTGTAATCTTATAATCTTAGGTTTGCTTATTTGTTTTGAGCAGCTGGTAAAATGACCATCATCTGGTGATCATACCTATCCTTCAGGGATTTCCTAGAGACCTGCTACGTCTTAGTTAGATATTCATTTTTGAGGTCATCATCTATGTAATGACGCAAAAAGATGAGGGCTAATGCCTTGTCCTACGGGGACATCTTATAACCTTCTTTTATGGTCCCGACAAGTTTCTCAGACTGCAAATGGATTTTAGCATCCAGTTGCTAAGATAATTAACTATCCTCATTTATTTAAAGTCAAGTTTTGCTAGATTTGGCATCATATAAGAACCGTAATAAAAGATATATGAATGCAGATAATCAACAAAATAAAAAAATGAAAACTTAACCTTAAAAATAAAATATGGGAGGAATTAATCATGACAAATAAGTTAGCCGATGAAAAGTTAGAACATCATGTTCTCAACTTTAAAAATCTGAATTGTTGACTCTATCAAGACTTCAGGTTTGATTTAGAACTTTAGGTTCATAACATATGAATTAGAATTACAAGTTCTGCTGAAGCTTTCGATTTGAAGCGGTACTTTTAGTTCTGTCAAATCTTCAGGTTTGAAGTAGAACTTCTGATTCCATCAAATCTTCAGGCTTGAAGTAAAACTTCTGGTTCTAACAATTGATCAGAACTTCTGGTTCTTTCAAATCTTCAGTTTGAAATAGAACTACTGGTTTTGTCAAATTTTCAGGTTTGAACAGTTTATCAGAACTTCTGGAACTTCTGGTTCTAACAATTGATCAGAACTTCTAGCTCTATCAAATCTTCAGGTTTGAAGTAGAACTTCTAGTTCTATCAAATCTTCAGATTTTGATTTATGGATATGAATCTTTAAGTCCATATCAATATTCCAACTTCTAAGACAGCCGGTCCATAGATCGGGGAACTTCGGGTTCAAATTTAGAACTTTTAGTTCTACATTGTGATCCATTCACATAAATACTATTCAAAAAATAAAGAAAACAAGATAATGAATAATACACGAGTACCATGATTACTGTCAATGAGCATTATAAACTAGTTGCATGCATTTTAATAAATTGATTTTGAGGATGGCTCAGATACTAAAGATAAATGTTACCATTTAATGAAATCCGCTCTGGGAAGGATTCCACGATGAAAATCCGCACTAGGAAGGAATCTGCGTAGGGAATCCGCAATGGAAATCCGCGCTGGGAAGGAATTTACAATGAAAATCCGTGATGGGAAGGAATTTGTGCAAGGAATTTGCGATGAAAATCTGCACTGGGAAGGATTTCACGATAGAAATCCGCGTAGGGAATGATTTCGCCATGAAAATCCGTGCAAGGAAGGGTTTCTCTTCTCTTGGGTAAGAAGACTAGGTTTTCTTCCTTCTCTTAGAGCTTCGTGGTGATGACGCGTTAGAAAAGAGAGAGACTAAGAAAAAGAGGATTAGAGGGAGAAGAGAGAGTTTTTATATTATCTCATTATCTGTATGTATAAATACAAGAGGAGAAGCCTATTTATAGGTAAAGTAGCCTCAAAAGAGACGAACCCTAACTCATGGTCGGTGGCATCCACCCAAGACCCATATCTCATAACACTCCCTTTATATCAAAATCAAGATCTAATTAGGTAATTGGGCATAAGTTTTTGGAACATTTCAAAATAAAATAAAATAAAAAATACATTTCATAATGCGCGTTAAGTTTTCCAATGTTCTTTCAAAACAAGACATCCAGATTATCCGGCCACTTTACCCTTTTGAAAAAAAAATCCCCAGAATACCCTTCTGGAATTTTTATTGCAAGGAACAAAGCAAGAGGATGGTCTGGTCCATCTTCTCTCCTCCTTCTGCTCTCTTTCCTTCTCCAGTGTTTAACCTTTGCTCTCATCTATCAACGACGATTACGGGCAATCGCAAGGTGACTCCTAGATACTTCTCTTCCCTCTCTCTTTCCCCTTCTTCCCTTTTCTTTAATGGTGATGCAAGGTGGCTGGGTTGTTACAGTGGGTTATGACATGGATGGGCACTGTGAGAGATGGAGTCTGGTTAGGAGGATAGAGATGCAGGGCTTGGTTTGGAATGGTGTGGCTTGGTTTGGATCATGCCCTAGGCTATTGTATATTGGGTTCAATTACAAGGGAAGATGGCTGGGACGACTTGGTGAGGCTCTTTGTTGAGTTTTGAGAAAGTGGCAATGAAAGATGGTTTGTGAAGATGGCCCAGGAACGATGAAGACGAGGATAGAGAAGAAACAAAGGGATGGTGAGGAACATGGGGATGGAAAGTTATGAAAAGGAAAAGGAAAAAAAAAGGGTGGTGATAGTATCTGAAGAAGGTGGGGAAGGTGAGTTGGGTCTTGATGAAAGAAAAGAAGGTGGGTTCAAGAAAGAGGAATAGGAAGGTGGGCCGGTGTCTATGATCTGTATGGGTGATGTGAATGGATCGGTTGGTGTGTCTTCAATGTTTGGATGGATGACAATTGATGATGGGCTCAGTTCAAATGATGAAGAGGATAGACAGATGATGAAAGTGGGTCGGTGATGGTATCGGTTGCAATGTTCTAGTGGTGATGAGTGAATGGATAGGGGTGTTGGAAATAGGTGGGCCTCATGGATAGGATTTCAAAACTTTTGACCCACTTGACTCAGGGATCAAGTACCTATAAGGCCATAAACCATATCTAGGATGCAATCCCTCATACTCATCTATCATGTACATCAATAAAACAAGCAACACCATGCAACAAAATAATCTACAACAGATAGAGAAGCAGATTATACTTTTGGAGCCTGGTTGTGCTTTAATGGACAAGAAGACTTGCTAGTTGAAGAAACTCTTTCTTTGTAAGCAAATTAGGATCTCTAAGACCTCTTAGTCTTCCTCGCTATGTTCCGTATCAGATCTCTCTTCTCAAGAAGACTAGTGGAAACTTCAAAAGAAAACCCTTCAAGAAACTCAAGGAACTAGAAGAGAACTAGAAGAGATGTACAACTCTTGCACAAAAGGGAAAGCTGGGCGTGAATTTCCAAGAGTGTGTCTGTCCGAGCCCCCTTCCTTCTCCTTTTATAGCTTTAAGCAACCTCCTTCCCTCCTCTTGTACTAATTGAAATAGAAGTCTTACTTCCACACAAATTAGTAACATTACTATTACCACTATTAGAAGTCTCACTTCAAATAAAATAATAACTTTCTAATTCTTTCATCTTAGAGTTCTAGTAGGATTAGTATCTTTCCAATAACTTGGGCTAGCATGGGGACCACTAGGGATTCCATAGAAAGCTGGCTCCAACTGGGATACCGCGACCCCATATCTCATATGCAATTCGGGCCCACAGTTAATTGCAAATAACACCACTATATAAATGCAATTGCACTCCAATCTTAGGAATAAATTACAATGAAGACCATAAACTTCCCGATTACTACAAATAGGCCCCTCTACCAATATACATGGATCAATTGGACTAAAGCTGTCCCACCAATTTAAATCCATATCTTATTATCCTTGAGCCCCATTTAATCACAGTGATCATCAGTACCATCCAATTAACTCTTAATCGAGATGGGTGCACACTCACTAATGACAAATCCATTAATTGGTACAAGGGGATAATGTAGATAGATTCCATCTTGACCATTGGATGTTCCGACAGTCCTACTACCACGTACCCAAGACACCGAGGTGTTGACCTACAGTTGGCCTCACTCATTGGTGACTACCACGTACCCAAGACACCGAGGTGTTGACCTACAGTTGGCCTCGCTCATTGGTGACTCAAAGCAAATGAATAGATAGAAACTTGAGTTCATCAATGTCTCAGGATTGAGAGCTTATTGTTAGGGAATTATGAGAACAAATCTTAAACTTGAGACAGTATTCCATAAGGTGCTACTCATGGTCCTTCAATACATCCAATGTACCAGCACCGTGATCCAGAATCCTACATTCTGATGATCGAGACAAATCATACTATCTCATAGTGATCAAAGTGCTGCAACCTTATCAGATGAGATGCTCAGTCTCATCACTGGTTGTGAAGATATTTAAGTATAAGATTTGTAACACATGTCTCCCGTGTGTGGATCTCATCCATACACATATATCACATCTAATATACTAATTGGACCCAGTTCATCTCATGAACCATTATGTCATATGTATTGGTCATGTGCATTAGGTTGTAAAACATCATTCATCTCATGAAAGGAAAGCATGATATTATTGATAAATAAAGAAATTAATCAATTTATTACATCATCTAATAAATTGAGTCCATACAATCTAACAGGGGGTCCTAAGAGTTTGGATGTGAGTTGAATATAATGATGGTGTTAGGTGTTGGTGTTTGGTTAGGAGAATTCGTGGGTGATGGGGGAAGATGATGAAGGTGGTCTCTGGTGTGGTAGGCGTGCCTGCTTGGTTATCTTCACATACTATTCTTTCTCTTGAACGATATAAAACAGTTAGGAAAGAAATCTCAGTAGTCAGATAAAAAAACATCAGTTCTGAAATTTGATTGCCCCACATCAGCATTCCTATGCCATGTCAGCAATAAGGGACTTTTATCTATTTGATTCCAGCAATGAGGGCTCTTCACGTTTCACATTTCACATCGATTCACATTTCGCATCTAAACCACCTCATTGCATACGCCTCAAGAGGCACGACTCCTCTTCAAATGCTTCTTCCTCTTCTCTTCCTAAACGCTCACCATTCTTTCTTTGGGCCCTTCAAGTTTGAAATTGTGTGGTATCCATTGCCTATCATTATCAAGGTATGTCTTTTGCTTGCAAAGCCGTTTGTTTTTCTTAGAATCCAAATCTATTTGAGGTGTAATGCACAAATAACCAAAACAAAATCTACAGTAAGGAAAGAACTACCACATCTACATTGAGGTACGTGCTGCTCTTGGTCCTCCTCACCACATCTGCATCGAGGTTCGACTCTCTCTCTCTCTCACCCCCCGATGGTTTTAGTTTTTGACTTTTGTTTCAAGCAAGTTGAGATTTGTTGGTATATGGTCGTGAGGATTTATGTGGTGGGCCCCACAATAGATGGTCCAAATGGAGGAGACATTTCTGAGGTATTGGTATAGCATCTCTCTCTCTCTCTCTCTCTCTCTCTCTCTCATTGCTTTGTTTGTATTTTGTTTTTTTGTTTGATGATTTTTGAAGTGATTTGCAAAAATAAAAATTAGGTAGATGTGGTCCCACCAAAGAGAGCTACTCAATATCATCAGGGCCCACATCACCATTAGCATCTTTGCCAGTCTCTTCCTCATTAATTTCACTTTCTTAAAAAATAAATCAAACTTTTATTTTACTCTAGCGTGTCATATGGGATGCATGCATCGAAATCTATTTACACATTTAGTTCGATCAGACTTATTGCAGAACGATTGTTATTCATTCACTTATTAATTCTTTTTGGCAATTCAAATGTGGAATCAGTGTATTTATCCAAGAGTGTTTTCCTCTTTTTTTTTAACATATCACAAATTGGTTACATTGTATTCATGAAGTTCAATCACGTAGGTATATTATTGGATTGCTCCATATATCTCATGTCAGGTACCCTATCCATCTTGATGGGTGCACACAAAAACTTCTATTACTGGTCCACATGTAGGTTGCACATGTAATTATTTTTAAGGCCCGACCAATGGTATGCTTGGTATGCTTAGATATAGAGATCAAGCTACAATAAAATCGAATGCTTCATGATGCCCAAATATTTTAGTCGTAAAAGAATATTAGTAATGAGACAGCTATCAACACTAATAATATAATAAAATTATCTATTAATTGAATGTTTAGTCACCTTTTTATCAATTGATAATTAAAATAATAATTTTACTTAAATAGCCAATTTGCATGAGATTTTATCCGTGCATCGCACGGGCTTCCATGCTAGTAGTTGGAACGGATGACGAGGGAGAGATGGCCAGGCTGATGAGTAGATAAGACGCTAACGAACTGGGTTCATTGCAACAAAAATCCTGAAAGGACCATTTTAGGATGTTCTTTAGAAAAAAGGGAAAGTGGCTGGATGGTGAGGACTTCCAGTTTTGAGATGTCGCCCAAAACCTAGTCTCATTTAAAAAAATTTATATCTTAAAATCGGTCACGGTTATTGGTCCGTCACATTGTGAATATTTTTTTATCCAAAAAACTTACAAAAATATCCAAAAAATTCAAAATATTAAAAAATACTGAAAAAACAATATTTTTTTCCCACTAGCAACAACAATAAACCAAAACACCGGTCCTATAAAGTCATGACATATTGTATCTCTATCTTATCTTTAACTGTTAAATACATTAAGTTGTAGTGTTTAAAGTGTAGGCCCATTTTTATAATGAAAAATATTCAAGCGAGAACTAGTTCTCATTTATTGTATGAGAACTTTTTTACATGACCCAACTAGAAATCCATCCAAACCTAACAACCAATAGGGAACGCCCTAATAGTCACTAATCCCAAGAATTGGCACACATCCGAGTGGACTGAATCGTTGAATCGAGGGTTGAATATTCTTTTGAATATGAAGCCATTAAACTTGTGAGCCACGAATAAAGGGGTTAGGAGCATGGATTTGTTAATATAACCCATTATAAGCCTATTAATATAGCCCATAATGACCATTATAAAACATAACTTTTTTCTTCCACATTTTTTTATAAGTGATCAATAGATTGGACCCTAAATAGATTGGACCCTAAACTTACTGAAATAAATTCTAGAGGCATTTATTTTAAGTGATTTAAATTTTTTTATAAATAGGTCATATTAAAGGGGTACAAATTTTTCTTAAAGAAAGTCCAAATACTCAAGAAATTGTGGGTACCATTGGTTTGTCCACTATACAAGGGCTTTACTTGTAGGCTTCACTGTAGGGCCCATATGTTAAGTTTTGCTTGCAAATGATTAGCCCACAAATTGAGCCCAAAGAACAAATCAATCTAATCAAAATGAAAACCCTAAAAAGAGGGCCTTTTCCCCTTTCAATGGAAAGGATGCAAACTTGGTGGGGGTAAAGAGAGGGGGGGGGGGGCCGGGGCCGCAAAGGAAAGAAAAGGACAAAAAGAGAGGAGGAATAGGAAAAGAAAGGAGAGAAGGAGAAGAAGCAGAGGAGGTTCATACCCAGTCCCCATATGAGGTGTGAGCAGCGGTTTCAGGTGTGGTTCTCTTATCCTCATCTCTCTTGCTCCCTATTTCTTTATTTAATTTTTTTTTTAAAATTTTTACCACAACAGATGCATGATCTAGTTTTTCTTTTTGTTCTTTTCCCTCTTGTAATAGCATTTAATAAATCCATCACTTGCTCCTCGTTCCTTTTTCATACTCTTCTTTTCTCCTGTTAGCTAAAATAACGTGGGTATTTTTCTTTTTTTAACTTTTTTACCGTTATGACCGATATTTATGCGACCGACACAATAACCATACCGACAATCATACCAGTACATATACGTTTCCGCCGATATTTAAAACCATCTTCTTCCGGACATACCTCCGGTCAAGTGCCTGTGTATTACTAACCCTTTAAATGTCACCATTTCCTTTTGGTTTTCCTGAACCCCGAAATCAAGATCTAATCGGGTAATCATGTTTACAAAGCAACAAACCGGCTAACATATCAAAAATCAGCAGTTGATTCTGCAGTCTTAAGATATTTGCAAAAACATCCCAAACATTATATCATAATTTCTTAGGTTTTATGGGCCCCATTTGAATAATTCAAACTGTCCAAACCAGTAATTCAATTTTTTTATTTATTATTATTATTATTGTTTTTAATCTTCACAAAAAAAAAATGGCATTGATATTCCACATGAATCATTAGAAAAAACGTAAAGATCTGAAGACAATTGATCCGAACCGATCATTTGCCATAGATCCATAGTAAGTTTTGAGATACAACTAAAGAAGATTCTAAAATATATTTTTTTCCCTATGGGTCCCATTTGCAAGATCTGACCCCTTCAAGTTTAGAGTTCCCAGGAAGGTCATGGGGTGCAAGCTCATGACTTGAATTTTCTTGGACTTCAAGAAAATCACAGATAAAAACTATAACCATTGGATCACAAGGAGTATAGATTATTGGATTTCCATATTTTGCCAAACTCGAAACTCTCCAGCAAATCCTCTTCGAGGATGGCTTTATTCTAGCTGAATAAAGGAATAATCCTCTAAAGAGAGAATTCCTCTCTATTTGCCAAACGTCCTAAGAGTGATAATGAACAGATAATACTTCACATGCAATATATAATTAGTCTGAAGAGTGTGTGCATATCGACTAAGTCTTCTCTTGAGAAAATGTTGCTGTGTATCAGGTGAATCAAGCCGAATTTCAAGTACAGCTGCTTCATTTAATATAATGTGAGAACAAATGATCGTAAACAGAATAGTGTTGCTTTTAAAACAAAACAAAAACAACATTAAAAATAAGAAGAAGAATGAATCATTTATCAGGTCCATTACCAGATGCACAATTGGTCGGATTCACCATGACAACAATTAACACCCCATAAAACACTCAATTCTGTTAACAGCATGCTGACATGATAATAATATGGGACGAGACACAGATACATCCTAACATAGAAGGAATTAAAGTTTTCTGCAGTAACTGATAATACAAAATATGTTATGTTAAGTGCCACGATACCCCGACTGCATTAACAAGATAAGATAATATAGGTTACATAGCCTTGTAAGTCATAAAAGCATCTTGATGAAAATACGCATCCTTAGGAATATTCTAAGAACAAAACCTATCGCGTCGGTCATTATTTGTTAAGCGATATATCAATATACCCAGCAGAACATAGGCACCCCCCATTGGATCAAATTGTTTTTCGGACAATTAAAGTAGATTATGATCAATGGTAAAATTTGACACGAGACCTTTTCAGTTTTCAGACGTTTGCCCTTGGGCATTTAAGACTTAACTAGAACTGAAATTCTATGTTCTAGGTCAAAATAAATAACAGCACTACCACATAAAACTCATGCTCCATGGCCATTAATCATAACGAAGAAACCTCTATCTGCATATGCAGGAACAGAAAATGACATTCAACAGAAGACACTAATTTCATCGCACAACTGGTGTGATGAATAAAAATTGCATCAGGCAACACCTGACAACAATTTCAATGCATTTCTCCAAACAATATAGTACTTAAAATATTGTGTATATCCAAAATTGGCAATTAAAAGTATCTTAAAACTAGGGCAAAGTGTCTAGAAACCTTGACGCAATTGCTAAATAGCTAACAGACCTATCAAATTTAGGCCTGCCCACTAACCAAACAAAAGCAAACTTTTAGTACCATGACATCCAAACAAGTCAGCACTACCCACATGACCAAATCCACTGTGCTAATAACATATCAATGCTAAACATGTCACCCGAACTCAATAGTAAAATCTAGTCTCACTAGACAAGAAAATTCTATCTAGTTCAAACCATAGGGAATTTAAATAAACTCTAAATCAATATGCTAGAAGTCTCCATAACAAACTAAAATGACAGGTCTAAATTCTAATCATAAACAGACAAGCCAAAATATAAATTTCTAGTTCAGTTAACTAGACATACAGGGAATAACAAGTAATCTAATCTTTTCACTGATCTACATACTAGAGAGCTCACCAAGCATTTAGGACTCATTTCTAGCACATAGAAAGCAGATGCCTATTGAGCTGGATGTACGGTCCCACGAAACTAGAGAAACCTGTGTGAGATCGCCTAGATGAAAGCTTAACTTCTGACAGCAGTAAAGTATTTCTTCTCTACCTTGCATATGGATGGTAACGACTACCACCATAGCCTCCTCCCCTACTTCCATACAGTCCACCAGCACCGTAACCAGCACCCGGGCCAGAATCATAACTAGAGCCATAGCCCCCATAACCTTCACTGCTTCTCCCATAACCACCTATACCCCCACTGCCATAACCCCCGCCATAACCACCACCATAAGATCCAAGACGACTAGAGTAACCAAGGGAGGATTCTCCCCGGTAACCCCCTAAGGCGCCCCCAAATCCTCCATATCCACCACCAAATTCACCAGCGCCGCCACCATATCCTCCATAACCTCCAAGCCTACCTCCAAAACCACCTGGAGTCCTATAAGAAGCAGGTCCAAATCCACCACCGCCAAATCCACCATAGGAGTCGCCAAATCCACCAAAACTGTCATTGAAAGGACGAGCCCTAGAGTCACTACCAAATGGTGGGATCGGTGGGTTTGAGTTTTTCTTTGGTTCAGCCTTCTTGATCTCCACCTACAAGAAAGCAAGAAAATTAACCTAGGTTTCTGCCATCTTTAAACTATCTTGAGTGCCTCAACTTTGGAATACCTACAGAACTGTAAAAGACCTCTGCCGCAAAGTAAGCAAAACCCAGAGTAAAGTTGACCCCATAATGGTAATATAAAGAGAGAAAAAATTTAATGACAACATAATGAAAAAGAATTGAAACCGATAATGCATATCTCCTAAAAAGATATATATTGCTACTTGTGAAATGGAGAAGTCCAAAATCAGTATCCACACTGACATTGGGGGCAAACACCGCACCCAACTCACCTGAGAACCTGCTAGATCAATCATATTGCCATTAGCCAATAAATCATCTACAACTTGTTCACTGTCGAAGATTATAAAACCGAACCCTCGAGAACGGTTGGTAGCATGGTCTCGTATGATCTGGTGATCCACAACTTTGCCATACTTCGAGAAGAAGTTCTTGAACTCATCTAAGCAATTCAAAATAAGAGATATATCAGACCATGCCTACTCAGATAAAAGTAACATGCAAAATCTAAATTAAGTGCAGAAAGAAAAATACCTTCTGTGACCGCTGATGGTATTCCACCAACAAATATCTTCTTTGTCTTAAAATCCTTCGATTGCGCAGAGCCTTTTGGAATGGTTCTTTTAATTTCAACCTGTCCCAAAACCATTCCAAAGGAAATCAAAAATTTATTACCTTGAGATACCTTAACATACCACACATTCAATAAAAATATATGCATAATAATCATTTCCAAGTACTCATTCCCAACAATTTCGATAGGTGTCTAATTATGGCATGAACCATCCCTCTAATTAAAGGTGAGAAAAATTGCATCACAGGACAATTGATTATTGGGCCAACAAAAAAGAGAATGGGACACAACAGACTATGCTCACCCTCTGTTTACATGAATAGGGACCAGTGAATAAGGACATAAAAAAAGATGCAAACTCTTAAGGGCCCGTTTGGTAATTTACTTTTAAAATAAAGTGGAGTGAAGTGAAATGAAAAGAATGAATAAAATATAAGTGAGTTATGATGGTATTTTATTTTTAGTTGTTTGGAATGGAATATTTTTGACTTTTTGTATGGGGAAATGGAGTTTTTTTGTCTTTTAGTGAGTAAATGTAGTTGTTTTTTGACTTTTTTTGAAAAAGATGGATGAAATTTTTGAAAAAGTGTTTTTGATTGGATGTTTAACTTGACTTGACTTCACTTAACTATATTAGTAAAATTACCAAACGAGCCCTAAGGTAGTCAAGCAAACGAATTAAAATGACAAAAAAGGACCACAAACAATAGAAAAGCAAACCAAATGGCTATGTTAAATATGGTGAAACCATTTCTAAAGCACAGCATAGATTGAAACATACATACAGGAATACCATATATGATTTTTTTTTGGGCAATCCAAACAGAATATTGAAGTAAAAGATATATTATGAACCAAAGTTTCCAGAAATTTGCCTTGACAGACGAGGCACCACACTGGGCGCACAACTCTGTACAATTCTATAGCACAAAGGATTAAAAAATAATGTTAAGAATAACCGTATGACATTTTTGAACTCCAAACTAATATATAGAATAATAAAAATAAAAGATGGATTGTGAACCAAAGTTTCTAGAAATTTGTCACGACATACAAGGCACCACATAATGCTCACATTAGTGTTTGCTCCAAAGAGACCATTGAGAGGTTATTCATAGTCTGAATTAAGTCCAGACAGGGACCATCAAAAAGCATTTCAGAATAGCAATAATAGAAGATATGGCACTTACATAGCACCATGCTTATATAGTCTAAAAGCAAATATAAAATAGCCTACAAAATTATTGCCACTACAATCGAAGTTCAGAACTACAAAAAGATGGGTTAGGGTCCTCTATGCCTGACTCATATCTTTACTTATTTGAATGTTTTTTATCCTTTTTTTTTTACTTCCTTTAGTGGCAGTTAATTCAGTCTGAAATTAATAAAAAAAAACCCAAAATTTTAGTCCCAAAACATCATTTTCCCTTCATTATGGAATCAACTGAATGACGTGATTCAAATCGATAAAATCTGATCTTGGATAGAACAATAACTGACCAAAAGCAATCCAGTAACGTGATATTCAAATAATTTCCTTCGAAACACATGATTCAAGTCATGAATCATACAATATTGGTAACCATGGCCTTAACATCTTTTCTGAAAAAAAAAAAAAAAAAAAAAAAAACATGTAATTTTTCAATTGCATAGCCATTTGACATAAGCATTCCAAATGACTACAGACAATATAGAAAAATAATTGTTGCTATAGCACCATGCTCGTATAGTCAATAAACCAATGTATAAGAATAGACTATGACATTTTTCGTGCTCCAAACAAAACTGAGAATGAAAAAATAGATGGCTTATGAGTAATGATCCAATGACTCAATAAGAATAACCTTTAAAACAGATTGACAAGCACTGACAAATACAAAGTTGATGTTCTCAACAGAATAGAAAAATTTTAAATATGTTGGACCAAAGGGAAACAAGATTTTGGGAGGCATTGCCAATTTACCAGATCATACAGATCCACAGCATTGATACTTACTATTCAAAACCATAATTGGTATTCCCACAATCACAATTTCTGTCGTGAAAAAAAAAAAAAAAAACTTCTGTGTAGAACCAAGCCTTGGGACTAAAAAAAACCTTTCTTCAAAAAATGTAAATGGGAGAAGGCCTGTTGTTTCTCTCTCTAATATAGATTAAAGGAGAAATTTGAAAGCTAAATTGCAAATAGAGATTTTAGAAGATAATATCGGTTGATCCCCTATACACTTAAAAACCCCTTCATTGATCTTTTGTAATAGGAGCATCAAAGAGAACTACACCCTAATTTAAGAGTTTCAGAGGGTTCATTAAAAAAAGGAAAAGAGAAAATATTTATTTATTAAGATTACTAAAAAATCTATTTAAGAGAGAACAAAAAGCTTACTGAAAAATCTACTTGAGAGGAAAAAAAGGAAAACTACCAATGGCATCAAAGAGAAACTGAAACAAAAGCAAGCCATCCAAGCACTGAAGGGTTAGCCAAGAGGAAGGATGTCATCTAATTTAACAAGAAGTTAGGGTGGAAGACTGAGATAGAATCAAACAGAAGCCAGTTTACAACAGTCAAAAATCATTTCTTCACTGTCTTTTATATAAAAACTGTACCTCAGCTTTCATTTTATATCTTAACAAATGCACACAGCAACTATTTTCCAGTTCTACAAGATCAAGATGCAGAGAATAATCCTAACGACCAAATGTTTTAATAATTACAACAACACAAACAATTTAGTGATGACTACAAAATTAGAAGATAATTCAAATAAAATAAGCAGGCAGTATTAGTGATCATTAGAAAATTAGATGAGATTTCAAATGAATAAATTCATTTTAAGGATGCTATATAAGATGAAACAAAGGTCTATGAGATGAAGGAAAATGATGCATGTGATTGAGGTCAAAGGGATTCTTATCTAATAAATCTCATTGAAATCAAGGCTACAAATGACTCATAAAATGGAAACACAGCATAGGTGGAACCTGCTCATAGATAATGAATAAATAAATAAATAAGTAAATAAATAAAACATTCCATAGATAGAAACCGAGACAAAACAAGCAAGGCCATAAGTAAATTAGCCCTTCCAGGATGCAAAGAAATTGACAAGAAAGCGATCAAGACAAAGGGGCATCAAGAACTACAGTAAGCAGCTTATAAAAAGCACCACAAATTCATAATATTACATTACAAATCAACTTTTTCCCATTTAAGCAAGCAAATAAATGGAAAAAAAAGAGATTCCGAAGTAATCACACATCCCATCAAAAATATTATATGCTTTTCAAAAAAACTTATCATAAATCTTAAATTTAAAGCAAGCAATGACAAAACCACAACGTGAAAGCTTACTTGTTTTCCAGTAATGACATGGGTGTCTTCAATAACTTTGTCGACGACTGAAGGATCAGCATAAGTGATGAAGCCAAATCCCCTAGGATGACCCGAATAACGATCTTTCATTATAACAGAGTCTGTTATCTCTCCATATTTTCCAAAATGCTTAGTAAATGTAGCTGATTTTATCACAACCAAGAAATTAAAATGTCAGAGAGAGAGAGAGGGCAAAACAAGGAAAGATGTTTAATACAGATAAAAAACAACAAAATAGGGGAAGAAAACCATCTAGCTTCATCAAATCAGTAAAAAAAAATACACACATCAGAAGTTAAAAAATCAATCTATATAAAGCTTGAAAGGGCTCCCTATAGAATTCAATAAATATTTTCCGCTCTCCCTATCTTGAGGAGGTGAAATAAACTATCTCAGCCTTGAATGGAGAATCCCTGGCACCTCAAGGTGAGAAGAATCCATTAGAGTAACTTTATGATGAATGAAAATACTCCACATCTGTCCACCCTTTATTTATTTATCTTGACTGCATGTCAGTTAGATGACATATCTCAATTCTTGATATTCCGTCCAGCAATGATCAAAATAGCAGTTGTAGCAGGCGTATCGGCCAGTAGCCCAAAACACCATGTAGCAGGCGATACATAGCTGTGCCGGTGATACATGGCGGGTAGCAAAGGAATTCAAAACTTGTGTATCAGCCAATCTTGTGGTTTTTTTTTCAAGTGACTTGGAACCATAGAGTACAAACAATTTAGGAAAGGCTTTTGAGGAGAAGAAATAGGAAAAGCAGTGTTTTAAATTAAAACTGCTCAGCTCTCCTAGATTATCGACCGGAACGCCCCAATTTTCAACCGCCATGACCAATAACGCGGAATAGTAGACACTAATTAGAACCATGCCATCCAGCACACAGTGATCATGGGGAAAGAAGGGACGTTTACAGGCAGCTAGTGGTATTGTATGCAGACCTGCATTTCCAAAAAGATCTTTCCCCATATTCGAATTTGGAAGAAGCACGCAACTAAAAAAACCATTGACACAACTTCTTCACCAGTAAGAAATAATTATCAGCTATAGTCCGCATCTCAAGTTTTTAGTTTTATTCTAAAATCAAAAGATCCATACATAATCAAACTAAACAAAGAATAAATTCAATAGTAACTTCATAAGACCAAAAAAAATGCAAAACCCAAGACCTACCTAACCCCAATCTTAACGCAACAACACAAAAAGGTATATCAAAGAGGAAGAGAAAACACATAAATCAGTGAAATCAGATCTGCCTGCCATGAAAGAAGAAACTGACCCAAACTGGTGTCCTTGTGAAGTCCTCCAACGAAAATCTTTCTGCAAAAGAAGAAAAACAAACCAAAACCCACATCAGATAACCCAAAGAACAAATCAAAGAGAACAATTAAAAAAAAAAACCTAACCCTATCAAACAAAACAGAAGAAGAGAAGAAGAAACGGACCCTGGACTTGCTCCGTCTCCCGACTTTTGGTCGTTGTCATTGGGTTTCGGATCCATGGCCATGGCTGCAGATCTCTGACAGAGATAGGGTTCGAAAACTAGGGTTCGAGAAGAAAGAAGGATGGAGACGTCAGCTGCGTTTAGGGTTTTGAGAAGATTAGGTTTGCTGAGGAATAGAACTATGCTCGGAATATATAGGGTAGATATTGCGTGGTCGGTCTAGGGCTCGTCTGCTTTGTGTGGGTTTTTCACATGTGCCCCTGTTTATTTTTGAAATTACAAATAAAGTCCAATATAAATTCAAAATGCTTAGAGGTCCCTTACCCTACCTTTGCATATAAAATTGTAGACGGGTCGGTTCCAGTCCGGGTCCATTGTGGACCCGGAACCAGGACCGTTAAGGAGAAGGTGGAACCAAATCCGGATTCGAAACTGTTTCAAAACTTGTTTCTTGGCTCCGTAACAAGAACCAGAACTATCTATAAAACAGGTCTGGATCTGGGTATGAGTAGGGCTGTCAATTCGATCCTTTGACGAGGGGGCCCAGCCAACAAAAGCACTCAATGCAAGGGCTTCTTTTTTTGTCCTAAAGCCCGAGGGTAGGGTAGGGCCTGATTTTGTAAAGCCTGCAATATTGAAGGCCGACCTAGGGCTTGACTTTTCTAACCCGAGGGGGCCCGACCCGACCCGCAATTTGTTAAGTATTAATATAAAATATATAATATATGATATATTTATAATATATCTAAGCAACTTGGGCCTCTTGAAAATTTTGTAAGACCCAGGCCCAACCAAGCCTTTCCTTTTCTCTATTTACTGCAACGGTTATATAAGGGGTAAAGTGGTCTTTTGATCCAAAAAAAAAAACCCTAAAATGTCTCTTTATAACATCTCTTTCATCGTTGGGTAAACCTCACAGAAACGAATTCAAAGCAGCCTCTTCTCAATTTTTATCTCTCTCCCTTTTTTATCTTGAGGTTCATTTTCGATCTCTCCCCTCTCTGATCTTAAAGTTGCTATTAATCTTGCTATCAAAAGTCATTGTGCTCAGCATTTTGTTCTTCTTCTCACTCCCGCTCACAATTTGAAGTCATAACAATAACACTCATTCAAAAAGTCACTGCGCTCATCATTTTGTTCTTTCTTCTACCATTCCAAAGGCTGATCTAAATACAGATTCGAGATTTGAGGTGAGTTTTATGATCTGGGTCATGTTCAAAATCTATTCTTTCATTATGGATTGAGTTTTTATAATCTGGGTCGTGTTCAAGATCTGTTGTTTTATCATGGATTGAGTTTTTATCACCTGGGTCATGTTCAATATTTGTTCTTTCATGATTAATTGAGTTTTTATGATCTGGGTCGTGTTCAAGATCTATTATTTTTTATCATGGATTGTATTTTTAGCATTTGGGTCGTGTTCAATATCTGTTTTTTTTTTTTCATTGATTCAGTTTTTATGATTCAAAATCTGTTCATTCTGGTGGATTTTAGAGAAAAGGCACGTTTTTCGTTTCAAAAACTATTCTTTTTGCTGGATTGAGTTTCATATGATCTGGGTAGTTTCAAAATCTGTTTTTTGTGATGGTTTTAGGCATGCGTGGAACCTCTTTCTTGGATGTCAAAATTAGTGTATATTTTTTATATGTATTCTTTCAAAGATTGGTTGTGAGAAAGAAATAATATCTCGAGGAAGAAGGAAAGGCATATCTTCTTTCTTGTTGTTTTGCTTTAGATTCACAGATTGTTTAATTTTGTTTTCCTGTAGGTCTTTGGTTTGTCTTTTTGACGTTGAGAAAAGAAAAGGCCTTTTTTTCTTTCCTCTTTTCCTTCACAATACATGTAGTCATATATCTACAAAACCCCTTTAGATGCATATTTAAAAAAAAAAAAAAAATGATCTGTCAGTGCCGATTCACAACTTTTGTTCATTGAAATAGTTCATATTAATTTCCTCTCTGCTGCATAAATATACAAATATTAATTTATTTGTTTAGCCCCTTATAGATGTCTCTACTTTTATTTTTACTTGCAGATATTTAGGCAACAAAATCAAGATAAAAAGTGCCACGAATCAGGCATTGCCTTCCAACTTAGTATTCTTACCTCTCTTTTTTACTTTAATATTATTTATAAATTTCATATAGAGTTTTTATCTTAATCTTAAATTAATTTATCAATTATGTCTGCTCATGATGTTGCCAATGATAGTTGTCATGAGCCCATCCCATTGAGGTGGATGTGAGCACCCATGTGCCCTTTCAACTTCCCTCCTCTTCCTCTTCCTCACCCACTGTTATTCATGTTTCAGCTAATACAATTTCTAATGATGCTCCATGTAACACAAAGTCGGGTTCTACGGAAAAAAAAAAAAAAAAAACTCAAAAAGATCAAGTATTTGGGTTCATTTTGAACAATTAGATGTTCTAAAAAAACAAAAAGATGGAACTGAAAAGTTATGTCGTGTTGCTAAGTGTAAGTATGGTAAGAAACAACTAAATAATGATAAAAGAAATGGAATTACCCACATAACTAGACACTTTAACTAATCATGTACCAAGAGACCTAGACTTAATAGAAACCAACAATCATTGCCTGCAGCTTTTGCCAAAGCCAATGATGCCTCAATTATCCATAAATTTGACCAAAAACAATGTAGAGATGCACTTGCAAGAATGGTAATTTTACATGAGTATCTATTTAATATTGTGACACATAAAGGTTTTATTGAATACAGTAAAATTCTACAACCTCAATTTAAAATGGTGTCACATAACACCGTTAAGTCTAATCGTATAGAAATTTACAAACAAGAGAAACTTAAGATTTCTCAATTAATTGAAGACATATCATCAAAGATTAGTCTCACATCTGATATGGGGACGTCAAATTAGACAATAGGTTACATGTCTATTACTGCACATTTTATTGATTCTGATTGGAAGTTACATAAACATATAATTAACTTTGTTAATGTTGATCCGCCCCGCATTGGGGTAGTCTTAGCTGAAACTATTAAAACTAATTTAATAAAATGAAATTGACGATAGAATATTTTGCTTAACTTTAGATAATTGCATTACAAATGATGTCATGGTAAGGACACTTAAATATCATCTTAAAAAAAAAAAAAAAAAAGGATGGCATCCCACTAAATGATAGCCTGTTTCACATACGTTGTACTGCACATATTCTCAACCTCATTGTGCAAGATGGGTTGAAAGAAATAACCCCTACAATTCAAAATATTAGGGATACATTGAAATTCATTAAAAATTCAACAACTTGTATACATAAGTTCCGTGAAATGGTTAGTGAATTAGGACTAAGTGGCACTAGGGGGTTACTATTGATGTTTCAACCAGATGGAACTCCACCTACTCAATGTTGGAGTGTGCATTAATATTTAGAGAAGTTTTCAATTCACTAAGGTTAGAAGACTCAAATTACAAGAACATTCCTTCAGAGGAAGAGTGGGAAATAACTAGTATAATATGTGAAATTTTGAAGTGTTTTTATGAAGCTACTTTAAAATTTTCAGGAAATAAGTACCCATCCATTCATTTATTTTTACCAGAAGTGATTAAAATACATATTTTATTGGTAGAAAAGTTAGATAGTGAAGATATCTTTTGTAGAAATATGGCTAGAAAAGTGAAGGAAAAATTTGATAAATAGTGGGAGCAGTATAATAAGGTATTTGAAATGGCCATACTCCTTGATTCTACACGCAAGTTGTTGTATTTAGAATATGCTTTAAGAAAGTTATATGGATCAAGAGAAGATATAAGTATTCGTCGAGCTGAAATTCTTAGACTCTTTAGAAATCTTTATAAGGAGTATTGTGTGATATATGATACACCTACCACAACATTGTCAAATGTGGATAAAGTTGATTTAGGAAAAAAAACTACTAAGTTTGAGGATGAATGGTTAGTATTTGAGAAGAAAAATCTGAATTAGATTGTTATTTGGAGGAGCCAAGGGATAAATCTATAAGTTTCAATATACTGGATTGGTGGAAAGTCAATTCGGCAAAATATCCAGTTATGTCAAGAATGGCTTGTAACATTTTAGCAATTCCAGTTTCTACGTTTGCTTCTAAATCGACATTTAGTACAGGAGGAAGAGTACCTGACCAATATAGGAGTTGTTTAAAATCTGATACTGTAGAAGTCTTAATTTGTGCACAAGATTGGATACGTTTGCAACAACACAATGATGATAATGCATCAGATGAATTTTAGATATTCTAAAAATAGATTAAATAATTAAATAAAGAGTTATTACTATTTGTTTTATATGTATTATCATTTATAGAACTATTGTTACATGGTTTTTTTTTTTTTTTTTTTTTTTTTTTTTGTTTTACATCATTAGAAAAATTATTTTATCCCACCACCAACCTTCCAATAAAAAAAGGTTTTTAACTCCGCCATGCTACCTTTTGGGTAGTATTGCCGGTCCCCAGCCCAGACAAATTATAGGAGGAGGGTTAGATTGGAAGTCGGTGGTGATGTAAGAAAATTTTCTTTTCTTAAAAAAAATTCCCTCCTTTTGGCCCTGGCCCGGCCTTAACCCTTGAGGGTGGGGCAAGGGCCTAAAAATTACAAGCCCGCTATGAATGTCAAAGGCTTTTGCTCGGTTAGGCCCTGCCCACACATGTGAGGGTAGGATAAGGGCTAACCTCGGCCCGAACCTTTGACAGACCTAGGTACGGGTCTAGGTAGAGAATTATATTAAAAGAACATGATTTTTGGGATAGATTTTTAAAAATTGAGATAACATATTGAGTCTCGGGTCTATGGGTCCGAACCAAGGTGGAACCGAACCCCGAACCCATTTACTTATCGGGGCCTAAATAAGGACCCAGAACCGGTTTTTAACAGGTCGGAACCTCTGGGTAATCAGAGAATTGGGTATATCAAATCGGGCTCGAGGCAATTTGGGGTCTACTTAATACTTATCATACCCTCGTGCATGTAGGATGGGCTAGGTGAGGCCAAATTGTCTTACATAGCTAGGTCCTTATTAACCCTCGAGTGCTAGAGTTGTGTCGGAGCTAAAAGTAAAGAAATATTCTTTTTTATCTTTTATTTTCAAGAATTCTCAAAATAGTGCAAACCTTTTAGTCGACTCTCACAAAAGTAAATGAAAATTTGAATATTTCAAAAGAGTACAAAAGTTTTTCTGCATTTTTTTTTCTGCATTTTTATAATTGCAAAAATAATAAAAACACCCTTATGTCAATTTTCAAGCCTTTCCTTTAATAAGTCATTTCAAAATGATGAAGTCCAACCCAAATGACATAGTGGGGCCCATTTCAACGACCTTTATGCATAGATAGTTGAAAAGGGTGAGTTTGTTTGGATTCTAAATTATTGAAAACAAAGTTGAAACTTTGGTTGTATGAAAAGAGAAACCTAAAGCCAATTATTTCATTGTCGTATGTGATTGAACTATTCAGTGATTTTTTTATTAGTTTTGGAAACGAACGAAGGTTAAGAAAAAACATACTTTCCGTAAGAGTATATTTGTCATTTTTTATTTTTTATGGAGAGGACTTCATTGAAGACAATATAAAAAACTTTTACACCTTTTGCAATATTCAAATCCTCATGTAGTTCTTTGAGAATGAGACAAAAGTTTTACCCATTTTTGCAATTTTTCTTTGTTTTTATTAACACTACCATCAACTCTCAACTAAAGCTATTCGATGCATAGATATTTTCAAAGTAAAGGGGTGTTTGGATAAAGGTAGAATATAATATCACTAAATTTGAATATTGTAATATTTCATTATCACATAATGAAATAGTGGCATATCATAATATTGTGTCACTTATGGTGTTTGGCAATATCTACAAATTTCAATATACCTTTAAGTGTTTGGCAATTTATAAGATTTTTCGATAGATGATGCACTCAAAAAAGAAATGAAGAAAGAAATATAGATGATTGACCCAATGGGAATCCACTAACCAGTAGTCACACTCAAGTGATTTAATATTGGTAACCATGGTAGGGCCCATCTAATTAAAAAAAATCATCGGACTAAATATTAAAAACCACGAGCAATGTTGTTTAGTCAATGTGAACCACCAAATATTGGTAACCAAAATGTAATGCATCCAATGGTGATTTTGACAGGGGCCCTATCGAGAATTAGACAACATTAAGAAATCCATTTATGAAAAATCAATATGAGGCCCGTATGATGTTAACACCCACATTGACCATTATATTATATTAAAGCCATGCATTTTAAAGTTAATTTTGACTGTAACTACAGATTTTGACCAACAGTTATATCCTTTTCCTATAACTAACCCACATTCTTCCCCCATTTCCACATGCAACCACTCTACTTCGTCCGAACTCTTCCCTTTTCAATGACTTTATTTCCATCCCAAATTTCATACACACTTACTCTACGTATGCTATTTCATTTCCACCCACCTTCTCTTACTCCATTTCTACACCACACTCTTGGATTAAAAAAACAAGGTATTGTCATAATCCTCTTTTTCTATCAGTAAGTGTTTGAGGATGATTCTATATGATTTGAATTTCTTTTTAATTAATTTTTTTATGTGCTTCAAGTTTTATTTCTAAATAAGCACGGGTTATTGTGCTAGTATTAATTATAGTAATCACTAGGCCGGTCAATTGAGCCTATTGAAAAGGGTACCCGGCCCGTCCCAAGCCTAAAAATATAGGGCTTTTAACTTAGGCTATATGAGAAAAGAAACCTAGAGCCCATTATTTTGTTCTCTTAGGTGATTGAACCATTTCGTAATTTTTTGGTTGGCTTTGGGAATGAAAAAAGATAATAAAATATGTACTTGTCATAAGAGTATTTTTTTCATTTTTTTTTTTTTATGTAGAGGACTTCATTGAAGACAATATAAAAAAGGAAAAATGACAAATTAGGGCCTAAGTTTTTTCCAGATTTCAAAACAGGACAAAATTAGAATAACATTTCAAAATGGACCTTAAGTTTTCCAAGTTAATTTCAATGCAGAACACCCAACCAAAAAGGGGCGCTGGCGAGTCGATTTTCCCCTTTAATTTTCAAAAACCCACTAGTGCCTTAGCATTTAAGTTGCGAAAGACAGAGGGACGGTCAATTTCTTTGGCTCTTTTCAACGCCTCCTTCTCTATGGCCCTTTCCTCTTCCTCCTTCCTTCTTCTCTAACGTCAATGGCAAACACCGACACCGGTGATTGGAATCCTCAAGTTTTCAAGGTATGTGTGCTTCCTTCCAGATTCCCTTTGTTCCTCCCTTTTCCCCTTCTTTCTTCATGCTTTCCCACTAAAGCCGTACCACATATTCACCTCTCCGTGCAACATTTGTTGTTGGATGTGGGGTGCATTATTTCCGAAAGAAGCTTTACTAGTTACAATGAGGGCCTCATTCAAAATTGGGGCCTGATTGTTATCTCCTCATTTCCTATTCAGCTCCTCTAGAAACAAACCTCTCTAAATAGATTCTAGACATTTTGATATTTATTTTATATGCCATGTCATAGCATCAACAAGTCCAAAGTAAAGCTTTTCTCCATATTTGTGAAGCACCATATTACTGGAAGCCACATTAGGTGGGGTAGTATTTTTTTACAATTTTTAACCACAAATCACTGTCTCTGCAAATTGCCCATTGATATTGGTGGGAAAAACGGGAAAACTAGTACTCCACCTAATGCAGATTCACTTATTGAAACATATTCAAACTGGTCACCATATGGAAAACATCCAAACTCACTCTGTGGCATTTAAACATATTCATACCATAGATTTTGCATGCGTCATTTGTATGCAAATTTTTAAAACTACTACAATAGAGAATTTTTGCGATATTTATTTTGGAAGGCATCTCAGGCTTACACAAGATTTGAATTTGATAGCATAATGAATGAAACTGGCCAAATCAATCCACAAGGTAAGCAAAGGATAGAAGAGTTCCCTGCAAAAATTTTGGTCACGGGCATTTTTTCTAGATTGTCTTCCATGCCATCAAAATCAAACTAACTTTACTGAATGCTTCAATAATTTGATAATGGAAGCCAAGAGCATGCCCATTTGTGATATGGTAGAGTGGATTAGAAAAAAAAATTTGATGGCCAACATGCAAACAAGACCAAAGATTTGTTCCCGTTAGGATGGTATTGTGTGCCCAACTATCAAGACAATGTTGAATGATAGGAGAGAAAAGTGTCATAGTTGTGACTTGTTTTTCACAGAGGATGTTGAATGTGAGATTCTTGAACGACGGGTTATGGATGATGACCTACAACATATTGTGAATATGGGAAATAGGACTTGTATGTGTCGACGATGACCATTGGATGGAGTGCCATGCATATATGCGAAGATCGCTATAGCTCATAGAAGAAAGAAATCTGAAGATTATTGTCACGTATGCTACTCTGTTAGTACACACAAGACATGCTATGAGTCAATACTTCACCCCTTGCTGGACAAAAGGATGTGGAAGCAGTCCAACACCATCCAATTTTACCTCCTCATGATAGAAGGCTTCCAGGGCGACCACTAGTGAATAGGAGGAAGGATCCGAATGAGACTACAATGTCTTCGCAACGTCCGGAAAGGAAAAGGCAAATGGTGAAGTGTGGATTGTGAGGACAGTTTGGCCACAACAGGAAGACATCTCATTAATGCTAACCAACCAGTTTCTTCACCTACAGTCCCTCCAAGAGATACCATTGTAGAAAGCTTAACTTGTAGGAGGACCAAGATGAATGTGTGTAGAGGTCCTTGGTAAGAACTTGTCTCATTTATTGCATGTTCAACAATATTGCTTAAGTATACTAATAATTTTTTCCCTCTCATTTAACTAGATGGAGTAGAGAAGCACATATGAAAGACGAAGTTGGCTGGTTGTGCACTTATGTAGGTGAGTTGTCATGGGTAGGATAAAGGGGCCGTGATACCAGGGATTACTGTAGCGTAATTTTTCTCTTGCCCCAGGATCCGCATGGGTGAGAATACATGGTCCATCACTGTTATGGAACATTTAGTAGAAGCTTGCATTGCAGTGCAATCAGAATTTTGTGTTGCATCACTAATGTCTTACTAGCTACATCTCATTGTACAATACATCATCAGTCTGGTATAACATAAGTAAGGAATATTAGAGCTAGACAAGTAAATAGGAAATTTCATTCCCATATTTTAAGTTAGATGTATTAATTACATTCCCAAAATAAAGGCCAACAGAGGCTAGTAAAACAGAATAAAAAACCCCAAAATAGAATTCCTTGTGTGTTACGTCTCATGCTATGAGCGGAATCTACACAACAACCTCTACACCAAAACACTCGCCACCTGCGGCTCGGCAACTACCTCCTCGGAACCCGTACTAGGGTACGGGTCGGGAAATCATACCTATGGCACTAAACGTAAATCAAGCAAATTGTGTGGCAAGTATCCAAAATAAAAAGGTATAGTTTGTACGTACAAAGTTGAATATAAATAACAAGTTGATTAATCAGAGGTCAGGTAACAGTATGACTAGGCAAGTTAGTGCATCATGAGTAAAATAAAAAAATCAATAATAATAGAAAAGTAAACTATATTGTAAATGGCACGTCGCATAATCCTTGGAAGGGGGAACATTTGCTTGCCTCAATCGAACTGATTGATAGTACCTTTGAACTCACCCGAGAGTTTACAGCCATCGGAAATCTTTGGCCCTGCCATGAGGGTACTTGGTTTGGCCTAGGCAAGGTAGATGCTTTAGTGACACGGTCAAATACAAGACTACAAAGCTCGGCAATCAATAAATATTAAAAATGAACAGTTGGGTGGCACCGACTCGAGAATTAATGCAAGCTCGGGATTTTAGGTGTAGGACAGTCCAGTGTCTAAGTTAGGTTATGATCAGAGGTATTGGAGAAATTCTGGTTCTTACAATGTGTATAAATGCAAATACAGGGAGAACAGATAGTTCAGTGTTCAAATCTATATTCAGTCAGGGCTACATGAGTAACTCCAATACTCTCAGTGTATAAATACAAGTACGAGAGAAACTAGGTAGTACAGTAGCTGTAAACAGTGCAATTTTGGGCTAGAAAAACAGTTCATCTGGGTCTGGAAAATCCTACAGAAAAACGGGTAGTATTTCGGTTAGAAATGTTGATCCCGAACGAGTAGCACAAAGGACAAGATGATCTGGGTAACTTGGAAGGGGCTGGGCAGCTGAATGCTTGCATACCAACCGAAGAAACCGGCTAAGGATCCAGGTACATCCATGGTCAAAGCAGGGCGAATACCATGCGCTAATTCCCAAAGAGTCCCATAGGTCACAATGCTAGGGCCAGGAAATTCTAGGTATGACAGGACGCATCAAACACAGTAGATATGAGAAATATATGCACATGCATATGAATACCGAAACTAACTGATTAAGACATTCTATCGAGCCTACTGAATAGTCAAGGATCTATTACTGACATATCTTTTAGTTATTGATCACCTTGGACATGCAAGTACGATGATATTTGAGACTATACACACTAATGGTTGGGTATCATGATTGGTTCTACACTTGGTGCATTCTAAAGGTGTGGATGCCCAAAACCCTAAGTCTGGATAGAACGATAATCACCTTGCCTCACATGCCTCTGGGTAATCCAAAGAGAGAAAATAGTTTAAATTAGAATAGGCAATGTTCAGGTGCAAGGTACATCCTAATTCTAAGTTTTTGGTCCCTTTTACGAAGGGTAACCATGCTCAGTGGGTTCCAAAGGGGTTGGGGATCTCAAGGATCCTCAACTAAGTTCACCGGCTGTCCCTTGTAGTCCCGAGGAATGCCACCAGCTGTTTTGGGGTGTTTGCAAAAAGACTGTTGGACAGTCTTAGAGGAAAACCCGTGTTTGGACAGGGTCAGGGTATGGGGTCCACAAAAAAATCTAAGTGTTTGGTTTCCTTTAGGGAAAGTAACCTCAGTTAATATGTTCCAAGGGGATTAAGGGTCTCAAAGACCCTTAACTAGGGTCAGCGACCATTCCTCGCAATCTTGAGGGAACCTAATGGTGGTTCAGGGTTCATTACATAAAGGTAGTCGGGTATTCTTGGGAGATACCCACATTTTTAAATGTGGTTTGGTCACAAATGGGTCCACCTATGAAGCATCTAAATGTCCCAAAATGGGTCCCAAGGGTTCGGTCTTTAGTTCCCAAAACTAGGGCTAAAAAGGTGCCAAAATAGGGCCCGCCAGCCATGGGAAAAACCCCCAAAAGTTGGGCTAAAAAGGGGCCAAAATAAGGCCCACCACCGGCCAGGGGAAGAACCCCCCACCGGCCGGCCAAAAATCGCATCCACCGGCGATAGGAATAGCACCCAACGGCTGTTGAAACAACCATCCTACAGCTAGTGAAAATTATGTTCTTCGGTTGATCCTCGGTCGACTTAGGGTCGCCCGAAGGACAAAATTTTCTATTGGTTAGAGAATGCAGAATTCCTAACCACTAGTCCGTTTGGCCAGCTATAAAGCTCATTTTGGACTGTTTTGAGCCCAGAATTTGGGGCTCTTGCTCTTCTAACATTTTTGAAGTCAAGAACCATAAAAACCACAATTTTTAATTAGAAAATAGTAGTCTACATAACTGAAATCATGGATTTCTCAACATCCAAACCATGGAATATAATTCTGAGAATCGACGGAAATAATCATCACATGCTATGATAATTAAACTGGAGACTTGCATTAGCCTATAAGCACTCCCAAGAACTTCTAATCACCTCTAAAACCAGCAGGAAATACCTCTTAAAATTCTCCAAAAATAACTCTGAAAATCTCCTAAAAATCACAAAGCCAAGCTATACTCAAAACCACATCATGCATGTGACATATGTGGATCAAATGGACCTCTAGATCATGAAAACAATTAGAAGGGGAGGAGCTCTTACCTTTAAGAAGCTCAAACAAGAAGGAGAAAAGAGATGAAAGGGTTGCCAATCATGGAATCGTGTCAAAATGAGATATGTTGCGCAAGAGATGATGTAGAATCGATCAGCGGGCTCGAATTTGGCATGTGGGGCCTCCAAGATGATGATCTCCACCAAGCAAGCAAGAAGAAAGAAATAAAGAGGAGAGAAGAGAAGAGAAGCTCTCTGTTTGCTGGGACAATCAAGTGAATGAGAGTTAGTTAAATGGGGAAGGTGGTGGTAGGTGGGGTAAGTGAGATATTTGTGAGTGAGGTAGTTTGTGACTTTGCTATACTTTAGCTGAACTTATGATGCATAAATAAAGGTCGTCGAGACCTCGACTGGACTTGGTCAAAGAATAACAATTGTAAGGCATGAGAAGAGCCTTCTAACAAACCCAAGATTAGATGATTTGGAGATCGCTAGCAGAAGTTGTCATTTTCAGAAATGATGTGTACACCTCGAAAAGTGTGTCAGAGTGAAATTGGGCTCTCAGGGCCTCAAATGAGTTTGGGCTATACATGAAAGTTGTTGGGCAGGTCAAGATCTAACCTTTGGTCTTAAGATGCATTTCAAGTTTCCAAGGAAAAAGTCAACTGTTTGGTCAAAGTCTATTAATTTATGACTGAATTGGTCACTTGAAGGGTTTAAGGGTCTCAAATTGATTCGAGTTGAATACAAAAGTTGTCCGGAATGATAATCTCAATTTAAAGAACTCTAAATGACAGATTTACAAAATTTATGAATAACCCCTCAGTCTTTCTCGAAATTAAAAACTGGCTCTCAAAACTTCCCAAAGCTATTAAAAAACTATTCAAACACATTAAACATTGCGATTGGCCTTTAATCCCACTTAGTAATCCTAATCATAGAAGTGATTAGTGCTAAATAAAGGGATTAAGGGTCGGGTCCTTACATTCTCCCTCACTTAAAAACATTTGGTCCTCTAAATGCAAACTACTAAATTGAAAAGGGGTGCACAGCTCTAGAAAGTTGTTCGTAACTAACTTGGACTCATAATCTCCCAGATCTCTCTAATGTTGGGGCTTCCGAAGCATCTTATCCTAAAATTGGGACTCTTAGTTTCTTCCATGAACTGTCGATAGAAGACATCCTCCATCCTAGAATCTTTGGTCTCCATTAACTTTGTTGTTCGTACCACTAGCAATGACCTACCTATAATACCCTTGAGTTCAGTTTCCTTTTGTCGTCTGCCCCATCTAGGGCTGTCAAAGGGCTGAGTCTGGTCCAGGCCGGGCCGAGGTAAGCCCTTATCCTACCATTACATGTGTGGGCCGGGCCTAAGAGAGGAAAAGCCCTCGTCTTTTACAGCGGGCCTATAGATTTTAGGCCCTTAGCCTACCCTCAAGGGTCAGGGCCGGGCTAGGGTCGAGCCGAGGCCAAAAGAAAGAAAGATTCTTTTTTTTTTAATAAATATTTCCTATGCCACCAGTGACTTCCAACTTAATGTTAACTCTCTTCCTTTGTTCGGACTAAGGACCGACAATGGAATGCAAAAGACAACATGGCGGAGTTAAAAACCTTTTTTTATTGGAAAGCTGGTGATGTGATAAAATAATTTAGATAATGTTAAACATAAAGCATAAAATAATAATTCTATAAATGATAATACATATAAAAAATAGCAATAGTTCTTTATTTGATTATTCAATATACTTTTATAATATCTAAAAGATTAGCCAATGCATTATTATCATTGTGTTGTTGTGAATGTATTCAATCTTGTGCACAAATTAAGACTTCTACAGTATCAAATTTTAAACAACTCTTATACTGGTCAAGCACTTTTCCTCCTTTACTAAATGTCAATTCAGAAGCAATTATAGAAATTGGAATTGCTAAAATGTCACGAGCCATTATTAAAAAAACTGAATATTTTGTTGAATTAACTTTCCACCAATCCAATATATTGAGATTTGTAGATTTATCTCTTGGCTCCTCCAAATAACATTCTAATTCATATTTCTCCTCTAAAACTGTTGTTTGAGTCATTTGTTCCTCAAACATTAAAAAATCATCTTTAAACTTAGTAACTTTGTTTTTTACTAAATAAACTTTTTCCACATTTGACAATGTCGTGGTAGGTGTATCATAAATCACACAATACTTTTTATAAAGACTTCTAAAGAGTCTAAGAGTGTCGTCTCGACAAATACTTATATCTTTACTCGATCCATGTAACTTCCTTAAAGCATACTCTAAATACAAAAGCTTACCTTGAGGATCAAGAAGTATGACCATTTCAAATACTTTATTATATTGCTCTCAATATTTATCAGATTTTCCTTCATTTTTCAAGTAACATTTCTACAAAAGATACCTATACTATCTAACTTTTGTACCAATAAACTATTTATTCTAATCTCTTCTGATAAAAATAAATGAATAGATGAGTACTTACTTCTTGAAGATTTTAAAGTAGCTTCATAAAAAATATTCAAAAATTTATATATTTAATAAACTAAGGGTTGGTCCGGGCCCCCTCGAGCCGAATGAGTCAATCCCTAGCTCGGCCCTCAACATTGCAGACTTTTAAAAATAGGGCCCTACCCTACCCTCAGGCTTTAGGACAAAAAAAGAAGCCCTAGCTTTAAGGGCTTTTGCAGGCTGAGCCGCTTCGTCAAAGGTCTGGATTGACAGCCCTAGTCCCATCTGATTCCCATAACATCGTCTGTCAACATTGTCAGAAGAGTTGCACTCAGTCCAAGAAAGCATAGCCGTCTCCAATATCTTCTCATCCAATAATTTATGAAATGAAGCATCTATTTCCATCATTGGACTAGACATAGTCTCCTCTTAGCTTTGCACTGCCTTAACTGCTTAACTTTGGTTGTCGATCGCATCCTAGTCTTTTCCGCCTCGAGTGCCCTGATACAAAACCATTATAACATCCACTTTGGCCACCTTGATACTCTCTCACAACTGGTCACCAACATGCTCATGAAGACTTTTGATCCCACTTTCCTTAAGACTTAGGTTCTGAAATCTCTTTAGTCCGCCACTTCTTGTAATATTAGCATGGTTGTAGACGAACTCCTACGCATTTGGCTCAATTTGTGCTCTTTCTGACCACTTTGATAGCATAAAACCCTCAACAACTTCGACAAATCAACAGTAAATACGTGGAATTTCCGTAACAAAATCTTGAAAATAACCCAAAAATTGCACGAAACTCTGGACTTCACTTCATAAAATTCCTAACTTCTGGCACACTTCACTGCCTTTCCAACTTACGAAAAGTTTTGTTTTCACAAAATCCATCGATCATCCGACTTTCAAGGCAATTCGCCCCTTAAAATGAGCTGTATCGATCGAGAAATCATCTCACTTGGCATAGCATCCATTTCATCATCCCTTAAAATTATAGAAAAGTCTCCACTGTTGTCCACATTCTTCACTTTCACTCTCAAAAGTACAAGCTTGTAGACATCCAATACTATCCACAATGTCGTAAACTCAATATTTTGCTTACGAATCTTTCGCAAAAAGGAACAATATTTTGGGTGTTGAGGTTATAAATTCTCCCCCACTTGGGGAATTTGGTCCCCAAATTCGCAATTAACGAGACAAAGGCTTTTGAATCGTAGAAAACAAAGGGTAACAAGAAATCTAAAACTAGATAACTTATAGAGTCAAGGTATACCTGGGCAAACGTCGTGCACTTGGGATTGGGCGGGTTGCTGTGGTTTAGATAGAATTCATCAACGGTTTCTTCCTCAAGCATTTTGATATCTTCAAAATTGGATGTCAACATCTGAATTTTAGTAATTTTCACTTGATCCATCCCTCCATGTGTGGTCTCTAAAGTATCACAAACTTCCTTAGCCGTAATATAATTAACTACCCTATTGAACTGTTTCAAAGATAAGGCACAAAATAAAGCATTCTTTCCCTTAGCATTCAGATTAGCCATACTCTTTTTCACCTTGGGTCCAATCTCTCTTGGGCTTGGCTTTTATGGATATAACATATCCATTCAAATCTTGCTCAGTAACGGTAGGTGGATGATAGCCTTCTTATATAATACTCCAAACATCAAGGCTTTGGGATTCTAAGAACATTTGCATTCTCATCTTCCAATAGCGACAATGTGTTCCATTGAAAAGGGGTGGTCTATTGGTGGCATGACCTTCTCCTAATTGAGCTTGCATGTTGGGCACTGAATAAAACACACTCTAGGATTCTAACTCTAGGTTGTTACACCCAATGAAGAGCACCTAAGCTTTAGTACCAATTTAAAGTCCGAGATCCGAACCCTAGAGAGAGGGGGGGGGGGGGGGGGGGGGGGGGGGGGCTCAAAAACCTAGACCAATTTTAACTTTCTAATGCCGATTATACTTTGGAGGTTAATTGAGTTGACTACAAGTGAAGTTTCTAAGGCATACATGAGCAAGTAAAGAAACCATATAATCATTCAATATTGGCATTTAACAAGAGGCATTTATAAACTAAGCATACGAGCATCAACCACAAAGTAAAGGATCAACCACCACAACAATCAAATTTATAGTGGTTAGGCCAATCATGCCAACATTCACTTCCGGTTTCCCTACCGGATTTTTCACTATCTCAATATGAGGTTTAGGTTCACCTCCAACCTTACAAAACACACTTATGCTTTTCTAGGCTTAGCAATAACCTTTACAACCACTCTTTATGCTTTTAAAGGCTAAGCAATAACCTTTACAACATAAAATTTTTCTCTCAATTCTATGCCTAAGCATTAGGAGAGAATAATTAAGTACAATTTGATGCCTCTAATTAGGCTGGTTTGAAAATGGATTCTCAACTTCTAAGTACATGCATGATGATTGCAAAGTTCTATGTATGATGCATGTACATGAAACCCTCTATCCATGAGATAGAGTAAAATGATGAACACATGTTTTGAATGATGAACAAACTTGATTTAAAAAAATGTAACTTAAAGCTAGCAAGTTTGTCTTAAAACATGAAACTAACCACATGTGTAAAAAAAGACAAATGTTGTAATCATATTGATTATCAAGTTAAAATCCTAACAATGTTAAGAAAACAACATTCAAACAGTTAAACAAACTTCTACAGCATGCTATTAGATGAAATCAAAGTTTAAAACATTGCATGAGCTAATTTGAGAATAGGGAGCAAATCCATTTGTGGTGAATCTAATGTTGAAACAGTAGACTAGCCCCTTAAGCCCTTCACTAGCCCTCTCAGTTGATTCTCCTTCCTCGGCCTCCAAACATCTCCAAAATTCAGACACAAATCCCAAGGAAAAAGCTCAATTTTATAGCAAAAAAGTTACCAACGGCTAGTCTCTGATCGACACCCTTCATACCCGGTCAATCGACATCTCAACGGTAAAAAATCCGACCCTTAAGAGCTGGTGGCTACTTTTCTAGTCGACATCCTGTGTGGCCGGTCGACCGGACCTATGTACTCGGTCGACATCCTAGGAGGCCGGTCAACCGGACACAATGGGTCTAGACTGCCCATTTTCCCATTTTCTGATTTTTCAAAGTATTTCTCTGAGGGAACTCCTGGGCCATTGTTTTCATTGCTTAAATTCATGACTAAAAGTGACGAAAACATTTTTCTAAAGTCATGATTATTTTAAACCAAAAACTAGTTTTAAAGTGAAAACCAATGGAATGCATGGAATAAATTTTGAAACTCAGTCTAAGAACTTGAAGCCTTGACTATCTTTGACTTTAAAACTGCAGGATCTAAGATAACATCAACGGTTTTGAAAACATGCACATGATATTTGAAAATCAAGGACTATGTATAAAGATTATGCATGAAGATTCCAAGATAAAAAAGTATGAGTGTATGAGAGATTAAGCTATGATGAAAATGAATGCATCCAATCAAATTGGAATAAATGAAAACACTAACAAGATTAATATAAGGCTGAATATACAAATGTGTCAGTCGTGAATACAGTAGACTCGAAATGGCATACCAGTACCATGAGGCACAAATGTTGGAGGAAACAAGTATGTCGGTCGCGAATACAGTAGATACAAAAAGGGCGTACTAGTACCACTAGGCACAAATGTTGAAGATTACATCCATGGAATGGACATAAGAAAGGATTTTTCTTTTTTGAAAGGCCACGAATGAATTCATCAAAGAGAACAAATGACCCTTCAATCCGAACGCAAGCTCAAACATTTCTGCGAGCTTTTATCTGAAAAGGAAAAAACTAGAATTTCTCGAATGTGAATCCAAAAGTGACGGAACATATTGTTTTTGGAGATCACAAATGAATCCATCAAAGAGAGAAAAACCCCCCTAATCCGAACACAAACTCAAACATTTCTGCAACCTTTTATCTGAAAAGGAAAGAAAACCAAAATTTCTCAAATTTGAATCCAAAAGTGAGAAATCATTTTTTTTTTTTTTTGGAAAGTTTTTAGTGTTTTTATTTTTTTTGTGAAAAGTCTTGTTCTTTTTTTTATTTTTTTATTTTGAAAGATCACAAATGGATCCATCAAAGGGAGGAAATGGCCCCCCCAACGCAAACTCAAACATTACTGCTCGCTTTTATCCGAAAAGGAAAGAAACCAAAACTTCTCAAATTCGAATCTAAAAGTGAGAAATCAAAAAAAAAAAATTTGAAGAGCTTTCTTTTTTTTGGAAAGTTTTGTTTTTTTTTTTTTTTTTTTTTTTTTCTGAAAGATCACAGATGAATCCATCAAAGAGAGCAAATGCCCCTCCCAATCCAAATGCAAACTGAAACATTTTTGTGAGCTTTTATCTGAGAAGGAAAGATATCAAAGTTTCTCAAATTCGAATCCATGAGTAAATAAATAAGATTTTTTTTTTTTTGAAAAGTTTTGTTTTCATTTTTTTTTTTATGAAAAGTTCAAACAACAACATAAGTGTGTAATTTGAACATGACAAGTGACATAAGAATTTGAAAAGTTACTTGAAATTTCTTTAAAAAAAACAAACAAAGAAAAAGGGTGGGGTCAAACTCAAAAATAGAATTCAAAACCCCATGAATCCCTTCTTATGTTTTTTTGGATGCCAAATTCAACCAAGGCCACAACTAAGAAAAGATGCAAAAGAATGTAGAAAAGGAGCATATGATATGCATAAGTTTCTTTTTTAAGCATCATGTTATCAAAAGAATGCGTCCCATCGGGTATGCCAAAATGGAACTTGTTCGCAGATCGTTTCGGACTACCGGGGTCAACGGATATGAGAATCCATGGGGTTAGCTTTGTGACCGGAGACGAGCGAACAACCTCGCTTTGTTTTCTGTACAGGTATGCCAATTTTCTAGTCTACTTGAAAACAACAAGCGGTGATCCGTAGATCAACCTTTTCATGTAGAAAAGAAAATAATTTTTTTTCTAACTTTTATTGCACTTGTGTTTGAAAAGAGACATAATTTGGATTTTGGATGCCGTTAATGGTGGATTTCATTTGATTGTCGTGAAATGCGATGTTTTTTCCGTGAAAGGCGATTTTTTATTGGTTTTGAGAGGCGGTTTTTTGGTGCCGTGAAAAGCGATTTACAATTCTCATAAAAAGAAAAGAAGAGACTTGTGATTTTTTTTGTCTCTTTAAAAATACAAATACAATAAGAAGATAGAAAAGACGTTACTGGGTTAGTTAAGCCCATAAATAGGCCCGTTAACCCATTTATTTTGTTATCATCATAACTAATTGTATTGTTAGATATTTAGGTGGGTTTAGATCATGAGCAAGTTTCTTTTATAATTAGAATAGTGTCTGTGGAGTTTCATACGATTCCGAGCGCGTTTGATCCTAGCATAGGGTAGTTTGCAATTTAGGGAAAACTTGTGTGTTTTTCGGAAAAATTCCAATCTATGTGATTTTGTGCTTGTTGGGAAGGTCTCGTCGTGTAGATCATTTTTATCTCGTGGCTCACCGCGATCCGACGACCAGAAACCCATCAAATAACCCATTGTTTTCCCGAACCCACTTATTAAAGGCAAACTTGTCATTTCCCCTTTCTCATCTTCTTTAACCTACGACAAGTCCTAATCCCTTATTCTTTCATTCTCTACAACGAAAGAGACAAGCAGACCTTCTCCTTTCTTCTTCATCTTTCCAAGCTTAGATACTAGCAAAGGAGTCCTAATCTCAACGATCCGATCAGGCCATCATATTCCTTTCGTCATCCTCAACCCCTAGATCGCATTTTGCTAACCATCCCCTCACCCAATGTCCTCCAAATCTTGTCTCTCTCATGGATAGTAGTCTAGAAATTGATGTGTTCCATCTCTTTCTTCTTCCTTGTGTTATAGGATCGACGGAGAGCAAGTGGGTAGGAGTGTTTTGTGATAGATTGGTGTAGAGAGGCTTCTTCCCCAGATCTTGCTTTTGTTCATCTTCTTACTTGAGGCAAGAGTTTAAGCAATGTTTAATTGATGTGTATATATTTTTGTTTTATTGACTGCATATGCCATTGTTAGATTACCCCAAATCCAAGTTTGTTATGGTTATGGTTATGGATGCTTGATTACATGTTAGAATTAGGGATTAATTGGAAACTGGTCTCATTGGGTTGATTTTAATGGATGAAAACATGATATGTGACGAATGTAATTGATGGGAGAGCATGGAGACTTAGTTTATGCAGGTTTAGCCCTTGAAATGGCCGGAGGAAAAAGATGGTAGAAACCCAAATTGGGGTACTATTTGCTACCCAATCGATTGGACAGGGAACATAGTCCCTTAATTGGGAGTCATTCGCTACCTAATCGATCGGACAGTCTGTCGGATCGATTGGACAGAGGACAACTGTAGTTAACTGGGAGGTGTCCGAGATCGGATCGATCGGACATACTTTCCGATCGATCGGATGACCCCTGTCGGATTGAACGGACCTACTGTCCGATCGATCGGATAGTGTTCTTGTTAGATTACATGGTCTCAATCCAGTGAATGATGTAATAAATTAATTTATTTCAATATAGTCATGTTTTCTTTTCATGAGATGAATGTTTTTGTTTCCTGCTTGCATATAACCAATAGAATGATTTACTGGTTTATGAGATGAATTAGAGTCCGTAAGTATATTAGATGTAATACATGTATATGGATAAGATCCATATACAGGAGACATGTGTCACAAATCTTATGCTTAAATAGCTTCACAACTAGTGATGAGATTGGGCATCTCATCTGACAAGGCTGCAGCATTGTGATCACTATGAGATAGTGTAATTTGTCTCAATTATCAGAGTGTAAGACTCTCGATCATCATGCTGGTACATTAGATGTATTGAAAGACAATGAGAAGCACCTTATGAAACATTGTCTTTACTTTAAGGTCTACTCTCATAATTTCCTAACAATATGTTAATTATCTTGAGATATTAATGAACTCAAGTTTTTGTCTATTCATTTGCTTTGAGTTACCAATGAGTGAGGCCAATTGTAGGTCAACACCTCGGTGTCTTGGGTATGTGGTAGTAGGACTGTGGGAACATTAAATGGTCAAGATGGAATTTATCCTCATTATCCCCTTCGCCAATTAATGGATTTATCATTAGTAAGTGCGTACCCATCCCAATTAAGAGTTAATTGGATAGGTACTGATGATCACTATAATTGATTGGGTCTTAAGGATAATAAGATATGAATCTAAATTGGTTGGACATGTTTAATCCAATTGATCTATTGATATAGATGGAGGGTCCTACTTGTAGTGATAGGGAAGTTTATGGTCTTTATATAATTTCTTCCTAAGACTAGAACTCAGTTGCATAGATATAGTGGAATTATTTGAAATTAACTGTGGGCCTAGATTGCACATGAGACGTGGGGTCGGGGTGTCCCAGTTAGAACTAGCTTTCTATGGAATCCCTAGTGGCCCCAACGCTAGTCTAATTATTAGATAATTATTAATTCTACTTGAACTCAAAAGGAAAAGAAATAGAAAGTAACTAATTGTATTAGATTTGTGACTTCTAATTATTAGAAAGAAGAGGAGGTTGCTTAGTGTTATAAATAAGGAGGAGGGTTGGACGTCGAAGAGCACCTTAACTCATTGGAATTCACGCCCAGCCCTAGTACAAGAGTTGCACGCCCCTCTCTCTTCTCCTCCCTCTTCTAGTTTCTCTTTCGGGTTTTCCTAAGAGGTTCCAGTTGGTTTCTTTTGGAGAACCCACCCTTCTCCTTAAGAAAAGAGATCCGATACGGGTCATAGTGTGGAGGACAATTAGGTCTTGGAGATCCTAATTTGCTAACAAGAAAGAGATCTTCATCAAGTAAGTTGTCTTCTTCTCCATTAGAGCACCACCACGATCTTAAGGTGATATCTACTTCCTTGTATGTTGTAGTATTTTGTGGTTGCTTGTTAGGTGTTGTTTCTATCTTCTAGATAGATTTTTCTATTGATCATGGTTGATGATATTGAGGACGTGGATCGTGGATTGGGTTTGTAGCCTTATGGATAGTTGATCCCTGCATCAAGTGGGTCAAAAGTTTTTGAAACATATCCACGAGACCCACCTACTTCTAACAGTTCTGTGGCAGAATCTAACAAATTTGAACATATGTAACTTTTAATCCGTCCATTGGATTTCTATGTTCTATATACCATTGGAAATCCTTCGAGACGTAAAATCCAATGGCTTAGATTACATAATGATTAGAGATGGGGAAATAAGGTAGATATTTGGATTAATTATTCAGACCCTACTGTCCTTTTGGAAAAAAGGATTGTGAACTTAGGGTTGGGCCTTAGATGTTGGATCCCTTGAACCTACTCTTACATGACCAATAATGGGGAATGAAACCGAAGCATGTAGCTTGGTGTGCTTCGATAGTTGTCTAGGTGTTTGTGTATTATGCATGGTTTAACCGAATGTATATGGAATTGATTCAATTGATGCCTAATATGATTGTACACCAAGGATTCTTTCCTAGAAGCATCGTTAACTCAATTTCCACGTACTCCGTTAGATAATGTTCGGTACATGAATGATAACACTTACCTAGGTTTGGATTATAGTTCCTCCTTGACTTGTGATGAAATCTGTTGATATCATTTCCTTGTACACTTACCTGGCATAAAATACTTAGTTAATTATAAAACATAAATCATTGTAGGATAAGGACTTGGACCAGATTTAGAGTGTACCCTAGGACCTTGTGTCATGTACTTGATAAACATGTATGGCTAGAATATAAAAGATTATCCGGTGGTTTGGACTTGTCCTCTAACTTGGCTTGAAGGGGATAGTCCCTACGATTACGGTCTTGTATATGGAGCTAGTCAGATATGCTTGTCTTGATTCTCATGTCAAGCACCACTTCACTACTGTTATCCGACAACAGTAGGATTCACAGTGGGGAGGATTGCATGTCATGACCAGCTGTAATTTGGTGGTTTATAGATGGGCCGGTTATTCGGACATTAGGATGGGCAGTCGGCTTGGACAGGATCCATGGCTTAGAATTGCTGGGATCGGGCTTGGATCGTGCTGCTATTTCTAGGACTAATTGCTTGGATCCCCCTAGAACCGGACTTTGATATCAGTGGTCTGGATATGATTGTTACTGATATCCCAAGAGATGGCTTGGACACCCTCGAAGTCTTGCTCTTGATTCTTGCATTTGAATTGTGTGGATGGTGTTTATTGCTAGTTGATGCTAGGAGTCCTAGTTACTGAGTCTTGTTACTATTATTCATGCTTTTATGCCTAGCTTTCTCTACTTTGTTTTCGTATGATCTTGTACTTGTCTTTACACCTCTTTTGACACATGATATACATTATTATGCATTGCTATCTTTTGCTCAACATATTGTTGACTTTTGTTCCTTGGTGTGCAGACACCACAAGTGAGCATTACGAGGAGCCAACAGGTGAGGAGATCCTTTGAGGAGGAGGAGCGAGAGTGGCGTGCCGATAACGTAGAGGAGCGTCATCCTTCCCGGCATGAGAGAGCCTCGTGGGATTTCATTAGATTCTTTATTGTTCATTTAGTATTCACCTTTGGATTATTCTTTCATTAACTCCTGTGTTTTCAAATGGTTTAGGACTTGGGATGACCATTTGGTTGATAATCAAATGTCTTTATTAGTTTTAATTATTTATTGATGCAACTTTAACTATTAATGAGAATAAGTATTATCTTTGCTTTGGTATCAATTATGATTTGATTTATAACAAGTTCCGCAAGTTGTATTATTAAATGAGGCTTTAAATATATCATTCTCACAGCGGACTTATGATCCTTGGGCTAAAAGGGTGAATTTTTTTTAATTATCCCTAAATTTCACTCCCCGGATTTGGTTTATTCTCTAATCGGGTTCGGGGGACGTGATACATAGGTTGAGAGGATGAAAAAGAGAGATGAATATTAATTTTTTTTGTATTCAAAGATCAAGGTATAAAGACACTACTTAGATTGATTATGCGTGTTCTGAACCTTCTTTATGCAAGTGATTTAATTTTCTTTTTCTAGTTCTTTTATGTGTTATGATTGGAGATAATATATCACATTATTAGATCCAGATTTTTAAAAATTAAAAAGACAAATTGAAAGTCGAGAGACATCACATAATTACTTGCATATTTCATACTCTGAAAAGAGAGGAGGACTACGTAGCTGTATTTTCAATGCTTAGATGATCGTCTAATTTTTAGATCTTTTGTGCATCTTTTCCGCTTTTTATTTATCCACCATCATTATTTTTATTTTCATCCGTTTATTGAATGTTTTTCACAGCAATTCTTCTGATTTAGAAGTTTATACTTGTAGCTTTCTATGTTTAGATCACTCTTTCTATAATTATTTTTTTTGTGGTTGGAAAGTGCAAATTGCATTGCATCAGGGTTAGATCTCATGGTTGGACATGATGTTTGTTGCTGAGATTCAATGATTAAGGACTGATTATTAAAGTTAAACTTGGACCTGAGGGGACCCACGTGACTGAACTTGAAAAAAAGGCAGCAAAGTGCAACAGTTTTAGGTTGTTTTCGTCCAAAAGTTTAGGATTTGAAAACCAGTCAAACGTGGTTGTTTTGACTTGAAAAATAACAGATTTAAAGTGTACGATAAGGACACTGAGATCCCCAAATTTCAGCCAAAAACTCCCGTGGGAAGTGGGTCAAACAATAGCACGAACAGGATACCCGAGTTGACTGCAATCGAAATTCCTGCAGTATACTTGTTCAACTAGGCATCTTTATATAGTCATAACTCCTTCATTTCAAAGGATTTTTCGTCTCTCTCTTTTTTTTTTTTTTTTGTTGGAATCATGCATCATCCAAGTTTGACTTCCAACCATTAGATTTAGGTTTAGTACATTCTAGATTGGTTGTACAGTTACGTGAAAAGAAGCCTGTGCACAAGTTTTTCCAAACTCAATTTTTCAGCATGCCATCAGATTTGCATTTAGAGCATTATAGATTATTAATATTTTCATAAAAACTGATTTTGGTAAGTAGTATTTAATTTAAAAGATTTTATTTTGATTTCTCTTATATTAAACTGGTTGTTTGATTTGTGTGTTCTTTTGTAGGTTTTTAGCTTATGTAAGATTATCTAGATTATGTTTCTTTTATTAGATTAGGGTTTTTATTTTTGAAAAGAATGTAATTAAAAATTTTAATTTCAGTTGTTTTAGCAAAGTTGATATAATTTAATTAGTTTCTATTTAGGCCAGATTTAATTTTTATTTAAGACAAGTTAAAGTTGGAAGGTATCTTAAACATTATTGCTCCCTGAAGATTGACCACGTACTCACCGACCACGTACTCAGCGGGATTTAACTACATCACACCCTAGCACTTGGGGGTGATGAACATTTGATAACATTATAACAATTTTATTATAAGGAACATAATCAAGAGAATCATATTTTGTGGCACTATATTATTGTTGTATAGGGGACCACATTTAGAAATTACGTGGTATCCGCTTCTAAAAACTACAAAATGACTACATGAGGCTTATCTTCATATGCTTTGCAATATGGGCCTACCTCTATATAAATTATAATGTGGCCCACCTTTTGTGTTTGTTATCCTGTGACCCACATTTAGAAATTACAAAGTGGAGCCTCCTTTTGTGATCGTCAACATGGGACCAACCTTGAGGATTTGGTGACCTCTTTAAATGGGGCTTCTTATGCCAACACAATAAGATTTTGGGATTCATTCCACTGAGATCAAATTTTGGAAAAGTGATTTACACTTACCAAATATGTTTTCCAATGTCTCATCTTGTGGTAACGTGGAAACATTCAAATGCCCAAAACACCCTCCTTTCTCTATTAAAATTGATTTTTTATTGAAAAATTGACATTTAACTCTATAATTAAATTTTTATCCGAATGTTTTTAAAATAATTTCCTTCTATTTAGCTTTCTCCTTTTAAATCTAATCACAGTGGAAAATCACTACTAGATGAAAGTGCTTATACACCACAAGGAAATTCTCTGCCTTTAATTTTCTCTCCTTTTTTTCTCCACCAAGTTGGATTCTCCATGTCATTTTCTCTACTTCCAAAAGAGACCTAAATATCTTGACTCTACTTCCAAAATATTTTAAAGACCACTAGAATAGATACTGCTGCTTCAAAAGTCCGAAACCCAAACCCATAGTTTAAAGACACCGAAACTCGGCTTGAAAAGCTACCAGACAAGGTTAGTTTAGAATAGATTCGCTGACAGTCTTGACTGAGTCAAAAAGTCAAAAATCAAAATTCAGAACATGGCACCCAACTGAGTTTCAGAACTGCCCTGAACTGAATGTTGGAGTCAAATTGACCTGGGCAACATTCTTGAACAGAACTTTTCCTTTTTATCAATTTTCGGACGTGTACATTTAAGTACCAAAAATCATGGATAAACTGTGTTCTTGCACACACAGCAATTGAGTGGCGAAGTTGGAGAAAACCCCGTAAAGAGTCAGCACTACTGATATTGTCTAGTAGGTATAAAAGACGATAACTTCAGTTCAATGAAAATAAATTAATTTTCACAGACTAATAGTGGCAGTTTGCCAAATGACAGATCAAAGAGTCTTCTTGGCCTTTTCTAATTCCACAGAGCAGTCTAATAACATCCACTGCTTCCTGTTGGCATAAATAGTTATGATCACAAATTGCAAGAAGCAAAGAATCATAATCAAGGCCTCAAAAAGAAAAGGATACTTCTTTGGAGGCTGCAGAGTCAAATATATGAGATGAAGTACAAGAGAGCACAGCAGAGACGAAGTCATTAGCACCTTCTGCAAGACGGAAGAATCAATCCCACCCTTGTTGCATCTTCGATAGGGCGAATAGTGAGTAAAAGCAAAGAGAGTAAGTAAAGCCACATATGGTAGGATGAGATGGTCACGGTATAGAAGAGGGAGCATCGAGAGCATTGCATGGTATGTCAACCACCTGAAAAGAAGAGGCTCTTCCAGTGCTAAAAGGCTCGCTGGTAAAAGAGGCAATAGAATAGACTTCTCGTGCACTGCCAATTACATCACAAGATAAAGTAATATAAAGTCACCGTTGTGCAACTTAACAGGGTCCATCAGTACATGCATATTTGGCAGGGAAGGTGATGTATACCTTGGAATGAGAATAGGTAAAATGAGAATGAACTATTGAGCAGCGCATAGAGAAAACTGTGATTGCTTGGATCTCTAATCTGCTGAATCATTGAAGGTAGAACGGAAATAAAGGTGGCACTAAAACTGAGTAGCTTCAGTGAGACTGTTGTGAACAGCCTCTTCCATTTTATAAGAATTGATGTGCTACACCAAAAGTTGGCCACATAGTCCTCATATATTCCTCTTTCGAAGGGAGCAAGGCGGGAAAGTACCTGCATCACATGCCATACCAAAGAAAACAATATTTGACCCTGGTCAGAGGAAGCAACAGAAAACCAGAGCATACATTTAAATAGAAAGAGGGAAGAAAGTAGGGAATTAGATATTTTTAAGACCTAATGCATCCAAAAGTCGATTCCAAAGTGGGAGATGTGTCTTAAAGTCATTGCTGACTCAACACATGCACAGGAGGGATTGGGCCGGTGACGCTATGTGGGTTAGAATATTATTTGGAATATTCTTTTATTAGTGTGGTAATCTTTTTATTATTGAGTTCCTATTTTGGTTAGTATTCTAGTTTAGTAGGTTTGCACTCTGGTTTTCTATATGTCGATATGATGTAATTCAACTTATTAAAACACAATATACAAGTCTATTTGTGTTCCCCTTTCCACTCCCCCATTCTCCCTCAACAAGATAAAGGTTGCCACAACCAACTTTAATGGCCAAGAACCTTGGGATTCTCATCAATCAAGGAGATAAAAAATAAATAAGGCATTGAAATAGAAACAAATCTACCTGGATCACAGCTTCCTTGGAGTATAGAAATGGTGACCAAACAAGAGCAAATGTTCCCAAGACCACCAATCCCAATTTCAACACCTCCAAAAACGGATTCTGACGTCGAAGACTTTTCCCTAGAAGATGGCTGAAAAAAGCAGGTGCAAAATAGGCACTCATCTACAAGAAACAAGATGCATCCACCCATATTACTGGAAAGCAATACCAACTACATCTTTGAAATCACAAGGTTATGATGTTGGAACTAGCTCAAGATTACAAGAATTACACAGGCCTGCTTGGATGTCTGTAATGGTATGCTTTCCACAGGAGGAATATCTGGCTGTGTGTGTTACTGACAGTTTACAGCCAAATAGTCCTTCCACAAAATCACCTACCATTAACTTCAGTTCATGCATAGAACATAACTTAAGTTGCTTTGAGGCATAAATATAACCGCATGGACCTGAAATTGCATCAGGTTTTCATGCCAACTCTAAAGCATAGCAAAGTGAATGCATTCAGTCAAAATGTTGGACAAATTAACATTTTCCATACATCCAAAGCAGATGGTAATCTATGCAAGGTGTAGTGCAGCAAGAGTAAAAGTGATAACAGAACTTAACCTGTTTGTGGTTCAGGGCAAGACAGAATAGGACAGAAGCAATCAACTCATTCTTAGAGAAAATGGCCGCAACTGCTGCGAGTGTCAAGCCCAGGCTGATGCAGTTATACTAAGAAGGAAACAACATGAGAAACACTGCACATCCTCATTCAGAAACTTACTTTCACATATGGGCTAAAGGAAAATAAAAAGGCAGAATAAAATGAACTGTACATTTCATATCCTCACCTGAAAATGACCATGATCTATTATGATCAGACATGGGTTAAGAAGAATCATGGCTAGCTGCCAAGCAACGTCCTTTTCACCACGACGGATATAGTAAACAACAATGAAATAGAGAGCAGCTGGAAAGAATATTAATGTATCTGACGACAATACTGTCCACCTCATGAGAAGTTTCCTACAAAAGAAAATCAAAAAACAAAATTTTCATTTCTCCGTTCTATGAAGTTCAAGGTTTTTTATATAAAAAGAAGTAAAATTGTTTAAAAAAAAAAAAAAAAACTTTCTGTTGAAACTAAGATCATTAGATGCAAGTCAGAAGCTTAAAACTAAATTAAACAAGGTACAAAAGAGTCTGCGTGAAGTGTGAACAACTATTGTAAACATAGAAATTAAGAATGGGGATGCAAGAATATATGAACTCATTTGTTTCATTCATACAAAAGGCACTACAAAATATAACAATCATTCCCACATTTTACATGAAATAAAAATACATATAAAAAAATGGGGACATGGCTCAAAACTAGGAAATCATGCTTCAACTCTTGATGAAGGCATGATCCTAGTCCTTAACCTACTTCGAATCTTCTCTTCAGGAACAATCTTGCTATCTTCTCCCTATTTCATAAAGCTTTTAAATAAAAGGGCTCTTATCTTTTGGTCTTTTCACCCATCTCCAGCACGAGGAGATACTGCTTTGGTGGGGAATATGATGTACAGAAATTGAGACTGGAGAGATGGAGTGAAAGAAAAAAAAGAACAGTCTTCTTACTTTTTCGTCGTTTCTCTTTCTTTTCTCTTTTCCTCTCTCTTCACAGCCGAACTACTACTCCTCCAAACACAGTCCCCCTACCACCTCTCCCTTTATTTCCTTCTTTTGAGAGGTTATGTACATGCAAACCAACAGGTTATAGCAACTACCCATGCAAACCAATCGGTTATGGCAACTACCCATTCAAGCAAAGAAACTTTTGAGTAGTGGGTAGTTTCTAAAGCTTCCACGGCAACCATTTTTTGAACAAGTCTTATGACCCTTTACATCAAATCATTCTGTGGGACCCCCAGTTGAAATTTTGAGAATCAAAAATGATTTTTTAAAGGTATTGAACCATTAACCTCAAGGTTAAAATGCAACCATCTTAACCACTTAGCCATCACTTAATAGCTTATGTAAAGTTTATCAAAATATTACATGAACAAAGCTTTGACTCCTTATAAGTCATAGATGGAGCCATATTGTTTCTCCTCATGTCAACATGACATGACGTAGGCTAGAAATTGACTTGGACTAACATCGACCAAAATTGGTCCTATGGCTTAGGCCAAAAATTGGCCTGGACCAAGATTGGTCACATGGCCTAGGCTAGAAATTGTCTTAGGCCTAAATCAACACAGATTGGTCATATGGCTTGGACTGGCATCGACCAAAATCAATCTTATGGCTTAAGCTAGAAATGGCTTGGACCGGCATCAACCAAAATTGGTCGTATGGCTTAGGCCAAAAATTGGCTTGGACCTGAATGTATGCATTGGACCCAATATGATACGGTTGCAAAGAATCAGCTTGAACCCATATTAATCATATTAATTGGCCACGTCAATCTAAGACAGTTTGATGACACCCATGAAATTCATTAGGTATGGTACATGGAACGACTCCATGCCATATAGCGGTTGCCGATCGTGGGCTTGATAGTGGGTCCGGTAGCTAAATGGATTTAGGCCCATCTATGTATAAGTAGGCTTAGTGCATTCTTGGGTTTACGCCCATATAATCGTGACCCGCAACAAGGGTCTTGTGCCCAATAGAAGTTTGACAATTTTTTATGCCAACAAATGCCTTCTTCGAGGAGTAACGGCAAAAGGTTGATCTTGAGTCATTGGTCCTCGAATTCATCTCAATCTCTTGGTCTCCTAATGTTTGGAACTAGGTGGTTGCTGGTGTTATTTCTTGACCCTCTGACACTTGTCATATTGATCTCCCAATGAAGTGGACATATAGCATGGCCTTGCAATGTCTTCCCTGACCCGTATCTCATTGCTGACTTCTTTTCTTTTTTTTCTATCTCAGGCATTATTTACATCAAGGTTTGGCAAAGTATTATAGCGGCCTTTGAGATTTTAAGGCATGACATTGAACCTTGTAAATGAGAATACATAGGTTTCATGGACTACAAACATTTTGAGACTTGATATCGGACTTTCAAGATATAATGGATTTGGGGATTTTTATAAAAAAAAATTGAATTTTTTTTTTTATATATCAAAACTCTTGAGGTTGTGAGGCATGATAGAAGAAAAGGTTTCAAGGCTTGGTATCAAAGTTTGACATTTAAGGCGTAATATTAGACTTCAAGTTATTAAGGCTTCGAGGCTTTGTATCAAAACTTTTGAGGTTTTGAGGCTTGGTATCGAAGCTTAAAAATTGTGACTCCAACTATGGAGGTGTGACATATGAAGCATGGCATCAAAACTTTTGAGGCTTTGAGGCTTGGTATCTGATAAGATCACAAAGGAAGAAGAAGAAGATAGGTTTTCCAAGTTCGGGGATGGACTAGGCCTCCTTGTGCAAGCACAGATTTGGAATAATTTCTCTGATTTTCTTAATTATTTTCCTCTACTAAATAGCCATTCCAGCTTACATGGATAGAAATAAAATTAAAAGATCATCCAATCAAAGAAGGATTACCACTTATTTTAAGAAAGAAATCATACTGACAACTCTTATTCAATCTATAGCCTAATATGATGATTAACCTAACAAATCAGCCTCAATCCTTATCACTTATTCAATTCTTAAACTGATGAGCCCATACTTAGCACTGGGCCTACACGCTCACCCCATGGTCCTAGTGGTGCGCTGGGTGGGCTTACTCTTATCATTCCTACCCCTTCAAAATTGACCTTGTCCCCAAGGTCAAAATTGGAAACCTCTGGTGAAGAAGTTGGAGGTCTTCCCAAGTAGCATCATCTGTTGGTAAATTCTCCCAATGTATTAAAACTTCGTGAATGATTTTCTTCCCCTGCTTCACCCACCGATGTTCAAAATCTCTACTGGAATAGGGTCTATTGTCCTTGCTTCTGAAATTGCCGGAGGTTTGGGTTGTGCCACAATTTTATTGCCCGAGCATTTTTTTAGAAGAGACACATGAAAGACCGGATGTAACCGCGATCCTGCCGGAAGTTCCAATTTGTAAGCAACTGGACCTATTCGTTCAATAATTTTGTAGGTACCAAAGAATCGTGCAGATAGCTTCTGGTTAGATCGTCTACCCACTGTGGATTGCCTGTAGGGTTGCAAACACAAATACACCATGTCACCTACCTCAAATGTGTGTTCAGTCTGGCCTCGATCATGTTGGACTTTCATCCTGTTTTGGGCAGCCTTTATGTTGGTTTTGAGGTATTGCAAGATTGTATCTCACTCTAGCAACTCATGTTCCACATGTGCATTGTTGGTAGTACCTGGTAGGTAAGTGAAAATAGAGGGAGGTTCTCTGCCATAACTGCCTCAAATGGGGTCATTTTGATGGTCGTGTGGTACGATGTGTTGTAGCTCCACTCTGCCTATGGAAGCCACTTGCCCACTGTTTTGGCGTATCAGAAGTAAAGCACCGCAAATATGTCTCCAAGCAACGATTAAAAACTTCAGTTTGACCATCTGTTTGAGGATGTTATGCTGTGCTCAATTTAAGTGTTGATCCCTGTTGAGCAAAAAACTATCTCCAAAATCCACTAACAAAAATTGGATCCTGATCAGAACTGATGGACCTTGGCATGCCGTGTAACTTGGCCACATCCTTTATGAACACTTCAGCCACTGTTTTGGTGGAGTAAGGATGCGCAAGGCTGGAGAAATGGCCATATATGGTTAAACGGTCAACCACTACCATTATAGTAATTTTTCCATAAGAAAGGGGCAGCCCTTCAATAAAGTCCATTGATATATCTTCCCAAACATTTTTGGGAATGGGTAATGGTTGAAGTAACCAGTCGGGTTTAGATGTGTCATACTTGTTGCGTTGACAGGTTGAACACTCAGCAATATAACGCTTGAGATCTTGTCTTAACCCATGCCAATAAAAATGCCTAGTCAGGCTCTTGTACATACGAAGATAGCCGGGGTGGCCCGCAGCAGGTGAATCATGAAATTCACATAGGATTTTAGATCGCAATTCTGGCATTGCTGGGACTACCAAACGCCCTTTGTAAAATAATAAAGAATGGCGTTCTGCATATCCTGGCGTGGAACTGGGCGACTCCTTGCATTTCTTGATCAATTCCTGCAATTTCACATCTTGGCTATAGAGTGTGTGAATGTCATCCAACAGTGTAGATATTGGAATAGATATTGCATTAATAATGCCATCTTCATGTTTCCTGGACAATGCATCTGCAGCTTTATTTTCATGACCTGCTCGATAAATAACCTCATAGTCATAGCACATCAATTTTGATACCCATTTTTGTTATGCCGGGGTGGCCACCCGTTGCTCCAAAAAATGCTTCAGACTTTGGTGGACTGTAAGTATGAAAAATTGGCGCCCAACTAAATAGGGCCTCCATTTTGTGACAGCTTGTAGAATGGCAATCATTTCTTTTTCATAGGTGGACAAGGCCAGTGTCCTTCCAGCCAAGGCTTTGCTAAAAAAATGCGAGTGGTCGCCCATCTTGCATTAATACTGCCCTGATGCCAGTGCCCGACGCATCGCATTCAATCACAAATACTTTAGTAAAATCAGGTAAGGCTAGTACCGATGTGCTAGTCTTTGCTTTTTTAAGGAGTTGAAAGGCATGAGCTGACTTATCATTCCAATGGAACTGGTCCTTTCTCAACAATTTAGTAAGTGGTAATGCTATTGTTTCGCAGTCTTAAACGAATCTACAGTAATAGCCGGTAAGCCCTAAGAACCCTCGAAGTGATTTTATTGACTTTGGAGTAGGCCATTCTATCATACATTGCATCTTGCCTGGATCTGTTGACACCCCATCTCGTGAAACAATATGGCCCAAATATTTCCTAAGGAACACTTGGATTTTTTAAGAAATAATTGATGTTGAGTCAATACTTGGAAAACCAGTTTGAGATGATATTAATATGTGATTTCCATGATGGGCTGTAGATGTGGATGTCGTCGAAGAAAACTAGCACAAATCTTCTTAGGAAGGGCCTGAATATATCATTCATCACACTTTGGAATGTGGCCGGTGCGTTGGTCAGTCCAAAGGGCATGACCAGGAATTCATAGTGGCCATTATGGGTCCGAAATGCAGTTTTATGTACATCCTCTTTTCGGACACAGATTTGGTGGTACACGGACCTTAAATCCAGTTTTGAAAAATAATGAGCCCCATGTAATTCATCAAGTAATTCATCAATTACTGGAATTGGGAATTTGTCTTTCACTGTAATTTGGTTAAGGGCACAGTAGTCCACACAAAATCGCCATGTGCCATCTTTCTTTCTCACAAGCAATACTGGTGAGGAAAAAGGGCTGGAGCTGGGCTGAATAATCCCACTGGTCAACATTTCCTTGCCTAATTTTTCAATCTCATCTTTTTGAAAATGGGGGTACCGATACGGTCGCACATTTGCTGGTGGGGCACTGGGAACCAATGGAATTTGGTGATCTTGAGATCGTTTAGGAGGTAAGCCTTTGGGTTCCTCAAAAATATTAGGGAAGATATTGATGAGAGAAACCAAGTCATCATGACTGGGTTCGGTCTTACCTTCAATTGGGTGTGTGAGTTGCATGATCATCCCATGTGATTGATGTCGTAGGATGCGCTCCATGGATTGTGCAGTAGCTGGTGCGATTGAGGTTCGTGGTTGGACCTGAAGATGGTAGTGTTGTCTGCCCAATGTGAAATCCATGGTGAGATTTTGGAAGTCCCACATGACCGGCCCGAGGTTTTGCAACCATTGAACTCTGAGGACCACATCCGAACCCTTCAAGGGAAGTAGATACACATCTGTATGGAATTGGTAGCCTTGAATATTAATTTCAAGAGCAATACACTTGGCTGAGCACTCCAACCTATTGTCATCTGCTACCAATACATTAAATGAAGAGGATTGATGTGTAGGCAAAGCAAGCGATTGGGCAATTTTATTACTAATAAAATTGTGTGTGCTGCCACTATCTATCAACATGGATACCAATTGTTTCTTTATCCGCCCCTATATTTGCATAGTTTGAGACGAATAACCAGACAGGGCATGTATGGATATGGCTGAGGAATCTCCTTTGTCAGCTATATCATCATCTGGTATGTCTTCCACATCATCCACGACTTCTAAGAGAAAAATCTGTTGATTCTTGCATTTGGGACCAGGTCCGAACTTCTCATCACAATTGTAGCAAAGACCCTTTTCCCTCCTGGCTTGCATCTCAACCCACGTGCGTCGTCGTATAGGTGGAGCAGCCCTTTGCCCTGCTTGCCCTGGTGATGGAACAAGGTTCGGCCGAGGTGGTGGTCGCATCACTCGACGTACTCGTTGTAGCTTCTTTTCCTGCATTCGAGCAAGTCCGATTGCCCCATAGATATTGTCTGGTTTTAACATTTTAATTTCCGCTGTGATCTCATCCTTAAGCCCTCCAATAAAACACCCTGCTAATGCCTTCTCTGGCCATCCAGTCACACGATTTGCTAGACATTCAAACTTTGTTTGATATTCGCGCACAATGCCTGTTTGTCGAATCCGAGAGAGAGCCTCATTGAAGTCTTCGTATTCTGTTGACCCAAAACACACGCAAATGGCTTTCTGCAGCATCGCCCAGGTCATATTTTCCTGAGTTTTTTCATACCATTGGAAACATTGCACTGCTTCCCCATCTAAATGAAAAGAGGCTAATAGGACTTTCTGATCTTCTGTTGTCTTTTGATATTGAAAGAATTGATTTGCCCTATAGATCCACGAGGTTGGTTCCTCGCCTGAGAACTTTGGAAAGTCCAATCTTGTGATGCAAGGTTGAAGCTGCCCTTTGTGATCTGGGCCATTGCCATTGCTAGATCCCTCGGGTTCTGCCTTGCTTGGAAGGAGCGAGAGTATGTGGTCATACTTGCTGTCCATGGCTGCCAATGTCACCTTGATATCCTGCATTGATCCAGCACACTGTCTCACTTCTTCATCGAGCTTGTCAACCTTCGTAGATAGCACTTCGGTTCTGGTATTGTTTGTCATGCTTGTCATGCCAGGAAGGGTGCTCTGATACCAATTGATAAGATCACAAAGGAAGAAGAAGAAGATAGGTTGTCCAAGTTCGAGAATGGACTGGGCCTCCTTGTGCAAGCACAGATTTGGAATAATTTCTCTGATTTTCTTATTGATTTTCCTCTACTAAATAGCCATTCCAGCTTACATGGATAGAAATAAAATTAAAAGATCATCCAATCAAAGAAGGATCACCACTTATTTTTAGAAAGAAATCATATTGACAACTCTTATTCAATCTATAGCCTAATATGATGATCAACCTAACAAATCAGCCTCAATCCTTATCACTTAGCACTGGGCCTACACGCTCACCCCATGGTCCCAGTGGTGCACTAGGTGGGCTTACTCTTATCAGTATCAAAGTTAGCATTATAAAAGTTGACATTTTATGAACTTCGAGGCATGATATTGAAACTTTAAAGGCTTGATATCACGGTTCAAAATATTTTGGCTTTCGAAGCATCATATCAAGGCTCTTAAGGACTCAAGCACTATATCGAAATCGAAAGACATTAAGAGGACATAATTCATGGATAATATATATATATATATATATATTAGGAACTTGGCATTTTGAGGCAGTATATTTTTTACTAAAAGGACAAAGCCATTTTGATCGCCAAAGGCTCTCTTCTTTTTTTGTGCCCCCAGCTTTTGGTGGTTCGACCTTTTCAAAGATCTTTTTCATTTTCACGATCCTTGATAATTGCTTCTGCTTCAACTGCTGCTTCTAACAACTCACCAAAGTTCTTAGGTTTTGCACTTACAAGCTTGGCTCTTATCTGAGAGTGCATATTTGTCTTGCACATGTCCGTCAAACTTCCATGTGACAAATTTTCTGGACATTTAAAAGACAGGGCCCGCCACCTTTTGATAAATTTTGAAACTGTCTCATCTTCTCCTTGCTTTTCCGAGCACAAGCGAGCTATAGTCACCAAAGTATCAACATCAAAGAAGTGATCTAGGAATTTTTGTTCTAAGTCATTCCATGAATCTATCGACCCTTCAAGTAGCATCTTGTACCAGCCAAATGCTGTCCCTTTTAAGGTGGTTGTAAGTAATCTTATCTTCAATGCGTCATTGTCGGCTACATGTCCTGTCAACACCTTGAAGTGACACAAAAATGTTGATAAGATGAAGTGCTTCCATCATATGACTGTAAATTAGGTTGCTTGAATTTAGGTGGAAATGGCTCACTATCCTTCCAGGCCGGATATGGTGGGGTTGATCCTTTTTTGGACAACTGTAATCCTTCATTAGTCTTTTTTATCATTCCTTTAACTTCTTCAGCTGTAATGTGAGGTTCCGCAAACTCATCCTCACCATCAATGTGAACCCCATCTTGACCATCATGATCATTTTGTGAGTTTCGTTTTATCTCCTTACTTATTTGATCTTGTAACGAAGCCAACATTGCCATCATTTCTGCAAATCGCCTATTTGTTTCTTGCATGTGTCGTGCAAAGGTGGATATAGGGTTGGATTCTGAGTATTCAGGTTTATCATCATGACCAATCATGTAGATGAGAGCAATACTTGATTCTGATGAAGGAGATACCACTTTCTCACATGATGCCACTAGTGGATCTAATTTATCATTTGAAAGTTCCTCTGAAATATTCATATCAAACATAATGTAGGCAGAAGGATCCATTTTTTCTTCTTTCCTTTACCAACGACATTGATTGAAATAATTGGTTCTTCAATCTTTTTAGGGATCCACATAGGAGTGACCTTAAATTTGCTGGCCTTGTGGGTTGCTCTTCTTTTCCTTCTAAGTGCCCATTGACATGCCTTTTTTGTGCTTGTCCCCTCATGTAGTGCCTTTTCTTCAAATTTTGCAATCAATAGAGGCATAGAATCACTTGAGTGTTTCCCCATTATTTCAATTTGGGCCGAATCAATCATCTTCTTAGCCTTACCCTTTTTTATGTAACAATGAACCTTGGCTTGCTTGGTTTGGTGAAGGACTTGAGCCCGCTTGGGTGGACTCTTGCTCATTTTGGCATGGGTATGACCTACATGACTTTGGACCTTACCTTTAAAGGTTTGGGCTTGGATTCCTTGCTCATGGGCTAGGGTTTGTTGGACTTGTGTTGTGAAAGTGCATGAATCAACTTGGTTTTGCTTGTCATGATGATGGCCCTTACCTGGCTTGACTTGGTAACGGGATTGACCTTGCATGACTTGGTAATAGGCTTGACCCTATATGACTTGGTAAAGGGCTTGATCCTTCATAGGTGGAGCCTTGTTTGAGTGGGCCTTGGTATTTCTGGCATGAACTTGGGCTTTAACTTCATGGGTTTGGGCTTGGCTTTTTTTGTTATGAGTTGGGTCCAATGGACTTGGTTTTGCATGGTGCATGATGGATGACGATACATGGATGTAGTAGACAAGTCTAGGACATCATTGTAGGTGGAAATTACATTTGGATGTGGGGCCCACTTGTTCTTATACTTGGAGCTAATCATGTCAGGTGTGGTCATTGAGTGCGCAATCCACTTATTGATTCTTTCTTTATAGCTCTTAGATAGAATATTTGATGGGATGACTTGCTTCTTGGTGATAAAATCTTGACCATATTTTTGGCTTTGAGGTCTAAATTTCATCGACATTTTCTTTCTTGTCACAATTTGTAAACCACTTGAACTTGGCAAAAATTTGATAGGTAATGGACCTCTCATGTTCTTAGGGTGGCATTGTGGGGCCTTTTCACCCATTATCACATTCTCTCCCTTAAGCAAGGTGAGAGGCTCGAAAGCATTTTCAATGGGTACCGACAATTGGTCCCACACCGAAGTCTTCCTAGGCCGTTGCGTCCGGTCAAGCTTAGCCACTTTGGTGGGGTAAGCGCTAGGGAGCGACCTGCTAGCATCATCCCAAGTTCTAGTCTTCCTTACCACTCTGGTGGGGTAAGTGCTACATACAAGGGGCTTTTGTTTCATTTTTGAGCGTCCATGACCAGTAAACCATACCGCTCTGGTGAGGCAGGCGTGGGTGCATGGCACCACAAAATTATCTCCATCATTTTTCATTTGACATTTTATATTTGATTGGAATTTAATGGATTGATCAAACTTGGATCCATTCAAACATACCTTATTTTGAAATTGATATGATGGAGTTTGGTGAGAGTTAGCTAACTGACGATCAGCTCCATGGTTGGACGTCCCTTGCACGTCCTTTGAAACTTGGTAGTTTTCTAACCCTTTGTGAGCTCGTCGACCATTAGCTAGCTGATCAACCTGAAAATGAGGAAATTTGCCTTCTTTTGACACTTCATGAATTTTGGAGAAAGCAAACTTCTGATTTTCCAAAACTGCATTTTCTCCTTGCAACTCTCCAAACCTTCTCTTTGCAGTCTTTACATGGGTCTTGATCATTTGCAGGGAGTTTCTTGCTTGGACCCTGGCCTCTAGATAGGCCTTGTACTTGGTATCATCAAAGGTGACTACAAGCTTGGTTGCCATTAATGAAACTTGATGGTAGAACTTGAAAGTTTTTTTTTTTTTTTAAACCTGAAGAGAAAAGGAAACAATGAGCCTATGTCCCACCGGGTGTGCCAAATTTCTGTAAACACAGAAATTATGAATGGGGATGCAAGAATATATATAAACTCATTTGTTTCATTCATACAAAAGGAGCTACAAAATATAACATTCATTCCCACATTTTACATGAAATAAAAATACATATAAAAAAATGGGGACATGGCTCAAAACTAGGAAATCATGCTTCAACTCTTGATGAAGGCATGATCCTAGTCCTTAACCTATTTCGAATCTTCTCTTTAGGAACAATCTTGCTATCTTCTCCCTATTTCATAAAGCTTTTAAATAAAAGGGCTCTTATCTTTTGGTCTTTTCACCCATCTCCAGCACGAGGAGATACTGCTTTATTGGGGAACATGATGTAGAGAAGTTGAGAAGGGAGAGATGGAGTGAAAGAAAAAAAAGAACATTCTTCTTACTTTTTCGTCGGTGCTCTTTCTTTTCTCTTTTCCTCTCTCTTCACAGCCGAACAACTACTCCTCCAAACACAGTCCCCCTACCACCTCTCCTTTTATTTCCTTCTTTTGAGAGGTTATGTAACTACCCATGCAAACCAATAGGTTATAGAAACTACCCATGCAAACCAATAGGTTATGGCAACTACCCATTCAAGAAAAGCAACTTTTGAGTAGTGGGTAGTTTCTAAAGCTTCCACGACAACCATTTTTTGAACAGGTCTTATGACCCTTTACATCAAATCATTTTGTGGGACCCACAATTGAAATTTTGAGAAACCAAAATGATTTTTTAAAGGTATTGAACCCTTAACCTCAAGGTTAAAATGCAACCATCTTAACCACTTAGCCATCACTTAATAGCTTATGTAAAGTTTATCAAAATATTATATTAACAAAGCTTTGACTCCTTATAAGTCATAGATGGAGCCATATTGTTTCTCCTCATGTCAACATGACGTAGGCCAGAAATTAACTTGGACTAACATCGACCAAAATTGGTGATATGGCTTAGGCCAAAAATTGGCCTGTACCAAGATTGGTCACATGGCCTAGGCTAGAAATTGTCTTGGACCTCTAAATCAACACAGATTGGTCATATGGCTTGGACTGGCATAGACCAAAATTGATCTTGTGGCTTAGGCCAGAAATTGGCTTGGACCGGCATCAACCAAAATTGGTCATATGGCTTAGGCCAAAAATTGGCTTGGACGTGAATATATGCATTGGACACAATATGACACGGTTGCAAAGAATCAGCTTGAACCCATATTAATCATATTAATTGGCCCCATCAATCTAAGACAGTTTGACGACACACATGAAATTCATTAGGTATGGTTCATGGAACGACTCCATGCCTGGCGGTTGCCGATGTGGGCTTGATAGTGGGTCCGATAGCTATATGAATTTATGATATAATCCTAGGGTTAGGATGCAAGTGCCGGAGCAAAATTAGGGCTCCAAAGAACAATCACTTAAAGAAGAAACAGTCTCCAACTCAGTTCTAATCTGAGATCATTGATCTCTACAATGTTCTATTTATAATAAAAGAAACTTAAGCCCTAAGAAAGCATTCCTAATCAAACTAGGAAACAAATAATAATCCTATCCAAATTAGAAATTAACCCTAATTACAATCGTTGCTAAACTTAAACTAATACTAATTAAAAATAAGAGAATTTCATGGATGGTTTCCACATGTGGCCCACGAGTGTATGGCAACCGTGTACTGTTGCATCAATTCTCCCCAGGTGGGAAAAGAGTCCATCCTCGACCTCAGCTCTTCTTCTTGATGTTACTCCTGTAGATAGTGTGCACGTGAAGCGCATCCTTGGTGAGACGAGAACTTGACCCTTGCTTTGGTGGTGCCGGCTTTAGAGGACGGAGTGTGACTTGCTTTTCACCATGCATGAATGTGTATGTGTAGTTGCGCATGCCATTAGTGCCATTCTTGTCATACATCCATAGACGACCCAACAAGATATCACAACTATCTATGGGTATCACATTACACCACACAGTATCTATATAATCTGCACCAATGGAAAAGGTAACTAGATTACATGCATGCCATACTTGCACTTCATCACCTGTCATTAACCATCTAGCAAAATAAGGACGATGATGCTTCCGAACTTTCTACTATAATCGATCCACAAGAGCTTGGGAAATAATATTCTAACAACTTCCTCCATCAATGACGACTGTGCATTCTTTACCATTGGCTGTTCCTTTGGAGCGGAAAATATTTTCTCGCAACCACTTCGTCTCAGTAGTCGAGGAAGTGTCGGTGAGGATCATGAGGGATTCACCTTCAACTGCATGGTAAATCTCTAAGTCTTCGGTCTCAATTGCAACCTCTTTCTCTTTAGGATCATCTGAAGTATCAGTCTCATCACTTTCATTCTTAATGAAGTGGAGGCGTTTGGGACATTCTACTGCACGATGCCCTTGTTGTTTACAATTAAAGCATGTAATCCTATTTTGACCTTCGGCCTTGGTGAAAACTTTCTCCGATGACGCACTCGGTTTAGAACCTGCAATTAAGGAATTCTTTTGCATAACCTATTTAGCTGCATTAAGTTTTTGGGCTTGATGATTTGCAATTCCCCCAGCTTGAGAGCATGCTGAATAATCTCATCAAGATTGTCAAAATGTTTGAATGTGAGGATATCTTGAACGTCAAGTGTAAGCCCATTAAAGTATCTGTCCTCATCATCTTCATTCAAACCACAACGGGCTTGCATGGTCAGAAACTCCTCAAAATACTCAACTGTCTTAGATCCTTGTTTCAAGTATTAAAAACGTGAACGCGGATCTCTGGAGCAATTGACAGGCATGAATTTTTGCTTCAACAAATTTTTCATCTCGGCCCACGTGTCAACAGGGTCAATTTGTTGGTATCTTCTCTTCTTTTGCAATTCGGCCCACCATATTGTAGCATAATTACGAAATCGGAATGCTACCAGTGTAATCTTATGACCATCCGTCATAGGCTTGTATGCAAAAATAATTTCAACACACACTAACCAATCCAAGAATTCATCTGGTTTCAATTTCCCATCATATTCGGGAATCACAAGTTTAATACCCAAATCACGATCAACATTGACGGCATGTGGATCGCGTTGATTCCGATTATGTCCTCCATCATCTCGATGATTATCCTCACGCCGATTAGTTTCCAAATTGGTTAATCGGGTTTCAATCCGTTCAAGAGTCGCTTGCATTTGAACTTGCATTTGAGCTATCGTTGTGGATAGTTGATTAACAATTACTGATAATCGCGCAACAGTTCCCCTCAGTTCATCATCATTATTAGAGGAAGACTCCACTTCTACCTGCTTTTTGGGAGGCCTTTTTTTTTATTACAAATTCAAAATTTCTGATTGACCTAATGTGTAGATCTGCTCTCCAGGATCACGTTGGTGAAAACGGATCTGAAATCTGACGCTGGATGGCTGGGATAGTACGAAAAGAAAATTCAACCGTTGATAGGGTTAAATTTGCTGTTGATTAAATTCAGTGATGCAGTGACGATGTCAGCAGAATCTGTTGGGCATCAAGTGGGCTGAATTGAACTCGGCCCAACCCGTGAGTGATGATGTCGCTCCCTTGGTACTGCGTTGGGCTTCATGTCAAGGGAGATAAGAAAAAGTTTTCGTCCCTTTTTGTCTTTCTGTTTGCTGCTTCGTCCAAACGGGGAAAGGCGATGGGAGAGGAAGGTCGTGAAGATGGTGATGGCAGTGAAGATGGTGGTGGCGCGAGGGGATGCTGTAGTCAGTGGGCGGTGAGAACGGTTGGCGAAAACAAGGTGACAGGTACACACGTTCTTCCCAATTCTCCTTCCTTTCTGCTACTTCTATCCTCCTTTGTTTTTGGGTTGGGTTTTGGACTAAGAATGGTGGGAGTTGGTGGTCTGGTTTTTTTTTTTTTTTTTGGATGGTTTGGGTGAAGGGTTTGGACAGCGATTAAGGTGTGGTTTGGCTGGGGGTTCTATCAAGGATGTGAGAAAGAGATAGGGTTCGATGTTGGCTGTGCGTTGCTGGGTTCGGTTGTCACTGTGGCTGGTTTGATCGATGTGGGTGGACTGTGCAAGGGCTGGGGATGGTTTCGGATGAGTGGGCCTAGGATCAGGTATGGGATGAATGGATGGTGAGAAACGAATAAGGGTAACCAACGCCGATTGATCGTGATGATCGTTCGGCTCTGAAGGCTCTGATGATGGTAAGAAACGGCTTGCGTGGAAAGTGCTAAAAACACAGTGGGTGCCAAAGTACGTGTCCGAAGACACAATCAATCTCCGAAGAGATAATAAACGAGGACGCACCTCAATGGGAAAACTCAATTTCATTAATCAACTCTTTAAATAATTCTTTACTACAATGCCATATAAATGGGAAAACACAACTTAAGCTCTAAGAAACCTAATTAAAATAGGAAACCAAATAAATATGAAACCTAATCCTAAATAGCATTCTTTAAATAAAATCAAAAACTAATGACCTATAATTAGTTAATAAAATAACCTAAATCTAAGTGGGCCCAACACAAGTGGCCATGAGGTCTATGCTGCATCATTCTCCCCCACTTGGAAAAGAACTCGACCTCGAGTTCGGAAAATGTCCACCTGGATCAAAGATCGATCTGACGAATCGATTCGTTAGTCCATTTGCGACGTCCATATACAGCTTCATGCATAACTGCCTTTGATGGCTGAAATTTGTGTGGATACGCAATTGAACCGTTGGATGCCTTACTTGTAGAACATGCACTATCAAATCATAATCTCTGACTATCCACTGGTCATCTCCCAATTGATATTGGTGATCCCCAAAGACAAAATCAATAGGAGAATTAATGTGGGGAATATCAATAACTTGTTCTTCATCACTTAGTATTTGCATGTCGGGATAAATAGTACTCATAAAAGAAATTTCAAAGCCAACTATAGATGTGGAATCTTCTGTGTCAATCTCTGGCTGATCGGTTTGCATATCCGCTGGCAATGGTTCCTCAACATGGTCTGTTGCGTGAGACGACTTTTCTTCTTGAGGAGTAACTTCCATTAGATGATACCTTTTAAGCATTCACTCCACACGAATTGCTTCCCAAAATGCCTCATGGATGGTCTTTCAGTCACTCATTCTCTCCACTATGTCCGATCTCAAGCCTCTTACAAAACTAATGAAATCATGTTCTTCGTCATCCTCCATTCCACATGCATCTTGGAGCCTTAAAAATTGGTCAAAATATTCAAGAACGGACAATTCTTCTTGTTTCAAATCAAGAAATTGCTGGAAATAATTTTTATTTACAGCATACCATAATCCATATTGACACGCATAACAAACTCCTTGAAGTGTATTGTACAACTTACTGGTATTGAATTTCATTATGAACTGGCCTGAGATGTAGATCTGCTTTTCACGATCACGTTGGTGAAAACGGATCGCAAATCTAAAGGTGGATGGCACGAATATCTCAAAAGGATATCTCAACCGTTGATATGGTCAAACTTTCGTTTGACTGCTCCTGTGATGAGTTGGTATTATTCTGCTTGTGGGCTTCTTCAATGGGTAAGAGCAATTGATGCAGACCCTAGGGTTACGGCTTGCGAATTGGGAATGGGAATGCATAATGGGTCTATGGGTAATTTGGTCGAAGATGGGGATAGGGATTTGGGATTGGGGCTAGGTTCGGTGATTTGGGGTTTGGGCCAAAGTATGAATTTAGGGTGTTGATGCTAAGGGATTTGGGATTGGGGCAGGGTTAAGTGATTTGGGGTTTGGGGAAAAGTATAAATTTAGGGTGTTGATGCTCAGGGATTTGGGGTAGGGTTAATCACGCCGCCGATCGTGGGATCGTTCGGCTCTGATACCAATTGATGCAATCCTAAGGTTAGGATGCAAGTGCCAGAGCACAATTAGGATTTCAAAAAACAATCACTCAAAGAAGAAACAGTCTCCAATGAAAAATCCACAGAGGGAATTTTATTAACTGAATTCTAATATGAGATCATTGATCTTTACAATGTTCTATTTATAATAAAAGAAACTTAAGCCCTAAGAAAGCATTTCTAATCAAACAAGGAAACAAATAATAATCCTATCCAAATAAGAAATTAACCCTAATTACAATTGTTGCTAAACTTAAACTAATACTAATTAAAAATAAGAGAATTTCATGGGTGGTTCCCACATGTGGCCCACGAGTGTATGGCAACCGTGTGCTACTGCATCAATTTAGGCCCATCTATGTATAAGTGGGCTCAGTGCATTCTTGGGTTTACACCCATATAATCGTGACCTGCAACAAGGGTCTTCTGCCCAATAGAAGTTCGACAATTTTTTATGCCAACAACTATGAAGGTTCCCGGACTGGCAAGAACAAAGCCTAAAAATGATGTTCCAACTGTATTAGAAAGCATGTGCAGAGTGGCTACAAGAAGAGACATCATCATATGCTACAGTAACCAAATAATGCATCCAAACAAGGTAGAAAATCGAGCACTGGAAGGAAGTAAAAAGAAGGCAGTGCAGAATAGGTAATCCATGAATTTCTTAATGTCCAAAAAGAGAAACAAATATTTTTGCAAAAAAAGACTGAGATTTTAAGTGGTCTCAAGGCAAGCATTGCACACTTAATGCTTTCATCTGTATTCCTTTGTCACACCCCTCGGGAGGGATAACTACCTCCCAAATCATCTTCATTTTTACTCTAACATCTAGAGGATCTTTTGAAAGGCAAGGATCCAAACACATTTACCCCTCAAGTTCTCCACATCCATTATTTGAACAAGAATTACAACCTCTCCTAAATAATGACTTAAGTTTATGTTCAAATGTCCTCCCAAAAGGCTTAAAAACCTCATCCCGAACCCAAGAACCTTGATGCACACTGACCTTTACATTTGAGCCCTTATACAATTCGAACATGCCCCCTCAAAATCCAAGAACCCTTACCTTCTTTATCACACCATGCTCCAATCCCTTTATTAATATTTTTATAAACTCAACTAGATGTGCAACGGGCCTCTTAATACGGATGTAACCTTCAATGTCCTATAAACGTAAGCCCAAATAGCTCCATGTGAATGTAGCCTCTCTCTCCTATAAACATAGCCTTTATAAAAGTTCTGGATGGAGTTCTAATGGCCAAAAAACGTGAGGAAGAGTATTAAAAAAAAAAAAGGGGGAAGTTAGAAAGCGGTGTTCAGCATGTCATACATGGTCGACATGGAGAAAGATTACAACAAGGAGGTGCATTGGTCCCATTTGGAGTAACTGTTGAAAAGTCTGGTTTTGTTAGAGAGTTATCTCATATCCTCCTTTCTCGGCAATGGAGTGTATCTCATATCCCCCTTTTTCGGCGATCATTAATGGCGCTCTTGTCTGGTATTTTTTAGGGAGTAGGCAACCGAGAAAGGTGATCCCCTCTTTCCTTTCCATCCCCTCATAGGGGGAAATGATTTGGCACTTCAGTTAGAAAAGTATTGACCTCAATATCTTAGTGGCTTAAGGATTGGTAGATCAAATATCACCAATTCAACATTAGCCATCTTTATTCTACAGACGACATACTCTTACTACATGAGGAAGCTAATCCATAAACTGTGCATATCAATTGTCTTACAGGCATTTGAGGCCGTTTCAGGATGTAAATTGTCTAAAGGAATCTGAGGTTGTTTCGGGCTTTAAGGCCAATGTGGGAGAAAGCACCATTGTGGGAATCAATGGCAAATAGCCTTCTCATGGATTCACTTCTTGCACTAAAATAACTAGGTTACCTTTAAGGGTCAATTATTAAAATGGATGTTAACTTGGTAACAACTTAACAACCTAATTATTAAAACAACCTCTTCTATTTCATGTCATGTATAATGAGGTACCTTAAAATTCTCAGCGCAACAACAAAAAACATTGTCAAACAGATTACAAAGAAAGGATGCAGAAAATGAAAAAAATAGAGCAAGAAAGTACCCGAGAGGCGATTCGTGCCCGCGGGAGGTGAAGAGGGCGACAGAATCAGGCGCAAATGGTTGTAGGAAGAGCAGACCATGAGCATAGCTTTGGTAGGCGGTTAGAGGAGGATAGTCAAGACCCCAATAAGAGAGATTGTTAGAAGTAGTATTCCGATACCAATCCTTGGAAGAGGTGTGGAGGGTGATCTCCATCCAATGCCTCTGCGCCTCAAAATCCCCATACATGGGTGGATTCCCAGCCCCTGAGTAAGGATGCAGCGACACCAACACGCGAACCAGAAATGCAAAGAGGGCAATAATCATTGATGAAAGCATCCAAATGCTAGTGCTGGTACTACTACTACCATTCGTCTTCTTCTTCTCCATCTCCATCTTATGATACAAAGATGGGATGCAGGAGATGGAAATGGATTCAATTTGGGTCAGTCTCTGTTTACTGATTTGATAGAAAATCTGAAAGAAGTTGGTGTTTAGGGATTTGTAGAGTCTGTTCTTGCTAGAGGTTTGTGTGCTGCAGTGGTATATGAGAATTGGGGCTTACAGGCATTTTTTCGAACATGTTACGGACGGATTGCGGGCGCAAATCGTCCAGGAGTCCAAATCCCTTTTCAATTCCACTTCTCAGGCGTCCAAATCCTCCAAATTCTCAGGAGTCCAAATCGTCCAATCAGTTTGCCATAATCTTCCCTACAGAAAACATGAAATTGAATGTAAGTACCACAGTTGGGCCAGAAAACCGTTGTTGACGCTTTGCTCCTTCCGATGAGCGGAGCTCATTAAATAGAGCTCCCCGCAGGTCCTCTAAAGCACACCCTGTTATTTTAAATGAAGCAATGAAATGAAATAAAACTTGTTAGTAACATCACGTTTTTTAGAACTTAATACATTGAAACAGGCATGACCATGAATTTTACTCTCAATTCTATCATCCCAACTAAGCATGCCACTTTTGACAGTTGAAGTAAGTTTCCTATTGTCTTATGTGAAGAATATAAAAAGATGGTGAAAAGGCAGAGTCTAGTAGAACAAATGCTCATGAAAACCAGAGAATTGTTCATCTGGTACACATATAAATGATTAAAAATATTATTATTATTTACAAGAGTTGAAATAATAAACCAAAATGTTGACCTACTCTTCTAAGGTACCTATTTACATATAAGAGAAACTAAGCATGTTTTCCCTCCAGTAATTCTATAGTAATACAAAGAAAACCTGCTTCTACTGGCAATGGCGATGTGTAAGAACAGCCCCCCAAATAAAATAAAATAATAATAATAATAATAAATAAAGTAGAAATAAAAAAAAAAAAAAAAAAAAAAAAAAAAAAAAAACAGAACAGGGGGAACAATGAAGCTGCAAATTGGAAATAAAGTGATTCCATCTGATTCATTGAACCCCCAAATATATAATTTTTTCATACAAAACTTTTCCATTGAATAGGGTGCAACACTGTCCAATAATTTGTAACATTTAAGCATTGTCACCCCAACTCATCCCTATATAAAGTCATTTCTCTATGACTACACAATCTATCATGTCTTCTCTCATAACTTCATCACTCAAGGTCTATTAGTGGTCTCCCTTTTCTCCTAGATCTAGAACTTGATCGCTTTAATACTTGTTATGGGAGGGAGTTGTTTCTAATCTTCTATTTAAACGCTGAAACCATCTCAAATAGCATGCATTGATTTCCTTTCCTACCGGAGTTTTTGTAGATTTCATCTTATGCACTCATTTCTGGTTGTATACTTTCTTAACTCCACACATCCATCTCAGCTTCCATATCCCAGCCATAAGCACTTTAGTTTCTATTGTCTTTGTTGCCCAAAACCCAAATCCCAAATCCATTACCCGAATCCCAAAATCCCCAAATCCAGACCGCTGCTCCTTCAGCCCGAGCCTCAATCCCTACGAAAAAGAAAGAAGAAGAAGAACAAGAGAGAGCAGAACAGAAGTAGAGACGGAGAAAAGAGTAAAGAAGGCGTACCTGGTCTGGTTTGTCTCTGCCAGAAGGATCTCTCCACTCCTGCCGCCTGCAAAATCACCACCGTTGCTGCTACTGCAGTCACACTACCACGCTGTCACCACCTTCACTTGCTTCGATTGATCGGAGTCTCCACCACCACCTCCGCCCCAACGGTCTCCAATTCCATGTGTTTTGTTTTGCCCCAAGTAGAAGTAGCATGAAAAGTTTCTCAACTTTCAAGTTCTACTTCCTCACGCACTAGGCCAAGAGGGAGGAAACGTGCTACTTTACCCTTGGTGATTGGGCCAGAAATATTAACCACGCTTGATTTGTAATCCGGATCAGGTGAGGTTATGGACCAGGTCAGTTCCGACCCGACTGCAACAAGACCCATTGTTTCAAAAAGATTGATGATAGGCTGACATCGTCGGTGACATCATCAGACAGATCAACAAAAGGCCAGGATTTATTTTTTGCGATATCAGAGTCATCCACCGTCAAATTTCAAATTAGTTTCCACCTACGCGTTTGTGGAGAGTAGATCTGCACATCAGGTCAGTCAAATTTTAAAATTGCAGTGTCTACATTCATGGTGAAATTGTCTGCAAATGTTGTAAAAATTGAGTAGGATTGTTGCTCGGTTATTGCTTGGTTATTCACTATAGTCAATCAGCTCCAAACAACTCTTGCAATGATGGAAAATAGTCAATAAATAGAAATGTTCAGAGGTCCTCCCAAAAGGCTTAAACTCTCACGTCCAACCCAAGAACCTTGATCCTTTTTTAATAACTCTTACCTTTATGTTTAAAACATTATACAATTTGAACATGTCCAAGAACTCTTACCTTCGTTATCAAACCATGCTCCTATCCCTTTATTATTATTTTTTTAAACTCAACTAGATGCGCAACGGGCCTCTTAATATGGATGTAACCTTCAAATTCCTATAAACGTAAGCCCAAAGAGCTCCATGTGAATGTAACCTTCCAAACATAGACCTTGTTTGATGAGATAGATCTGTTCGACATAGATATGTTTCAAGGATACCGTTTTGCAAATAGACTTTTTGGTAATACAAACAGTATATCTGAATGAAATAGATTTGTTTGAAAAATCTTGTTTGGTAAATATACAAATAAGAGCTTATTACAGGGGCGTTTTTTTTTTTTTTTTTTTAATGTAGCTTAGTAGATAAATTGAATGAGACATTCATTATAACTTTTTTTTAAAAATTCTCTAAGGCCCATGTACAACTCATAAAATGAATTTTAGCGGTCATAAGATGATAATGTGTTAAATAAATTTAAACAACAAGCTAATTTGGTCGTATCCCTTGAATAGTCAAATTGTCAAAAGGCATTTTACAAAAGAAGGGTAATAAAAGATTAAAATTACTTACAATCGTTTACAAAAACACAAAAAAGGAAAGAGTCCTACAAAATCAATCTTGAATAAGGGCATCTGCTATTGCATTTCTAACTAATGACATTGCTATTGCATCTCTAACTAATGACATCTCCATTTGGTCTTCAATGTTCACAGCTCTATCAGCTTTAGAAGTACTATTATCATCATCATTATTAACTCTAAAGTTATGTCTTCATTCTCATATTGATGAAAGAGTGTATTTGCAATAACTTCTTTTCTAATAAAGTTGTGCACCGTCACTGCAGCAACTACTATACTTCTTTGTACATGATATGGATAGTGAGGCATCTTTTAAAAAATTGGAAAATAAGCTTTTAATACTCCAAAAGAACGCTCTATCACATTTCTCAAGGATGAATAAATATAATTGAATTGATATGGAGGAAGAAAGCCATACATATTTGTGAATCCAGCATCAACAATATAATATTTACCTGAAAAGAAAAACCATCCATCAATGTGATTTAAATTATAATTTTTCAATTAATATATACTTGGTGGGGCATGTGGAAAATTCAATTCTGATTAATAAATGGTGCCAAGTAAGATGCATGAATCATGTGTAGTTTCTTCCCATCCAGTAACAACAAAAGTGAATAACATGTCAAATGAGCAAGTTGTCAAAATATTTTGCATGCATTCTCCTTTTCTTCCTCTATAAGGCACTTGGTTCTCTACAAGAATCATAGCATTCACAAGTGTGCCATCTATTGCCCCAACACAACCCTTAAGAAAAAAACATAATTATTTAACATGCAAGCTAATTATGGAAAAACAACATACAATGAATAGTTAATGATAAAATTATACCTTAAAATATGGATAAAATCGAGAGTTGTGTAATATTTCATTTGGTGTTTGGTTGTATGAAGGAGGCTTTAATCCATTGAGAAGTGAATCATTGACACCAAAACCGCATGAAAGTGACGATGGATAGTTTCTCGTAAATGCTGAGATATATCTTGCAAAATCCTATTTATATGATTTTGTCCAATTGTCACGAAAAATATAGCTGCTTGCTCCTCCACACAAACATATCGGCTATCTTCAAGTAGCCTTTTTTTCTTTAAACACTGCATACAATCGCAAGAAAACATGTTTCTCCATGCGAAACAACTCTAAGCATTGCCTTCGGTTACCATTTGGGATTCCCTGAATGAAAACATGACCGGAGAGAATTGAGGTCCTACATGGCTCCTTAAATAAAAACATCTCTCGCTTCTTCATAAGTAATAATTCCAGAATCGCTAATATTTTTCGTGTCCTACGTCCCATGATAACTGCTAGCATTCACAATTATTAGTTATTTTCTATTCACAAAACATTTCACAACTATTACAGGTATATACTCATTCCATCTTGTAGGAAATAAAGCTATAAGTTAATACATCCATTCCATTCCCTTCAGAGGGCTAGGGCCAGTTCAAGCAGCAGTTTTCTACTTCTGAAGATGCCATCTTAGTCCCATTCTCTCTCAATAATAGGCACCTATGAATTTTTTTCCTTTTTTAAATGCATGTAAATGTAAGATGCCCCTTCTTCTTTTTTTCGTTTTTTTTCTAATTGTTAATACCAGAGAATTGTTCATCTGGTACACATATAAATGATTAAAAATATTATTATGATTTACAAGAGTTGAAATAATAAACCAAAATGTTGACCTACTCTTCGAAATAATATTTATATATTTTATTGATGATTGGATCCGGTCTTCGATTGAGTATTTTAGTTTTCTTGTCCAGGTTTTAATTACTTTAACCATATGCTTTATACATGATCAATCAATCAGGTTTACTCTCTTTTTGAGGTTTTGTGTAAAAAAATTAATACAAGGAAATGGCATTAATAAAGTATGGAAGCAGTAAATCTTCATAAGTAATATAAAAAAATTTGTGTTCTGATTACTTTATAGTCCAAATGCAAAGCAGAATTGATGAGTATTTGTCTTTGTTAGCACAAGTTACAAATTTAAAAATATCATCCTGGGAACAGGAATGATATCATGAACCATTCATTACTTATTGACTGGGTGATGAATGCATTGACAAAGAAGAATGGAGTATCCAGAGAAACTCCATCGCATGCATGACTGAGAACCTAAAAATTTTGGAGGTCTACATATGCATGGACATACCACGGAACTCTACTCTCAAACAACTAAATCGATGATTAGTGTGAATGTATCAAGATGCTTTTCCGTTCACCCCTATCAAAACAAAGACTTCCAATACCACTTGATCCTGGTCATTGGCATTCACCCAAGCTAACCTCAAAAAAAGAACAGGTCTCAATTCTAAATTAGAGGCCATTTTCTAACTGAAATATTAATTAACCATCTTAATCAGTGCTATCACATATAATGATTGGCAATAGTTTTAATAAAAAAAAAATCATTGACAAATATGGTTTTGAAAATTTTATCCACTGCCCAAAACAGCCGGTCCAATAAATAAAAATTCCATATGACCATGGTCTCGAAACACATCTTCAGACACTGTATTGGCCAATGCAATATTCTTTACTGACATTTAAGATTGGTCTGAAAATAACTTCAACAAAAATTCATTTTTAATTTCTTTTAGGGTGTCTTGGATCTAAGGGAAAAAAGAGATAAATATACAGACGATGAGAATAGAGTTCCAATACATACTCCACACATTCTAGGTGTTTCAATTGAAATCTCTCATATATTTTGAATCCTTGCAGCAAATGTAAAAATTCTTCAAACAAAAACCTTTCATGAAAATTGAGTTAAGCATTTCATCAAACATCTTATTCATCATGTAAATGAAGGTTTTTCAATACATAGCCAAATCAATGAACAATGCTAGCAAAATATGATGATCTTCTCATATTTAACAAATATACTACAGTATATTGATATTATCATCACTTGCAAAAATTTGGCAATAATATGATACGGAGACTTCCAGACATTATTAGACTATACCGAGGGCCAGTTGGGCCTTGTTTCACCTTGTAAAGGTTTGACAAAGATATGGTCCATATTGGGTGTTAGATTTCCAGATGCTGTAGCTCATATTGGAGGTCAGACTCCCAAGCAAAACAATCAAAACAGCAATAAACTATGAGAAAATGTGATATTCACCATGGACCAGCCAGTCAACTACTCTGCCTACCTTTTATATATTCCTTAAGATATTAATCTCTATAAGTAGGAAAATAATATGAGAAACAAAAAAATAAATCTCAACTGGAGTGATTTCTATGCCCGCACTTCTTCAAACATGTAGGCAGTGCCTAAGCATCAGTTCTGCAAAAATACTCAAGGTTGGGGGTACCTTTCACTTTTGCAGTACACATTCTTGTTTCTTGATAACTTTAGTTCAAATAAATCACTCTTCAAAGTGCATTCTGCTTTTTATTGGATGAAAATCTTAATTATGTTTCTGTGATGTGTCTATGCAAATCATATGTTAATGTAGACATACAAAGGAAAAACAGAATAAGAAGATGATAATGAAGAAGAAAAAGAGAGAAAAAGAAGAGATTGGTTTTTGAGAGAATTGATATTGAGTTGAAAGATAGGCCTTGTATTTGAAGATTTTGGAACCTGGAAGCGTTTCCAAGAAGATCAAACCCATATTCTTTCTCTCCCTCTCTCTCTATTTTATGCAAGAAGATCTAAGTCATGGATCCCAAACGAGATTGGGAGGAGACGAAGAAACTCAAAAGCCTCATGAAAAAAAAGCGAAGAAGGATAATTTTTTAACTCACCAAATATAGATATCAGCAGATTAACATATGAAGAAAAACAAACAAACAAATAATCAAGAAAGTAAACTGACATTAGAACCAACAAAATATCTCAATCCACATCTCAATTGAAGTTTCTAAATAAAGCACTGAAAATTCATTAAAAACATACACAATACCTGAGAAAAAGTAGAGAGCATGCCCCGAGTGCTTCAATCGAGCAGTGTGCAAATTTCTTCAAGGGGTGGAAGCCGGGCTGCCGCTGCCTAAAAACATTATAAAAAAAAAATTCAAAATCAAGAAGCCCAATACAGTAATATGAGAGAAATAAATAGAGGAACATGTACTTGGTGAGCCTGAACTAATTGGTGGAAATCGGCGCTGCTATCAACATCTCAAGGTGCCACGCTCTGAAATGGGGAAGAAAAGAAAATACCCATTTCAATTCATGTGATGAAATTGAGAAATCAAGGGTCCTATGCAATTATTAATCATACAGGGTATAACCCTTTTGCTATGAACCCAAATGGAGAACTCCTTGACAAAAACAAGATGGAATTGAAATGAGACACACACTCGTTTCTTCTTCTTCTTCTATTCTATCGCTAAGCTCGCTCGTCAGTTACAGTAACAAATAGCAGAAATTGGAGCTTTTATGCTATATGATTAACGAGCAACGGCCTGGGTTGGAAAGAACCGAAGACCTTCAAATCTATTGAGATCCGAGATCAATCTTACAACATGAAACATTCCCCCAAATCCAATCTCTCATCCCAAAACAAAAACAAAAAAAAAAAGACCCTGAACCAAAACCCCACAAAAGCAACAAAAAGAAAAAGTCAGAATAAAAAAAAAAAAAAAAAAAAAACAGATATCCTTCTTGGAGATCTGGAGATCTCTATGAGAGGAGAGGGTGGGCTAGCGTGCAGGGGAAGTGCTGAGGGATGCTGTGATGCAGGGTGGGCTGGTGAAGCAGAGAGAAGGGAGAGAGGCTCTTACCTGTGAATGGGATGAGTTCTGCGCGTGGAGGGAGAAGAGGGAGAGATGATGGGGCTCTGCGTCGCTGGTGATGGTGGTGCGCTCTGCACGTGGAGGAAGAAGGGGCAACGGTCCGCAGGCGTGAGAGAGATGAAGAGCAGAGAGACTGGAGTTGGGGGCAGCCTCTGAGTCTGCGTAGGGGGTTACGAAATGGAGAGAGAGAGAGAGAGAGAGAGGGCCGAGATCGAGAGAGGGAGAGGAGGTGATGGTGGTGCGGTCTGCACGTGGATGAAGAAGGGGCAACCATCCGCGGGCGTGAGAGAGATGAAGAGCAGAGAGACTGGAGATGGGAGCTGCCTCTGAGATGGGTCTGCGCAGGGGGTTGCGAAATGGAGAGAGAGAGAGAGGGCCGAGATCGAGAGAGGGAGAGGAGGTGATGGTGGTGCGGTCTGCGCGTGGAGGAAGAAGGGGCAACGATTCGCGGGAGTGAGAGAGATGAAGAGCAGAGAGATTGGAGATGGGGGCTGCCTCAGAGATGGGTCTGCGCAGGGGGTTGCGAGATGGAGAGAGAGAGAGGGCCGAGATCGAGAGAGGGAGAGAAGGTGATGGTGATGCGGTCTGAGCGTGGAGGAAAAAGGGGCGACGATCCGCGGGCGTGAGAGAGATGAAGATCAGAGAGACTGGAGAGGGGGCTGCTTCAGAGATGGGTTGTGAGATGCAGAGATAGAGAGAGGGCTGAGATTGAGAGAGGGAGAGGAGGTGATGGTTTGGGTGTGAGAGAAATGACGAGTTATGTTATATCATTTCGTCGCCAATGGTTCTCCAAAAATGAACAGGGAAGCTACACCGCGCGCCCAAATTTTATGGATTCTGCGACGAAATTATTTCATCGTGGATTAATTTTAAGGGTTATGCGACGACATATTTTTGTCGTAAAAATTCTTTAATAAAATATGGTAAAAATTATTTACCAATGAAAAAATTTTGTCGCAAAATAAATAATTTCGTCGGAAAAATTTTACCCCTTCATGGCGCCAACTCCAGTTTTTGGCGCCAGACTTCTCGCGACAAAATTTAGCGTCAATTGAATATTATTGTTGTTAATTAATTTGTGTTTTCGTTTTAGGCGACGAAATGAATTTTTCGTCGCGAAAAACAATATTTAGTGACAAAATTTTAAAACGTCGCGAAATATTTGCCGCGAAAAATTATTTTTATTGTAGTGGTAGGAAATGGAGGATGAGGGGAGAGATTTGGCTAGACTCGTGGTTAAAAGAAATGGAGGACGAGGTGAGTTACTGTTAGACCCCGTCCCGAGTTAATAGAGATTAACTCTGGTTAAACGGAAATGAAGTTAGTTAACTATGGTTAATTAAGTTAACGATGGTTTATGACCAAATGGAATTGAATTCACTTAAATTGAGTAGATTCGGCTTAATGAATTGATAGTGAAGGAGATTGAATTAATTGAATGAGTTTTAGACTCAAACTAAGAGAATTAAGGACTTTTTCATAAATACGAATTTGTACGTATTTTACTGTATACGGAAACTCTTGATACCAGCACGTGTATCTTGACAAGTACGTTAACTTTTATAAAAGACACGAAGTCGTTTGACGAGAGTTAGATCAAATGGTCTTTCAATTGACTCAAATTGTACATGAGAAGAAGAAATGGGCTTATATGCAAATTGCAAGCTTATATAAGCTAAATGAGCTCATTTCATTCATTCTCTAATCCTAGGCAACTTCCATCTTCTCTTTTTCTTCTTCTTTCTTCATTTGCTCTCTGTCAATCATCAAGTTGAAGTGATTACAAGTGAAGAGGAGTTCTTCTTCATCACCTTCATCATCTTCATCATCTTCTTCACCTTCTTCTTGAAATTCTTGAAGAGAAACCCAAGTTGAGGGGTTTTCTTCTCAATTCAAGCTAAGCAAGGGACTTTTGTGAATCAAGCTTCAAGCTAAGGCAAGTATATACCTATGTTTATGCTTGATGTGTTGTTTTCCTTGATTGGTATAGAGATTAGAGAATTGAGAATTAATAGATACTTTTAGGGTTTAGAAGCATGGTGATGAAATGGATTGGGTGTTTGTGAGTTGATTAGATGGAGTTATAGAAATAGATTGGACTTGAGAGTTCCATATGTTAGTTGTATATCAGATTCAGGAAAGAAAGGAAATGGATTTGAATCCATTTCAGTGCAGGTACAGAACCTGAGTTCTGTTCCCGCAGTTCACGCGGTCGACTGACCACATGACGCGGTCGACCGAGCATGTAGGGTCAGGTTCTCTGGAACCTGATGAAAACACTGTTTCCATTTATTGTTTACAACTGCCGGTCGACCGAGCTTTGGCCGGGTCGACCGGGTACACAAGAGCAGGTCGACCTGACTCATCCAGGTCGACAGCATTTGTAGTGTGTGGGGTCGACCGGCCTTGGGCCGGGTCGACCGAGCCAACTGAGAATTCCTTTCTAAAAGGGGTTTTTGCCTATTTATTGATGAATTTAGGTGGTGACCACTAGGTAACTATAATGATATCTAAACCTACATAAGTGTTAGCTAAGGTTATCTAAATGCACATATTTAATTAAGTAATGTCATCCATAGTAACACGTGCATTGATAACGAACTTTTCACTCATTTGTTTGGTTTAGATAATGTTTATAATTGGAATGAGATTGAGTAGTAGAATAAGGTTGACTGAAATGAGAAATTTGGCATTACATATTGGTTTTCCTCAAGCTCTTAGAGAGCTATACGAAACACTGAATAATGAATGAATTGTTACTAAAAGTAACCATATACCTGCTGCAGCAGATGAGATTTGGAGTGTTCCGGAACTCCGTGGTGACACCAGTGCTCTCTGATCAAGACACTAGGAAGATCCTACCTTATTGGACCGAAAGGTCATAGACTGAAAAGTCAATGAATTGAAAAGTCATCCATATGCTACATAATGGACTGAATAGTCCCACTGATAAGTCATCTTATAAATACTTAAGTTAATGAATGAATTGAATATGAGAATTGAAATGAATGAATGTAAGATTACTTCCTTTGGGAAGAATCAAATCTATACACCCTTATAAAAGAGAAGAAACGACATGCTTATTGCTTTCTCTACACACCCAAGTTGGCCCCACTGCATGGATCTAAGTTGTGTGGCATCTGCTAAGGGACATGTGTGAGGGCACAAATGGAAAACCCTGAATGAAGATAGCCCTCTCTCAAAACCTTTAATCGAAGTTAAATCTCCCAAAGAAAACACAGAATTTTAAAGCATTAGTTTCGTCTCGTCTCGTCTCGTCTCTCCTCCTCCCTATCTCTCAATAATCAAAGCTCAAGGGTTAGAAAACTGCTTCTTTTCTTGATTACTCCATTTTCATGGCTTCTTATTTCATTTTCTTAATTTTTTTGAAAACTGCTTCTTTTCTTGATTACTCCATTTTCATGGCTTCTTATTTCATTTTCTTAATTTTTTTTTCTTGCACTTCTTATTTCAGTTATCTACAAACCCTAAGTCAGGGCACGTAGAAACCCAAAGTCAGGCCACGATCATGCAACCTGGCTCATCTGGTGAAAAATTGTTTATTATTATTATTTTTTAGTTGATGGCTGAATTGCTGTGGGTATTTTATTTATTGACTATGTTTGGTTGGAATTCATATGATTGCTTATTTTTGCATTTTGTTTTTCTTTTTCTTCTGAATGGAATTCTTACAGATGAGATATTTGTTAAAAACTCTTTGTTTGATTTCGCTTGACTTGATGGTCGGATTACTTCTTTCTTCTACATTTTAATGGTTGTTCATCAAATTATTGTTATTTGTGTCAGATTTGGATTTATTACTTGGTTTTAGGTTTTATCTACTTTATTCACTATTGTCTTTAGATTAAACCAAAGAGGCATTCGGGAAAGAAAATAGGTTTTATGGATCTCTTTTTCGTTATTTTTTTTCTATTGAATAAATTCTATCGATGGCTTATGTAGGCTCCAGTGTTCTAATTTAACCATTTATGAAACCTGTCTATAGAAAAATAAGATGTAGCTCAAATTTCACTTCACTTCAATCAGAGGAATATTCGTGAAGAGATTAATCAATATATGAAAAACTTAATTAATTATTGTCTTATCTTTTTTGCAACTCACTGATCTACTTATGATGTATATAGCTTTTTTTTAGTAAATATGGCTTTGTACATATAACATGTAGAGAGCATCTCATATGATTTGCTCTGATCAAATAAGGGTGCAACCTACTTTGGTTAACATAACTCATAACTTGTTAGCATTTGATCATTTATTCATTTTTGAAAGAAATATAATAAATTTGCAGCTTTCACTATTATTATCTCTTCATTGAATTGCTATAATACTGTTTGATGAGAAAATGAGCTTTGAGTTATATATAAATGGCCTATTTGTTTGTTCTATATTGAATTGTTAAAGCTTCATAATAAAGTAAGGTCTAATGAAAGTATGTTAAAGGGGTGACGAGTGAAGGATATAAGATACAAATGCAGATTAGAGCCTCACTTTCCTAAAATTTAGTTGGGTTGGGTTGCCTTAAGAATTGGAAATTCAAATATAACAGAAGTTTAAGGCATGAGAAAGAGCTTAAAATATTACCAGCCCCTACATCATCCAGTTTTGGTGACTTAAGAAATGACATTGCTTGGACATAAGGGAAAGATGGATAAGAACTATACTATATTCATGGACATTACCTCTCACTTGGGAAGGTTGAAATCCAATGTTTTTTCTGTGATTATAAGTGGAGATTATATGTAATAGAATGAAACTTTGCTAATATGCTATAAAATTGATAGAGTCAGCCAACACACTAATGGTAGAGTGGTGTTGGCACCTCAGCATCACTCACATGCCCACAGATCGATCCCTGGGTCATCAGGTTGTAGTACACTCCTGGCCAGTAGACCGACCCAATAAAAAATTGACAGACAAGTTTTGGTAAATGTTTAAAATCACAGATTGTCGTTGGATACTTCCTTATTCATTGACCATCTGCAGTAGACCTATGTGAATGAATGGTACATATCATGTAGCCATGCAACTGCCTTTCTCTTTCTCATTCTCTCCATCTTTATCATTATGGACAGAATCCTTAGAAAATTAAATATCAGAAATGGCTATTTTCTACCTAAGATTCTCACCATTCACCAATGGGTCATAAATCAATCCATCAAAAGGAAAATAAAAAAATGAAAATAGGAACACTTTACTTGGACTACACAATGAAATCAGTAATAGTGGAATTCAAACATTTTCTCACTACCTGAACCTATTTTTTTCAAATCATTTCATGTTTTTATGGAAATTCTTGGTCCACAGTATCAAGAAAGGTACTTTAGGAAAAAAAATCAAGCATTCGCACTCATCTCAAGTAGTGACAGTTGATGAACAACAAAAGCTCTGTTGGTGAAGAGCAACAAAAATTCTGTTGTTAGCCACATCATTCCCATTTGTAGCCACATATCACTTGAATAACCATGTACCACATATGACCCGTAGGTAAATCACCTATTCTGTTTTATTACACTACACTTGACTTTCAAATGCTCAACACTGTTGACTTGATGGAGGGATGTCAACTGAAGATAGGGAAGAAAACAAATGCTCAGACGTCTTAAATCCATGTCAAGGTTGACTGTTGGACAGCCTACTGAGAACAGAGTGCTGTAGCTTATGATCAAACTCAAAGTCAAGATGAACAAAAGCACACTCAACTTCAGGAAGTTCCTCTACCTTTATTTGCAAGGACCCATTATAAAATGATGCTCACAATCCTTACATTCAGTAAGGAATGGATAACCATATGGTTGTTTTGCGCACTGGGAACATCTTCGCTTTTGGGTGGATTATATCACCAATGTAAGTTTTCTGTCATCTTTTGTTGCCATTGCACAAGGATAAGAATGGATTATCTTTTACACTGTGATTAATATCTTCCATTGTACATTCGGAATAACATTGTGGCCAATCATTAGGAATAGGTCTATTGAACAATTTTCAGGGTTGCCCTACATATGTGCCCTCTTTAACTGCTTGATCACCCTTTAATATGACCTTCCCATAATACCACCATGTATCATCTTGGTTGCTACCATCAATTGCAGTGGGGCCACTTTCGAGTTGATATACATAATCATATTTATCATATATGTCGAGAAGGCACAATGCCAATATACCTTAATTAAAAGGAGCCAAAAGCTTTTGCGACAACCTTACAATATCCAATCAGATTGGATCATAACCTTAAAAACTCGGTCAGTCCTTCCAGTTGCCCAAACTGGGCCAAGATCCTGAGCTTGCTATCGAACCAGTATAGCGAGTTGAACGAGTCTGGCCTTTTGTGACTGAGTATTCTCAGCCAGACTCACCAACTTACCCAGTCTGGCTACCTTCCAACTCAGAATTTTTCCCCGATTTGGTTTCCAGTCCGGGCTTAAATCCAATTCAAGAGTCTGGGTCCTTTTTACATGCGAAACTCTTCAAAGTGGCATCTTTTTCACGTGATTCTACACACCCCACATTTCAACTTTCAAGTTGAAAGAAAATTAAAAAACCAACATGAAGATCTAAACTAACAAAATAAGTCTTTAAAATGATTGTTTATGTTTCATTAAGCACGAAATGGTAATGGCCATGAGGAACTACTACATGTATGAATGAAACACTACAACTTCCCCAAAGGGCATGTTTGGGGGCTTTACTTGTAGAGTTGAGTGGAGTAAATGTTATTTTGAAGAAATAATAAAATATAAGTGAGTTATGATGGTATTTTATTTTTAATTATTTGTAATTAAATCTTTTTGACTTTTTTTTATTGAAAAGTGGAGTATTTTTGTCTTTTAGTGAAGAAATGAGGTTACTTTTTGACTTTTTTGGAAAAAATATGGTGAGAAATTTGAATTAAAGTGTTTTGGTGGGAATTTTTTTTATAGAAATTGGGGTTTTACTTTACACTCACTTAAGATGAGTGTTTGCCTTCTCATGCTTGACAAAAAACAAACAAGTGTTACACCTACATCTCCTCTCGATTATGTGGCCATAGATTTGTGGAATAAGCTGAATTATGTATTGCTTTCTCTTCTTTCTCATTTGTAATAGTAGTTCATAAATCTTATAGAATTCTAACTATTATTTTTTTTTCTTGTGAAATGAGACCTAAAGAACCAGCATCTGATAAGCATGAGGATGGTGCAAGGCAAATAACACCCATACCACATCCTCCTTATATTAGCTATTAATGACTTCACAGGTCACAATGCATATTCACATTCGGATATATATGATCATCTCACTTTACCTTCATATATTTATTTTTGTTTTAAGTTTTTTTATATTAAGTCAAGCAAATAAATAAAGTCTAAGGTGCTTCTTGATTATATTTAAAGTGGATGGATGAATGTTCAACAATACAAGACTCATTGGGCATGCTCTGAGTTGCTTACTAACATGGAAGCCGCTACTATATGGCAACTTACAATATGAGTGTGCTTAACCTCTAAATTTTTAGTTTGATAAATTCCTCTAACTCCCCAGTGCTGTTTAGTATGTATATATAAATGGTATGATCTATTTGCTGTAAAGCAATGATTTTTTGCTTGGATTTCTCATATGTTGAAGACCCTATATAAAATCTCTTCTTTACCCTTTCCTCTTCTGCAATTTTCTTTCTTTGTAGCTAAATCTCTTAGCTTAGTTATGTATATAGTTGGAGATATTGAAGATTTCTATTCTTTTTTGGAGCTTACTCAAATCTGGTCGACTGATGACCTGGTGTATTGTCTATTGTGTTTCAGACTTCAATTGAAGTTTACTTTGACAATGTATTCATAGACACCTATGTTTATGTTGCGAGTTCACTAAAGATGGGAACTTGGTAGACACTGATGTGTATGTTGCGAATTCACTAAAGATGAGAACTTTGTAAGACTCTCTTTTTATTCTTGAGAATCAAATTTCTCTTTGTATCATGTGTTTTCATTGTATGATGCAATTCGCCCTACTTTGCCATTTGTGTGTGTGCTTATTTCTTTTCAAATATGAGCAAATATTTTTAAGAATCATTTCTTTAGATTTTTTCTAATAAAGAACGCTTACTTGTGACTCATTTGTTTCTTATCTATATCCTGTTTAATTAAAATACTTAAGTATTCTAATCTAGCAGTGTATATTTACTCATGGTTTATGTAGAGTTTTAGGGTAGGGTGAATGATTTTGTTTGATTGACCTGGATCTATTTGTATCTGATTGAGAGAAATCATGATATTATTGAAAGTATTGTTGGTTAAAACTTATTGCAGTAGATCTTAGTTCTCTCTCTCCATGTTGCAAACTATTACCAGTTGTCTAAGTTCTTTCAAGTGTAAAATATGCTTGGACTATTGCTAATAATTATGCTGGCCACTTTTCTCATTTATGATATGATTTTCATATTCATTTTCAGATTCTGATAACTCTTGTAGATTTTCAGAAAATGACATCAACAAGTGAACAAGCATCAAATTTAAAACTCCTCTACATAGGGTAGTGTTCTCTTTGTTACATAGGGTAGTGTTTGGATACTACACGTGCCTTGCACGTGCAATGCTCCACTAGTTGAATGTAAACAAATACTATTGTAGTTGCCAAACTTACGATTGATGATACTGTCTTTGTTTTATACAGAATATTGAATTAGAATGGAATTTATTTAGAACTGTTAAGTCAAGGAATTGACAGGAATATCATTGTGGCATAAATCTGTATATACATTGTTGAACCGTCGTGTTCACTGTGTTACTTATGATGTTACAGGCCCAGTTACCCATACCGGTCCCGCAGATGCCGTACCGCCAGCGCAGGAGGCCCATCCGATATCTCCAGGAGGTTTAATCGAATGGACATGAACTGAGGGCGAATATGTAGGAACTGTTTGAGGATGTTTTTTTATGTATATTCATTTTGTATGGTAAACGATGTCCCCTGCATTATATTCTGAACATACAGTGGTTGACTTAAGTAGAATGTAATGATGTGTATTAACTTACTTTACTTTATGTAAAGGACATTTTGTTTTAAATATTTCGTCAATGTATACATGTATGTATTTCCGCAATTGTACATTGACAGGCGTACGTATGTAAGATCCCTTGTGGACTTCGTCTTAACTTCGGTTAGTTCGGGGTTTACTGGAGTAAGTATGATTATCATCGCGACCTGGGGTTAATCCCTGATCACTCTGATTTCGGGCTCGGGTTACGACAGTTACTCAGTTGACACCACCAAAACTCAATAAGGACAGTTGCCATCAAGAATTATACCTTGAGAACTGGTTTTGGTAGTGAGTATTTGAAAATCACTTTGATTTTTCTTTAAGCCCAAACCATACTAAAACTCGCTTGAGTTATTCCAACTCAGCAAGTCACAGAGTCAGGTGAGTCGAACAAATGTGGTTTGAGTCTGGACCAAAGTACTCTTGAGACTCGCCTGAGTTGCTCAAATAAGTGTGGCCGAGCGTAACAAAGTAATATCCCTGACTTGCATGAGTTAGCTCAATGACCTTCCGAGTCCCACTGAGTTTTCTGCGCAAACTCACCCACCCCACACACACAGACACAATACGGTGTATACTAAAATCTATGCTGTTTTGGTGTTTGGCAAACCCCAATTGAAATCATTAATCAGCAATATTCTGCATAATCTGTACAGAGGACGACATTTCGGGTTTGTTTGTGCAGTGAGTTTTCTATGGATAATGAAAATGGAATAATGGATTCAATGGGAGAACGGTTTTCCACTTTTCCATTTTGTACATTCTTCAAGTTTCATTTTCTGAGGTGAAAGAATTTTCCACATTTTTATAAAAGTAAGATTTTGACCCAAGAGGCAGAAGGAACTATTTCTGCTGTCTTTGTTACAAAAGGTGGAAATGCGTTTTACCATGTAAAATGTTCTGCCACACCAAACAGTAGAAATTGAAAACGTTGGAAATGAAGTTCTCAGTTTCTAGTTTTCACAGAAAAATGCAATCACTGGAAGTAGAATTCTGCAAAAAAAAAAAAAAAAAAAAAAAAAAAAAAAAAAAGGGAAAACACAACCTGCCCCTGACAAACATGCTTTTAATTTAGAAAAACTTGTTCTTTTCCTTTCACAGCAAATGATGTTTTATCTTATTCAATGTACATTTGAATGCCGTTTTAATTTTTTGACAAAACTGGTTTGCTATTAAAAAAATTAGAAACAGAATCAGACATATTTCTATGTTATCACCAAATCCAATGTATGCTAAAAACTCAACATTGAAATTTCAGTAACCCCCTGTTTGGGAAGGGGGAGGAATGGGGGGGAGGGAAAAAAAGGAGGGAAAGTGGGGGGAAAATGATTTTGGAGGGTGTTTGGGAAAGGGAGGGGAGGGAAAATGGAGGGGAGGGGGAGGGGAAAAAGGGTGAAAAAATTTCCCCCCCAAAATTGGGGGGAAAATGGGGGAGAGGAGGGGAAAATGAGAGAAATGACTAAATTGCCCTTTTATTTGTAAAGAAAATTTTAAAGTTTTTATAAAAGTAAGGGCAAAACGGTAATTTTCTCTCTATCTCACAAACAAACAAAACCCTACTTTTTCACTTTTCTTCCCCCTACTTTTTCACTTCCCAAACAAGAGAGGGTAAAATTAATTTTCCCTCCCCTCCCTTCCCCTTCATTTCCCTTCCCCCTTAAATTTTCCCTCCCCTCACCTCCCCTCTCCCAAACGGACCGTAAAGGTGAACGTACTTCACTCATGATGAAAAAAAAAAAAGAGCTCCAAAACAGTTAAAACCAAACAAGGTAACATGATCATCATATACTTAACTGCAAGATGTGAAGAGATTTTATTAAAGGGATAGTATTGATCCAACATATGCATCAATGCGCTGAACCCCCTACAATCTAGATTTCATTTATCATTACTGAAACTTAACTGTTCAGTCAGCTGTTAATAATCCTCCTCATGAAGAAAATGAGGAAGATGAAGATTGAATGTCAACAATATCAAGATTAGAAAGATTACTTTATATATAGATATAAGAAGATGGTCTTAAAAAAAGACTTAATCAAATATTAGCATTGTCAAAATTTAGAAGAACATGGCCTTTTCTGTACATGTATTCATCTCGAGATGAAAACAATCAGATTAATTAATAATTGAAATAGGAGGTATGGGGTTAATTAGGGTGCAAGAATAGATGGTTAACCATTTGCTTGCATTTGAGGCAGCACAGATGATATGTAGAAAACTGTTTGTTGGACTTTTCTACCCTAAATCAGCACTGCTGATCCTCGGTAACAACAATATGAAGTAGAGAAGAATGAGAACTATATGCTACCAACAGTTTGTAGGAAACTCACTTCCCTTTGCAAATATCTACATTTCTCACAGTATTTACTGCATGAGTTTCTTGGTATTCCGCCTATAATTCCTATGACAAGGTTCAATTTCTAAACTGCACAATCGCTGAGCTCAAAGAATGAACATCCTCCTGCCGAAATATCCCAACTGCTTGTGATTTGGGGCAAATCTAAACACACCCAACATACCCTGATGAATGAGTAGGCAGGCTGTCATCTTCTTTTCCTACCATCGTCTTTTTCAGACAGACTCAACATTGTTTATGTTGGCCATCTCCACGCCATTTACAGAAGTTTTGGGCTTAGTTGTTTGCTTTGGGAGCTGCTTACTTGCAGCCTCATTCGACTCCTTCAAGTTTAGAGAAGTGTACACTGACATTCCACAAAGAGCTCCAACCGCACCACATATGCTCACAAATCCCGGATCTGAATTAAAAATCAGAAAACCTCCTAGCATAATCACGCATGTTTTGAACTGGCCTAAAACAACGTGAGTAGTTGCAGATGTGGCACTGGATGGTATGAGAATAACGGGGGGTTAGAACTCAAAAATGAAGTCGAATGCAATACCTGAGAGAACTAAGAAACTAGAGGCTTACCCCAGTGCCAAAGCTCCGGACCATTGAAGAAGAAAGCCAAGTAAAGCTGATACAAGGATAGCTGATGTGTTATTTACATCCCACTTAAAGGACAATACACCAGGTGGGTCTAGCCATGGCATTAAAGCTAACAAGAACAAGATAGTCACAGGGGTAGTCTTCCACATCAACCTGCTCAAATATACTGCTCGAGTTAGAATATGATCAAGGCTACTCAAAATTTCGTTTTCTAGTAAAAAGGAAAATTAGAAAAAGTACTTACGCAAGAGCAGTCCAATTACTTTTCTGCTGTAGATTAGACCAAAGGATTTTATTTATAGCGCTAGGTATAATCCATGCTAATGCTATACAAGCACCAAAAAAATTGAACTGTAGATCTGTGACCGTTGCCACTGCCACTCCCATTGATACGACAGTTAAAGCTAAAACCTGCAATTGGATCCAGCACTCAATATTTGTTCATTCAAAAATACATATGCAATCACCTCAGTTTTGTGGTAAAAGAATCCCATTCCATCGACTGTATCCAAGTAAGTTACCAAGCACTCTATATCCATAATGTAGCACAATTGTATGAGACCTGGTCAATGCATCTATCATGGATGACTGGGTACCCTAAAGATTAAATAGATTATGAACCTAGTCACTGACTGGGGCCTTTAAACTATTTGTTTGTCCAATGTGTATGTATCAGTAGTCCTCCACTCACAAAAGACCTATGTGGCTTAGGTTATGTTCCATCCATGGAGCTATTGGATGTTAGACCTGCATAGCATATGTAAGGATTTAGGTTCTCGAGTCTTGATGCCAATAATATATTCATCAAATATCAAATCCTTTTGTGATTTCACAAACTTAAAGAAAATTGAAGTTCCTGCATCACTTTTGTGTTTGAAGCAATTGAAAGATGCTGCCTCATATTTTGTGTCCAAATTTGGTTCATTTAAAAATAAAAGCAGATAAGAGAGTTTTGTATGCACCTTCTTGAAAGAAACTTTTTTCCTGAAGAGAATGAACTCTGCTATAACAATTGTTGGAGTAACTGCAATCTTAGCCATTTGATAGAAACCAACACTGCAGTGCAATGACAACAAATAAAAAAGGGGAAGATACATAACTTCATATGATGGGTGCAGCAACCTTTAAGGGCACGTTTGTGTACTTGCTGTGGAAAGCCAGTTTTGCGGGAAATAATTCCGCCACCCTCCTTCTAAAAAAACCACAAGAACTTATTTTCCGACGAATTGTGGAAGGCTTAGCCCATTTTTTCTCTTTTCCTAACAGAAAGTAGGCCACACCAAGCATGAATTTTACTGTAGCACGGAATTTAATTTCTGCAAACCTCACTTTTTCCAAAAAAAACCAGCTACACAAACGTGCCCTAAAAAATGACAAATACTTTCGTAGAAATTGTCACCTGTTATGTTTTAAGCTGATATTAGCAAGTCCTGTTGAGAGAGACATGACAGCACCCAGGGAAAACAAAGAAGAAAATGGAGTTGTTTTGGAAGGAGGTGAGACCGGAAGCAATGATAATGCCTTGAAAATGGCAAGTAGCAACCAAGCAGTGATGTAATGAATAAATGTAAGGAAAATTGGAAAGGTAAACCCAATCCTTCCCATCACCTGCAGAGTGTAGACATAATGAAACCCATGAATACTTTGTAACTTTTAAAAATGCTAACACAACTCAAAGGTCTAAGGTCTATTAGGTCAAGAAATATAGATCATGATCAAATATGCGATTAAGCGTCAAATCGAGATTTAACTCAACTTGGGTTTGGCCCTCGACTTTCTTTGAGTTTTCAATCTTTGTTTCACAATGTCAAAACTCTAGACTGTCACAAGTTGTGGATATCTAGTTTCATTGTCTATCACAGAAAGAAAATGATCAAAGATGGCAGGATGGGAGATAAAAGACTTTACCAATTTGTTTGCCATAATTATCCCTACAGAAACAATGAAATTGAATGTAAGTGCCACAGTTGGGCCACAAAACCGTTGTTGTTGACGCTTTGCTCCTTCCGATGTGCGGAGCTCATTAAATAGAGCTCCTCGCAGGTCCTCTAAAGCACGTCCTGTTATTTTAAATGAAGCAATGATATGAGATAAAACTTGTTAGTAACATCAAATTTTTGGGAATTTAATACATTGAAACAGGCATGTCCATGAATTTTACTGTCAATTCTATCAACCCAACTAAGCATGCCACTTTTGATGGTTTAAGTAAGTTTCCTATTGTCTTATGTGAAGAATATAAAAAGATGGCAAAAAAGGCAGAGTCTAGTAGAACGAACGCTCATGCAAACCAGAGAATTGTTCATCTGGTACACATATAAATGATTAAAAACAGAATTATGATATTCAAGAGTTGAAATAATAACCAAAATGCTGACCTACTCTTCTAAGGTGCCTATTTACATATAAGAGAAACTAAGCATGTTTTCCCTCCAGTAATTCTATAGTAATACAAAGAAAACCTGCTTTCAAGGGCCATGGCCCCACCCCCCACCCCCCACCCCACCCACCCCAAAAAATAGTAATAATTATAATAAATAAATAATAAAAACAAAAATAAAAACAGAGAACAATGAAGCTGCAACTTAGAAAAAAAGTGATTCCATCTGATTCATTGAACCTCAAAAACAGAAATGAACAAATTCAGAAACATATAACCATTATTTGCAGAAAGTGAACATTTCATTTAGTACTAGGTTTAAAGTAGTTTCTAGCTAGTCATATATATGCAAAATATATATTTTTTTTCATACAAGATTTTTCCATTGAATAGAGTGCAACACAAATTTGCAAGTAGATGTAAATTGTTTCTATCTGATAATTTGTAACATTTAAGCATTGTCACCCCCACTCATCCCTATCCACTCATCCCTATTTAAAGCCATTTCTCTCTGACTTCACAATCGATCATGTCTTCTCTCACTACGTCACTCAAGGTTTATTGGGCTCCCTTTTCTCCTAGATCTAGAACTTGCTCACTTTAATACTTGTTATGGGAATTGTTTCTAATCTTCTATGTAAATGCTGAAACCATCTCAAATAGCTTTCATTGATTTTCTTTCCTACCAGAGGTTTTGTAGATTTCATCTTATGCACTTGTTTCTGATTGAATACTTTCTTAACTCCACACATCCATCTCAACTTGCATATCCCTGCCATACGCACTTTAGTTTCCATTGTCTTTGTTGCCCAACATTTTGACAAAGGAAAAAAAAAAGAGCTCTAACTGATAATTCTAAATGAAAGGAAAGAACTTCAAAATGATTTTGAAAAACAGTTACGTGACTAGTTAGAAGAATCATACAATGTTATGTGACAGTTATAGACAGCATGTCTTTATTTTAACTGGGAAAGGAATAGAAGCAACAGTTCTAGAAAGAATATAGATATGACATTATTGCAGGTAGGCTTGTTGGAAAGCCAGTCCTAATGATACAATGCCTCACTATTTGAGTGGTTTGCAGACTACAGAGACAATAAACTAGAATAACTCAAGACACTTCAAATACAGAAGAGTGTAGGAAGAGACAACATTTTAGAGTATAATGAAAACCAAATGGAACTCTATAGCCAAGCCCTGTCCAGACCTGTTCTACTGAACCCCAACAGCTCATGACTATCACACACTGATGACTGTTGTAAACTGAACAAACATCATCAAATTTCACAAACAGTATGATACCAATTCTATAAGAAAACACTAATGTTCCAGTTTAAAAATTAGAGAACCCTTTGTGCTCTTTGTTTCTCCTCTTCTTTCTTTCTTATTGTGTGTAGCATATTATATATATATATATATATATATATATATATATAGAGAGAGAGAGAGAGAGAGAGAGAGAAAATATTTCAATAGGAAAATCCTTATGTTGATGAAGGCAGGCTCCGGTTCTGCGAAGACAGGAAGGAGATGAAGAGGGGAGGAGAAAAGGTTTCCGGATGGGAAGGCCATGGCTGTAGTCTGCTGCAATTTGTGATCCAGATGGGGGGTGGTAAGGCTTCTCTACCACATTTCTACATATGTTTAGCTTATCAAGTTTAGGATTAGATCCCTACTTAGTGAGTTTCTAAGACTTTTCCCTTGCCAAGAAGAGGTTGAGTCTCCTAATCCTACTTAAACAATACAGCACAAAATCACATGATGATTTCTTTAATGCCTCTGACACTTAGGTTTTAATTCAAAATGGGAGTTTGGTGGCATTAATAAGCCACAAGGTCTAACAAGAGACACTCTTCTCACATTTCCTCTTCTCAAAACCTGGGGCTCTAAATTATTCATAAAGGCAACAAATTCGAATCTGGTTTTCCATTAAATCTTCATACACCAGAAAGTAAGTTTCACAACTAAGCCCTCAAGTTTCGGTTTAAAAACCCAAGCATGTTCTATTTTTTATAATTTGTATTAAAAGAAAAATACAAACACATTGGATTTTCAGGAGGTTAGAAAAAGAAAAGATGCAAACACAAGAATTCACTGAAACTCATTAAACCCACCATGGAATATGCAGAAAATAAAAAATAAATAAACAATAAAAGAAGTTGAAATAAATATATATTCCACCCATGTGGGAGTAGGAGTTGGTGGAGTGGCATAACGTGTGGGTTTGCTCCCTATGTCTTGTGTTCGAAACCTACCCTAGATTTTCCCCATGTTCGTTTGTGTGGGTTTAGCGGGCACCACCCGGGGGATTAATCCTCTTGGGACAAAGACCTCGTTGATACCCATGTCATAGAACAAAAAAAGAAAAAGAAAAATTCAATATATTCCAAAATCACAGAAAAGAAATAGCAATCACAATTCACAGATACTACTAAATACAACTCGACTTTAATTGCCTAGATGAATGAATAGCTTTAAATGTCCTAATTATGAATCAGGCATTACAAAATTGATGAAGGAAACATTAGATATCCTTGAAATGAACTAATGGGGTCCATGATTCAAGCGATCCACACTGTTGGAACACATTAAAAAGACCATTGCTCAATCTCTACCATAGAATCCGCCATCCTAGCCATCCAATCTTTAAGCCAAGTATTTATTGAATTGACACACCACCGATCAAATGGCAATGAATTTTCTTTCAGAAAGATTATTGGGACATGTTGGTTAATCTTGTGTGGCCCATCACATCAATGGCGTCGATCAGCAAAACCATGGCACACATGTACGGACACAATGGGAAATGGAACATCCAAGGATGATCATAGAAGAATGTGGGTATGACATAAAAGCCAAAAGATCATTCATTTCCTCTGGAGGAATCATCTACATTCTTTCATCCATCATCATCATCTTAGCCTTACCTACGAAAGAAAGTTGCAGGCACTCAAAAACCCACCAAGGAAATCACATAAAAAGATGAAGGAGCAGGAAAAAAAACAAAAAACAAAATAAATCATCATCATCATCATCTTAGCTTTATCCCATACAAGAAAAATTGTAGATACACAAAAACCATCAAGGAAATGACAAAAAAAAGATGAGAAGGAAAAAAAAAAAAAACCCATAGCATTTAACTTGTTTTAAAAATGAAACCTGTTTCCCCTGCATCGCTGTCTTTCCTTTTGATGAACTTCTTCACATCTTTTCCTGCAAAGAACTCGAAACATCCCATTTTGGCTATGGAAATTCAAATGGGTGACTATCAGCTCATCGTCCAGAAGATGAAAAAAACCAAATACATTTGTTCTCTTCTGATTGAATCCATCAAAAACAATCAAAATAACAAACACCCAGAGAGAGAGAGAGAGAGAGAGAGAGTCCTGACAGGTAACGTTGTTCGAGTCTCTCGTTGGCTAGAAACGAGACGATTGTTAAAAAAATGTTTTTAATGTGAGTAAGAAGGAGAGGGAGTGATTAAGAAAGAAAGGGAGTGATTAAACCAAAGCAAAAGAGATGATAAGGAATGGAAGGAAACATGTTGATATAAGATGGCCCACTTTTGTGGGCCCCACTAGATATGATGTGTGGTTGTGAATTGTGTGAGAAGCCGGATCTTCCGAGGCCAACCATATAAATTCGAGGGTTGACCTCCGGGTTTATTGGGATTGGACTAAATTCGGGTCAAATTGGATTGGGCCTACTCTCATATTGTAGTTAGACCCAACTCGGTTCGGAGTGGCCCATAGGCATTTGGTGGGCTCCCGCGTTTTTTAGCCGCTTGGATTTCATTTTGTGGGCCCCTTGATGATAACGATCATAAATGTTTCATCAGGTGGGTCCCACTTGCATCCAATCTCAAGACTCTCATTGGATTCTATGTCTATCTATTTCCTACTCCATTTAGGGGTCCCGGATGGCACAAGCTCCTGATTTCAATGGTATCATAATGTTGCCATAATCAGATTTAAGACATATATAAAAAAATGTATAACTTATAACTGATGATTCATCAGGCTCATAGAAGCTGGGTGGGATCATGTTTTTGTATGTATGATCTTGTTAAAAATGCACTATATTATGAAAAGATATAACTTAATTTACAATTATTTTCTTGTGGGATTATGATATACACAAAAATCCTGATTTAGAAGAGTGGAACTCGGTAGTGGGAGCTACATTTTGGAATTGGAACGGTTAAAAATAAACATCCTTCCTTGGGTCAATTTGGCAATTATTATATATATTAAAGCAAATGGGGAGGTGGGCTATGAAGGGTGCCACGTCAGCATCGAAGGAGTTCTCTTTTAAATAAATATATATAAAAAACTTAGAGTGATTTAAGGAGCCATGTCATCATATTCCACTATTTTTTTTCTCAAAAAGTATCTATCCATATCTTCTATTTCCTAAAGTCTCTCAATCAATATCCCTTAAAATTAAAGTTAATCTTACAAAAATTATATATATTAAAGTAAAGGGAGAGGTGGGCTGTGAGGGGTGCCACGTCAACATCGAAGGAGTTCTCCTTTTAAATAAATATACATAAAAAACTTTGAGTAATTTAAGGAGCCATGTCATTACATTCCACTATTTTTTCTCCAAAAATATATGTCCATATCTTCTATCTCCTAAAGTCTCTCAATCAATATCCCTTAAAGTTAAAGTTAATCTTTCAAAAATAACACAAAAGACCCTTCCAAGGGGGCCCACTATATAGATCTTATGATCTAAAAATATCATTCTCTTTCACTTTTGTGTTACCTTACAAAAGTTTTAGGGAATTTAATAAATCTAACCCATGCAACATCTTAGTTGGACCACCTCATAGAACTTATCAACCTGACTCAAATGTTAAATGGACTTGAGCGTTTGTTGAACTGAGGCCTTCAAAGAGTTGTCATATATTTTCAGTACTTTTTTATCTTGTGGTTTGAGCTGGGATGATTTTATGTGCACCCAGACTCAAACCTTAGTCTAACCCCGGGCTTTAAGGGGTAATCTCAACCCACCCGTATTTTTTGAGTAGGCAAGTTCGAACTTAGTATCTAAGACCTGATATACACCTGAACTCAGGCCGTTCAATCCCTATTGATAGAAGAAATGGGCCAATCCAGAAACTAGCCCATTGAAATTCCTACAACATGCCATTAATTTAATGGACTTCTAAATTTTAAAACTTATTGCACATGCTTGCAATGAGGTTAGATTTGAAGCTTCAACATTCATGTAAAATCCAGAGCCTCAACATTGATGAAAGCAATTAAATTGCCCTCTCTATCGTTATCTTACACCAGGTATAGATCCCATGCGAGGGACCTTTTTTCCTTAGATATGTTTTTTTTAATACATTAAATAAATATAGGACATTGATGTAGAATAAAAAGATTCTATACGTCTCTCTCTCTCTCTCTTAAGTGTTTGGTTGGATTTGGATTTGATTTGCAGGTTCAAGCAGGTTTGTTCTAATGGTAAGTAGGCTAAAAACAAGTTGGGTAGTGTTTTGGGGCATTGGTGTGGGACTCATCTTAGCCACACTCACACTCCATACGATGTACCTAATAGACTGAACCACAGTCGGGTATTGATAGCAAAATGGACGCATTTGTTTTTAATTTCTCATTTTTTTTTCTTTCTTTGAATGGTATCATTTTTTTTCTTTTTGCTTCCATCCAGAGTTTTCTCTTTTTTAGTAGGGACTTTCAACCCATATATTTTTTCAATTTACAAAGATTTTATAGGTGCGATATTACAAGATTCTCATTATTATTTTTCACGATACTTTCTCCGTTTTACCATAAAATCTTAAGATATTTTTCCACTTTATTTTCTTCTAAAAATTCTTAAAAATAATAATAGTGGATTCTTCTTTTATAGTTTTAATTATTATAATAATTTACTATATCTTTGTTTTGGCCCGGACTTAGCACGGGCGTTGTTGCTAGTTTACTATTAAAATAAATGTAATGTAAAGTATCAAATCAAGAGAGAATAAAATATAAAGGGTTATGATCGTATTTTGTCTTCAGTGGATTGGTGGGGAATCTTTTTGACTTTTTGTATAAAAAGTGGGTGGTTTTTTATCATTTAGTAGAGAAAGGAGATTATTTTTTAACTTTTTTTTTTCTAAAGGGCGGGATTTTGTATTTGTACTTTTGATGTGACCCCTTATCTGGAAAATGGAGGCTTTACATTACTTTTACTAATTTGGTAAATTGCCAAACAAGGCCCTAGGTATATGGATATCCTAAAAATTTATGTCGATCGGAGTTCGTCCCTCCATTGGAATGATTGTTTGATGAAAAACGTAATAATAGATATGCATTAGATTGCATTAATCACCCTTTTCTTATCAAAACAGTCCATCCAACAATGGCCGTAAATTTTGACGATGCTCCATACATTGTGATGGAATTTATTTTGGATTGTTCCGATTTCAACAGGATTGTCCCAATGTGGACTGTGGAGTTACAGTATTCCACTCCTTTTAACTTTGGATTTCTCGAGGTTATCCAGATTCACAAATAACACACACAGCTAACACACACAATCAAAGGTACATCACCACTAGATTGGCAGGACAATAAAAAAGGCAACTGAATCTCATGATACCGTCTAAGATCATTTTAAAAGAGCAATCACTTGGAAACAACAATCAAATTTGTAATTATCCAATCCAGTGGTGATAAAGACTGGTGAATTAAATGCTCATCACAATGTTTGGAAAGTTATTATCAAATCAATGATTGTTTGTTATTATTGTAATCATTTTATCTGAAACAAGACATGATTATCCCTTTGATGTAATAAAGTGGGTCTTCTTTTTTTTTTCTCAAGATCTATACTTCAATTCCACCATTCAATTCAGCAGCGCAAATGTTTTAAAATTCACTACTGATCGGTACTTAGAGAAAGAACTCCAGCATCTCCAACCCAATGCAGCGTGCTAAGGTCTAGTGTCTGAGCAGCAATGGGAAATGGGATGACCATTGAACCGGAAACGTTTCTGTTCATTATTGTCAGGGGTCGGAAAATCTTGCCATGTTTGTCATTGATCAAGTTAATCACGAGACTGTGAAGAAGAAAGAATCCTCAGCTTTCTACAGAACTAGCTTTAAGCTTCCAAGAGTCCACATGTTGTTCTTTTATATGGGACCACATCTTTGCTACCCAAAAGTCAGAAGAGTAATCTACAGTGAAGTAATCTTGGTAGCAAGTGATGAGTGTGTGTCTTTACTTTGTTCATTTTGCACCTTTTAATTCTTTGTAATCCATTTGTTGTATCTTGCACTGTGTTTCTTCCCCTTTAGATGTGGATAAAGGATCATCCAGGAAGTGATACCAGAAGGAGAAACGGGGCTCGTGAATGGTATTCCGAGCTCCTCAGCTTGAGCCTCATTTTTGTACTCTAATGTGTTGTGGAAGTGGCGACGTCTACACGATGCATAAGAAAACCATCAAGCAATACAAGAACATAAAAAGATTTACAAGCTTCGGCCAAACAACCCTGACCTTGAACCCGGTCCCTGGCTAAACCAATGGACCAATCTGGTTAACCAAGAATACAAAACAACAACCCAAAAATCTTTTATCTTAGCTTGAATTTTGTCAATTCTTGAGCCACCTTGAAGATACCCCTGGCAGTGTCTTCGTCTTCTCGTACCTCACTAAAAGGCACACCCCTGCACCTCATTGAAAGGCACGCCCCTGCACCCACTACGATTGAGTACAACCTTTGCACTTTTTGGCCCAGGTGCACCGACAATCTCAACATTGTCTGACTTCGATCAAGTCTTGATCAAGTCCAAGAGAGACTTGACCTTTCCCATAGTTGGCTCCTCAAACTTAAACACCCACATCTTGATCCTCGAAAGTACCCTTCATTTGCTGTCATCTTTGCATGCACCCTTACAACACAATGAGCGTTCACTTCGATTCATCAAGACAAAAGAGACCTTCCCAAATCTGGATCTTACTAACGCCTTGTAAATCCTTCTTTCTTTGTCTCCATTCTGGTGTTCTTTCCGTCAATCTTGCAACTATTTATTTTCCGACATTGGATATTTATCCTTCGCTCCGTGAAAAATTGGAACGTAAATGCCCTTTTTCCTGAGAAAATCGTCTACATTCAGGTCTTCCTAGATTACCCTTCAATGATATCTTCGAAGACCCCGTCAATCCGTCTTCTAATGATTTCGTCGCATCTAACTCCACTTGAACAATGTCTTTCCTCCTAGTGTTATCTGATGACTCCTTCACCACTCCACTCGAAATCGCATCCACTATCAACTTGTAGAGACTTCCGACCATCTCACCCTTCATGAGGACAAATATTTCATTTACCACCTTCACAACTCCACCTTCTATATTGCACTTACAGCCCTTAGAATCTATGGCACCCAAAGAAATTAAATTTATTTGCAAACTCGAAACATGCATCACATCCATTAGGGTCCAAACAATCCCATCAAACATTCGGATCTTTAATGTCCATATCCCAATGCTCATCAATTTTGCATCGTTTCCCATAAGAATATATTCATTGGCATGGGATTTATATGCATCAAACAAATCTTTATTCGCACACGTACAACAAAAAGAACCAGATTCGAAGTATCATTAACTTGATCCATACTTTTAGTGACCGAAAGTAATTCCCTATCGTCCGAATCCGATCTTTCTGGCGGCATACTCACTCCCTCCGATTATTATTCTTTTGCTTTATTTTTCGAGTTCTCCTTCCGCTTCCTGTAATTTCTTTTCAAGTGTCTGTCTTTCTTGCAGTAATAACGTAAGAAATTGCCTTTTCCATTCACTTTGGAGCTCCTTTCCGATCTCTTTGACGTGGATCTTCACTTTTCATGACTCGAATCGGCTATCATGCACAGGCTTCTAAGCTTCACCCAAAGTCCCGGAGTTGTTTCCTCGTCCATCACATCAAGTAACATTTCGTCCGAGAAGTTGAGTTGTATAAAACTCATTGCCCTCTCTTCCATTCCCTCCCATTTGTTTAGATCCTCCATATGGTTTTCCGATAACCCATAAAGAATTTTTTCAATTCCTTGTTGTGTGAGTCCATGACTCTTCCCTGCCATTCCCTAAAGTCATTTCTACCATCAAACACTTCAATTTGCCACGCGATGCTTGAATCCAATTTTGTCATCGTGAAACACTTACTTCTGAATCCCCCAATTTTCAGCCATCAAACTATCAATCTCCTCCTGTCACTCCGTAGATCTCATCTCTACAAGTGCATAGAAAATATCGTATCAATTTCGAGTCCGGTTGACTCCAAGAAATCGCGATTTAGTTTCACCCTTCACTCTTGGTCAAATTGCCCTTTTGACCTACTACTGACACTATGCTTGCGTCAGCAGCTTCCTAAAGTCCTGTCGTATTTTGTTCTGGCAGCAACAACTCAACTAAGAAACCTCTTCTCTCTTGCTGTGTTTTTTGCAGTGGAGGCCTCTAGCTCTAAGGCGGTTGGCGGGCGACGGAAATCTGGCGGGCGGATGGCTATCAGCGGCAGGATTCCAGAGGGTCGTGGCCTGAGCACAAACTCCTCTCCCCTTTACTTCTTTGCACCAATGATGACCAACACTATCGCTTTCTTACTTTGGCAGCTGCGTTCAGAGACATAAATTCATTAAACAACAAGTCCAAAGCATTTTCTTCTCAATCAACACCGACACCACAAAAAGCAGAGATGCCTTTCTTTTTATTCACCAAGAAGCCAGACCCAAGACGTTTGGGTCCTCTTTCTGCTATAGCGAGATCAAAACCAAATAGGCAATGGCAATGGCCCATTCGAGATCCGAGAGAAACACTGCCTCCTCTTTTGATCTCTGCACAAAGCTCACTTATACTCTTTCTCTATTCTCTTTGCAACCAGCAAGATTGGGACTCCTCTCTTAATCATGTTCGATTCACAGCAACCCAAAAGACTCAAGCCCTCTTTCTCCGATCATGAAAAACATGAGACCCACCTACAGATATGAGTCTTCTCCTTGCCTGAATCAGATTTTTGTGCTTCCGATCTACTGTCCGGTAGTGATGTGGTAGATTTGGTGTCATGCCCCCAGAATCTGATCGGTACCTAACGGCATCCCAAGGGTGTGAGAATCGGGGGCAATTAAAAAAAAATTCATCTAAGTACATTTGTGCTCCAATTTCGGGTGGATCGTAGTTTGCAGTGAGGTTATGAAAGATGACTAGTTACCATAATCAAATCGCGGAATAACCAATGCATACAATTTGCACAGATGGTCACTAATACAACATGTAACAATGTTAGAGTAGGATTCAAGCAACTAAAGGCATTTACTTAAGGTTTAATTACAAATGCATCAAAGTTTTAATGATTGATCCATATTACTTTTGGAAGTAGGCGGGCGTTATGGACTAATTTTCAAAACTTTTGACCTTCTTGACTCAGGGATCAAATGCCCATAAGGTCATAAACCATATCCAGGATGCAATCCCTCCATCTCATCAATCATGTACAACAATAAAGCCTATCTAAAAGATAGAAATCAACAACACCATTCAACCAAAATAACCCACAACAATCAGAGAAGCAGATTATACCTTTAGAGCCCGGTAGTGCTCTAATGGAGAAGAAGACAATCAGTTAGATCAAGAACTCTTCTTGAAGCAAATTAGGATCTCTAAGACCTTGTTGTCTTTCACGCTATGACCCACTATCAGATCTCTTTTCTCAAAAAGATTGGTGAAAAATTCAAGAGAAAAACCCAACTAGAAACTCCAAGGAACTAGAAGAAAAAGAGAGGAGAAATTGTGCAACACTTGCACACAAGAGGACTGGGCGTGCTCTCCTTATGATGGACGTCCAAGGGGGTTTACTCCCCTTTTTTATAGCATTTAGGCAACCCCTCTTACTAATTAATTAGAAGTCCAACTTCCATAACAAATTAATAACTTAGTCCTTTCTAATTACTATAGAAGTCTCACTTCCATAACAATTAGTAACTTATTATTACTACTATTAGAAGTCATACTTCAAATAGAAATAGTCACTTCCATAACAATTTATTTAGAAGTCCTATTTCAAATAGAAATAGTAACTTTCTAATTCTTTCCTTTTAGAGTTCAAGTAGGATTTGTATCTTTCTAATATCTTGGGCTAGCGTGGGGACCACTAGGGATTCCATAAGAAGCTGGCTCTAATTGGGACACCGCAACCCCACATCTCATGTGTAATCTGGACCCACAATTAATTGCAAATAACATCACTATATAAATGCAATTGCACTCCAATATTAGGAATAAATTACAAAAAAAGACCCTAAACTTCCCGATTACCACAAGTAGACCCCTCTATCAATATCCATGGATCAATTGGAATAAATATGTCCCTTCCAATCTAAAATCCATATCTTATTATCCTTGAGTTCCAATTAATCACAGTAATCATCAGTACCATCCAATTAACTCTTAATCACGATGGGTGCGCACTTACTAATGACATATTCCGTTAATTGGCATAGGGGATAATATAAATAGAATTCATCTTGACCATTGGATGTTCTAACAGTCCTACTACCACCTACCAAAGACACCGAGGTGTTGACCTACAATTGGCATCACTCATTGATGAATCAAAGTAAATTAATAGATAGGAACTTGAGTTCATCAATGTCTCAGGATTAAGAGCCTATTGCTAGGGAATTATGAGAGCAGACCTTAAAATCGAGACAGTATTCCATAAGGTATTTCTCATGGTCCTTCAATACATCCAATGTACCAGGTGATCCAGAATCTTACATTCTGATGATCGAGACAAATCACACTATCTCATAGAGATTAAAGTGCTGCAACTTTATCAGATGAGATGCCCAGTCTCATCATTGATTGTGAAGATATTTAAGTATAAGATTTGCGACACATGTCTCCTATGTGTGGATCTCATCCATACACATATATCACATCTAATATACTAATTGGACCCGGTTCATCTCATGAACCATCATGTCATATATATTGGTCATGTGCATTAAGTAATAAAACACCATTCATCTCATGAAATGAAAGCATAACTTTGTTGATGAATAAAGAAATTAATCAATTTATTACATCTTCTGATAGATTGAGTCCATACAATTTAACAATCTTCTACTTGGATTTAATACCAGTCATGGTTGCATCTCATGCCCATCCTTTCTATATGCTGCTCAAAGACTTTGGTAGTCAAAGGCTTAGTAAATAGATCTACCAGATTGTCCGCATAGGTTATCTTGGTAATAGCAATATCACCTCTCTGCACAATCTCTCTGACCAAGTGATATTTCCTCTGTACATGCTTTTGGCTTTTATGGCTTCTGGGCTCTTTGGACTGAGCGACTACCTCGTTACTGTCATAGTAAACTATGAGCGGCTGTCGGGCCAAAGGTACCACTCCAAATTCCATAAGGAATCTCTTGAGCCATACTGTTTCCTTAGCTCATTCATTAGCCGCTACATATTCAGCCTCCAAGGTGGAATCAGCGGTACATTCATGTTTTATACTCCTCCTGCTGATAGTTCCGCCACCAAGCATAAACACATAACCAGAGGTGGATTTCCTGGAATCCTTATTTGACATGAGGTCAGAATCTGTGTATCCGACTGGAATCAGCTCATCGCTACCATAAATCAACATGTAATCTATGGTCCTTCTCAAGCATTTGAGAATACACTTTTACAGCAGTCCAATGTTCAGGTCCTGGATTAGACTGATATCTGTTGACTAGGCCCACTGCATGACAAATATCTGGTCTAGTACATAACATAGCATACATGAGGCTACAAACAGCCGAAGCGTATGGTATCGACCTCATCTACTCATTTTCCTCATATGTCTTAAGACACTGATCCTTGGAAATGTGCACTCTATGCCTGAAAGGTGTAACACCCTTCTTGGAGTCTTGCATAGCAAACCGTACCAGTACCTTATCTATGCATGCAGCTTGAGATAAGCCAATCATCATATTTTTCCAGTCTCGATGGATTTTGATTCTTAGGATGTAGCTAGCTTCTCCCAAGTCCTTTATATCAAAAGTCTTGGCCAACCAAAACTTTCACTGTAGACAACAATCCTATGTCTTTCCCAAGGAGAAGGATGTCGTCGATGTATAAAACCAGAAAAACTACCTTGTCAACTTCACTTTTCATGTACACACATGACTCATCCGGATTTTGACAAAAATCAAATGACTTGATTGCCTGGTCAAAACAGATGTTCCAGCTTCGGGATGCCTGCTTTAGTCGATAAATAGACTTTTGTAGCTTGCAAATTTTTTGCCCTTGGTTTTTAGCTACAAAATTGTCTAGTTGCACCATATAAATGCCTTCCTCAAGATGGCCGTTGAAAAATGTCGTCTTGATATCCATTTGCCAAATCTCATAATCGAGATGAGCAGCAATGGATAAGAGTATCCGGATGGACTTGAGCATGGCTACCGGTGAGAAGGTTTCCTCATAATCGATGCCCTCTTTCTGAGTATATTCTTTCGCAACAAGCCCGGCCTTAAAAGTCTCCACTCTACTATCTAGTTCTCTTTTTATCTTGTAGACCCACTTGCACCCAATAGGTTTAATATTGGCAAGCAAGTCCACAAATGTCCAGACCTGATTAGAGTACATAGACTCCATCTCAGCTTTCATAGCATCTTGCCAATGTCCTGAATCCTTATCATTAATTGTTTCATCATAGTTACAGGGATCTTGTTCCGGTTCTTTCGGAACTGCCTTGTAAAACTCTACTAAGAACGAGAACCTGTCAGGGCTCTGACAATCCTCCCACTACAACGAGGCACTGGTGTAACTACTGGGTCTGGTAAGGGCGGTTCTTACTTAAGTTCGGTCATACTTGAATTTGAAATTGATTGCTCTAGAATCTCTTCCAAGATCACCTTCTCTAAAGATTTCTGGTCCATCATATAATCTTCTTTCAGAAAAACCGCATTGGTGCTCACCAGCACTTTCTGGTCTCTGGGATTATTGAATAACAAACATTTAGTTTCTTTAGAATATCCTACAAACGTGCATACTTCCGACTTCGTTTCCAACTTATCCATCTTAACCTTTAGCACGTGTGTGGGACAACCCCAAATATGTAAATGTTGTAGACTAGGCTTTCGCCGGGACCATAACTCCCGGGGAGTCAGAGGTACGTACTTAGATGGGACGGGGTTTAGTATGTACATTCCAATATCCAAGGCGTATCCCCAAAAGGATATAGGTAATCCTGAGAAACTCAACATAAACCTAATCATACCTAAAAGAGTCTGGTTCATTCTTTTTGCTACTCCATTCTGTTGAGGTATACCAGGAGCAGACAACTGGCATAGAATATCATTCTCTGATAAGTATCCCATAAAATTAACAGAGAGATATTCCCCTCCTCGATCTGATCGAAGAGTCTTAATACTCTTACCTAATTGCTTTTCCGTTTCTATTCGAAATTCTTTGAACTTTTCAAAAGCCTCGGACTTGCGGTGCATAAGGTATATGTATCCACATCTTGAGTAATCATTTGTGAAAGTGATGAAGTACTCATATCCTCCTCTGGCACTGACATTAATGGGTCCGCACACATTAGTATGCACTAACTCCAATAAATCTTTGGCCTTATTGCCCTTTGATGAAAATGATCTTTTGGTCATTTTGCCTTCCAAACAGGATTCATAGACAGGCATTGGTCCCACCACCAATGAAAACAAGATACCATCTTTCACTAGCCTCTCAATCCTGTTTAGATTTATATGACCTAGTCTCAAGTGCCAAAGTTTTGTTGGATTAGATTAAGGTGGCTTCCTCTTTAATAATGGTCTATTAATTGCTTCAGTATCATGTATCTCATATATCGTGGGAGTTAACAAATAAAGCCCATTGGTTACCATGCCAGAACATATAAAAGTATCATTCCTCTTTATGACAACTTCAGTACCAAAAGTAATAGAATAACTTTTATTTACCAAACTAGAAACTGAAATTAAATTCCGCCATAAAGATGGTACATATAATGTGTCTGACAAAACCAATTTATTATTTGAGAAACATAAAGTAATGACTCCCATTGAAACAACCTCCGCTTTAGCGTCAGATCCTAGATTGACAATGATTTCTCTGTCACTGAGCTACCTGGTTTCCCCGAACCCTGTAACGTACTACATATGTGATTAGTTATCCCGGAGTCCACACACAAGGATTTTGAAGTACCAGTTGCAAAACTAACTTCAGAAATAAGTGACTCAATCATACCTGAGGTATTCTTCTTAGACAAATAATCTAGACAATTCCTTTTCCAATGTCCTATTTTACCACAATGGAAACACTTTCCTTTTGTCCCCGAACCGTTAGCCTTGGCCCCGCCACCATCAAGACCATCTTCCTTCGAAACTGATTGCTTCATGCCTTTCCACCCTTTGCCTTTCGGCTTGGACTTAGCATTTAACTTTTTTGTCATCAGGGCAGTTGGCTTCTTCTTCATAATCCCTTCAGTCACTACCAGCTGGCTAGACAGCTCAACCAGAGTCAGATTCATCTTATTCAAATTATAATTGACCTTAAAATTGTTGAATGACTCTGGCAGTGATTCAAGGATTATGTTAATCTATGATTCTGCATCAATTGCATCCCCCAGTACATCTAACTCATTCAATGAGTCCATCATTTTCAGCATGTGTTCCTTTACTAGTGTGCCTTCAGTCATCTTGGTGCTAATAAGTACCCTCATGGCTGCCTGCCTAGCAGGCCTGTCCTGTTCCGCAAACATCTCCTTTAAGTTTGATATAATATCATATGTAGTCCTATAGGAATTATATTAGTGTTGTAAAACACTAGACATGAATGCCTGAATGTAACATTTAGCCATCTCATCGTCTTTTGCCCATTTGGTGTAAAGTTCATTTTCTTCTTCTAATGCATCCTGGCCAGGCTCATCAAAGGGGGGTTTGGTAAGGACATATTTATATCCTGAAGCTGTCAGGACAATATTCAGGTTCCGTTTTCAGTCTACATAGTTGGATCCCACCAACTTATTCTGGTTGAGGATGGTCGCAAGTGGATTGAAAGTATATGAATTCATGCTTGAAATATTGTAGCACATAACCATACTTTCAATTAATGAATTTAAATGACATTAGGGGTTTAGTATTCTACCAAATTTATGTGGGAGTCCTCATGACCACTAAATTCAGAATACATCGGAATCTCAATCTTTGGGGTATGCCTCCTTAGGGAGTGCGAATACCACCTAGATTGGTGCGGATCAAAGTTTGTTAAAATTAGGATTAAGACTAACTATCCATGATTCTCATTATTCATTATTATCTAGGTATCTCATACTAAATAATGTATGACTCCCGATTAGCTTGGGTTTCTAAAATACCTGAGGCAAATCCTTGGGGATACTACATCATTATTTTAGTTAAGTGTGACCCACCGACTAGCATTACATGACAACCGTTGCGGGCAGCTCCTCCTTGGGGAGTAGGCCCCTCCCCTTCTCATCAATACTATCCATAAGAGAGACATATCTAGTAACCAGACAATTATAAGCCCTCCATGGGGAACGGCCATTTTCAAGATGGCGCGAGACTAATACTTTCTTTACAATGGACCTATGGTGGAAAACCATGGGGATTTCTAAATATAAATGCCCCGCTCCTACTTAATATTTTAGAATTGAGGATTTCCTTATAGGTATATGGGTCCACAAATATAGAGATCAAATCATCTCATGATATGACCAATGATTAGTTTCAAGTCAAGTTATTTTAAGGAAAGTCTAGTTTCTAAAATTAGTGTTACCAATAGATCCATCTCATGAGCCCACCAACTCTAATTAAAACTCTTTCAAAAAATTAATTTGATTTGACCAATTTTGAAAATTGCTATGTTTGGATCAGACTTGGAAACATTTTAAAACAAGCATTCATCCATAAATAGAAAGTGCTAAAATTAGAAACTAGTCCTCTCCTCCACATGGCCCAAGTGGAATAGACTTCTTGGATTTCTAGACTTTCCAAAACTTTGGGATTCCTCAAACTCTTTGGACATCTCCAAAACACCTTTTGGTAATCTTCAAATTCTTTGATTAGGAGTCCAACTTCACTTTCCTTCTTTGTCTCGGACATCTCCAGAATTTGCAAATTTAGAAAAAATTACATAAATTCCTATGCCTCGATAATGAGACTTACGTGGTAATCTAAACATGAAAATAAAAGGGCTATAGGGAAATTCACCATGCTTTGCCCTTTTGTGCTAAACTAAGGAAACCATGGTACTATTTACACTTAGCCTCAAATAAACCAATAACCATAAAAGAAAGTAAAAGTCTTGTGGGCCACATGGAGAGGACATGAACTTGCATAGTCAATATCAAGAACATAGTAGAAGCTAGGTTTAAAAAGATACATTCATCATCTCATGATGAAAATCCTGGATTGCAAAAAGAAAAACTCTGCACACTTGTTCGCTCGAACGAACTGGGATCCGCTTGAGCGGATGAAGGTCCGCTCGAGCGACCTGCCCGAAATCCTGAAGAAAAATTCCTTTTCTTATCCGAACCAGCCCCTTCTTTCACATTCATATCAGATACAAAAATCATACAATCATCAAATTTGATCCTTACAAAGCCCTACGTCTATCATCTTTGCATCTCATGCAAAGATTAGATCTAGATCGCTGATCTAACATGATTAGAAATGAGGTAAGGCTCTGATACCAATTGTTGGAAGTAGGCGGGCCTCGTGGACTGATTTTCAAAACTTTTGACTCATTTGACTTAGGGATCAAGTTCCCATAAGGCCATAAACCATATCTAAGATGCAATCCCTCCATCTCATCAAACATGTACAGTAATAGAACCTATCTAAAATATAGAAATCAGCAATACCATTTAACCAAAATAACCCACAACAATCAGAGAAGCAGATTATACCTTTGGAGCCCGGTAGTGCTCTAATGGAGAAGAAGACAATCAGCTAGATCAAGAACTCTTCTTGAAAAAAAATTAAAATCTCCAAGACCTTGTTGTCTTCCATGCTATGACCCACTATCAGATCTCTTTTCTTAAGAAAACTGGTGGAAACTTCAAGAGAAAAACCTAAATAGAAACTCCAAGGAACTAGAAGAGAAAGAGAGGAGAAATTATGCAACACTTGCACACAAGGGGACTGGGCGTGCTCTCCTTATTATGGACATCCAAGGGGGTTTACTCCCCTTTTTATAGCTTTTAGGCAACCCGTCTTACTAATTAATTAGAAGTCCAACTTCCATAACAAATTAATAACTTTCTCCTTCCTGCAAATATGAGTCTTCTCCTTGCCTGAATCAGATTCTTGCGCTTCCGATCTACTATCTAGTAGTGATGTGGTAGATTTGGTGTCATGCCCTCAGAATCCGATCGGTACCTAACGGCATCCCAAGGGTGTGAGAATTGGGGGCAATTAAAAAAAATTTCATCTAAGTACATTTGTGCTCCAATTTCGAGTGGATTGAAGTCCGCAATGATGTTATGAAAGATGACTAGTCACCATAATCAAATCGCGGAATAACCAATGCATACAATTTGCACAGATGGTCACTAATACAACATATAACAATGTTAGAGTGGGATTCAAGCAACTGAAGGCATTTACTTAAGGTTTAATTACAAATGCATCAAAGTTTTAACGATTGACCCATATTACAGCAATAACCTTTAAAGATAAACTTATGCTCATTTACCGAGACGTAAGGCTCTCGAGTACTAGCCAAACAACACCATAATGCTGCTACGCTCCCCTAGAGGTAGCCCCTCAACTAGCTAATTATGTGGAACCTCCTCATCCACCTACATAATAGGGCTCCACTTCCTAAGTGCCAAATGTAGTATCATCAAATTGTGGTAAACTGGCAAGCAAATAAATGTGAGTAACAATATAATATGCATCGAGTAGAATAGAGATAGTAAAAGATCAATTGAGTAACAATAAACGTAAAGCTATGCATTAAAGCACAAGTAATTACCAACCATGTGAATCATACGGAGACAAGTCCCTAGTTACATACTCTAGCAATGTGGTAACCTTCATACGCTAAGCATGACAAACCCAAGGAAGCCTGGCAGTCCATAAATGCAAACCAATGAAATGCAAACAACTCAGTTGCACATTATCTCACACAATGTACGCTGGCCCGATGTCGTATGACCACCTCCCGATCTGCAAACAGTAACCATGCACACTATAGCTCTGATCGCAATCCATGGGTAGGCGTCCTAAACCGTGGGGGCTTACCCGAATCTTATCCGAGTGGTATTCGATACCCAACATCCCACAAATGTCTTGCACATGCAAACCAATCAGCATAAAACAACATGCTCATGTCATGTAATATGTGAAGTTACTAACCTAACGGATCGCATGATTAAGGACCCAAAAGGTAAGGTACTAACCGACCTAGGTTTAGGGTTGCCCATCGCATATAGGTTCCATATGGCTCATTGCAGTGAATCCATGGGCTCAGGATGCTTATAAGGTCATTTGATGCTTCTAAAGTTATGGGCACCCCGGAATCCTACTTACCATTCACATGGTCTCAAACAGGACCCATACGCTAATCCGAACCACCCATGAGGAGATGTCAAGTTCATACATCCCCTCACTGAAGGGCCAGCCTAATCTATTACTTACCTAAGCTAAAGGTCATGATCCTAAGGGTATGGGTTCCTAATTACTAAAATTCAGAATTCTGGTAAATGGCTTACGGCTAGATGTAAGCCTTTTTATGGCTAGCTGTAAGGTTGCCAAAGATGACCTTGTCATTTAACACTCTCAAGATGAACAATCATCCTGAGACAGAACCTTTTTTTACGTCTAACCGTAATACAAGGTAATACAAAGGGTTCATAAAAAATCCGCCGAACTATAAAACTGATCTAATCCAATCTGCAAATTTTTAACCAAACCGAAGGTAAACGGATTGGTGACGGATTGAAAATCTTGTAATCCGTTAACAACAGATCGGTGACGGATTTCAACCTTAATCCGCAGATTCAATCCGATCCGATCCGTTAACATTAAATATAAATAAAAAACTTAAGGGGTCTAAATATAAAAGAAGAAAAAACTTCAGGGTCAAAATATAATTCACTTTTATATATAAGTATAACAAATGAAATCCTAGACCAAATTTCACCCTAGCCTTGAGAGCATGCTCTTCAGATTTTCTTTGACATCAGATTCAATGGATTGAACTAATTAAACCGATCCGATTTGGTTTTCCACGGATTGGATCGGATCGGTTTTTAACAGCTACCAATTGGTGACGGATTCCAAATCCATCAATCCGTAGGTAACGGATTGGTGATGGATTTGGCCTAATCCACACCAATCCAATCCGTGTAAGCCCCTATGTAATACACCTCTGGTTAGCTTCGAGCCGTGACCCTCCATGACTAGCAGTGACCTCTAGAAACTTGAACCCAACAAAGGTTCAAGGTGGATTTAGGAACTCCATTCTTCCCTCTTCCAAAAAGGATTTCGAACACCACCTAATGACAGTCCAAGGATTAATCCATTTAATGCATCACTAGTCCATTGTAACGGCCAAAATACCAATCACATTAATACACCCTAAGATCATACCTACCAACATTAACTTTAAAAATGAGCTTGTAAAAAGGTAGCTATAACATTAAGAGCATAGATTCAACCAACAAAAGCATACTATAGTGTTACATGCATTTATTCACTTGCCCTTATGAGCTTTCTACAAAAGAAAAAAAAAACCTCTTTTTGGTTCTTAGAGTTTTCCAATCTTGCACACCACACCATCCTCTCACCAATCCAAGTTATAATTCTTACGAGCCGAAGGATGAGGAAAATGAGGAAAGGAGGGTTGAGGAAGATGGAGATGGTGCTCTGGATGCTTGGGGCTTGGCTTGTGATGGGAAGGGGAAGAGGAAGTAGAGATAATGGAGAGTGGGGAAGAGATGGAAATGGGGAGAGTAGAGAGGAGAAGGGGAAATGTAGAGAATGAGGGGAAGGAAGATGGCTTTTATGGTCATAGTAGAACTTTTGTGGAAATTGCAAATAGGATCCAAGGGTTTTAAGGGTTTTATAACAATGACCTTAGGCTAATAGGTATGGGCTCATAGGTGGGTCTTGGGCCAAGCTGGGATCAATGATAAGCCTATGGCCAAGACGGGTTCAATGATAAGCCTATGGCTAAGACGGGTTCAATGATAAACCTATGTCATGAATGTCGTGCATGATGAAGACTACTAATGCACCTAATTACACTACAAAACTCAATTAATTAACTCTAATCTTAATAAATTAAGCTAAGCCCCTAGTTAAGGCTAGGGGCCTTATATTTAGGCCTCAACACGTGGCCCCACTTGAGATCTAAACCAAACCTCCTCAACAACAGTGATTCTGGATCCTCTGTGTCTCCTCTGGGACCGGCCACCGATATAGAATATCCAAATACAACCCCTACATTTCTTCTTTTCTCCATAAGTTTGCAACATCGATCCAAGCCGATCAGGTCCAAGAGTACGAATTTGCTCACCCTCTGCACAATGATCAAGTAGTGGCTCACCTCTAATCTTTGTATGCGGAAGATGGGTCCGGGCAAGTATCATGCCAATCCTCTTGTTCCCCCACACACTATAAAAAAAAGCATCATAAATCTGTCAATCACAAAGGCCGAACAATCTTCACTTGGTTTTCATACCACTTGTAGAGGAAGTGGCACGGGGAGAAATATTTGTGATTGGCGGTCTACACGATGCACAAACACAGTCAAACCATCAAGCAATCACACACAAGAAAATGAAAAGATCTACGTGGTTCCGCCAAAATTCCATATGTCCACGGAAAAGAGAACCTCTCGGTTCTCTTAGTCTCGTCCAGAGTCTAGGGTTACAGATTACATATACATATACATGTATGTATGTATATGTATACATGTACATATATAATCCCCACTTTCTTGGTCTCCAAGAAAGTCTTTCTTAGCTAGCCCCCAAGAAAATCCCAATACAATTACCAAAGCAACCCTGACCCTGAACTTGGTCCCCGACTAAACCAATGGACCAATCTGGTTAACCTGAAATACAAGACAATAACCCAACATAATGGGGTATCTTAAGCTCCTAATTTTATTATTTTAGGTTTATTTGTCTTTGAACTTTGGACTGTATCCTCTCTTCAATGCTTGACAAACTCTTATCTTTCTAGAAATCTTCTATCCATTAGGCTAGAAGTAGTTTTTTTTTTTTTTTTCACTCCCATGGTCTTTGACGAATCAGACTAATCCCTCATATGGCGCCCGATAAACCCATACAAGTCCATACTAGGCAAATATGGGGTGGGTTTGAAACACAAAATGTGGGTGGCAAACCCACAATGCCGTACGTTATGCTACTCCACCAACTCCGATGTGAGTACTTTGTAAGAATGGTTTACATCTTAGAAAGCGGAGAGGTCTTGTGTTTGACACCTATCTCCATTGGCCACCTCCCATAGTTTCACCAAGTGCATGTGGATAGGAGGGTTTGTATATACCCCTAGCTAGGGATTAGTTCTCGGCTATCTAGAATCAATTGTCCCTTGGGCTCATAGACTGGACTGGCTGGGAGATACCTTTAGTTATTATAAAAAAAAAAAAAAAAAAAAGATGGCCCCAATGCACACGGTTAGTTTGAGCTGCCTTTTCCTTGTGATAAGGTATTTTTTATACAACTTTATAAAAGGATTCTAAACATGTGCTTTATAATTCAAAATGTTTTAATTTTTCCATAAGATAAATTGAAGTCACTCAAACCTTCGTGTATCAAATCATATTTAATATGCTAAATTTAAAAACTAAGACTTTAAAAATGGCTGTATATATAAACTATTATTTACCAATAATCTTAATTTCAAACTAACACAATTATTTTAAATTTTCCATCCCAAAATTTCAAAAGAGAATTCAAATGTGTGTCTATAAATAAATATATATGTGTGTTTATATGTATATATATATATATATCCATCTGTTTTTTTCTTTTTTTTTTCTTTTTGCTCCTTCCAGTTTTAATCATCACCACCATAATTTTGTGGAATGTCAAATAAAGGCTATGGAATATTTATAGGGCTGATCATCTCATCAAAGTGAGAGTTCTTCTAAATCTTGGGTTTTCTTTGAAATACTTTTTGCAAGATTTTGCTAAAAATTAATTTAAGAAAAAAATGTGAAACAATTTATAAAATATAGGCTTTTACCTAGGTTGGTTTTCTCTTTGAAAATACTCTTTACTATCGAAATACCTCCTCATATTTATTTTTAGGAAAATCTTGATATCTCTAACTTATTTTTTTTTAAGCAAAGAAAAGAAGTTCATATAGATATTGTGATTTTTAAATTTCAAGACCATCTCAGAAAGACAGATAAAAACCCAAATAAATCCCTTTGGAGAGAGATTCAATGCCCGAAAAGTTGCACGTGTGGTGGAATGACATCCTCAAGCCCTAATTTCATCTCCATCTAAACACTCAACTCATTTGAGCAAAAAAATCAAAGAAGTTAGCATGGGACCTACTCATCTATCTATATTACGAAGGGAATGTATTTTCCCTTCATTTAACCACAGAGTGTCAATATCTCCTATCCCTCTCCACTCCCCACTCTCCTCTCTCTCCACTCTCACTAACCGACCCACATAACTTCTTAAAAAAAAAAAAAAAAAAAAAAAAAAACCACTGCATAACTTATCTTCTTAACTGTTTCTTAAAACACGTACTCTCCCTCTCTTTGATCAAGATGGTGGGCCAAACAGGGCCCACACCACATGGTCCACCACATAATGGGTCTCCGGTGGATCCTCTTTTGGATCCATGGATCAAATGGGTCATCAGGTGGCCCACCTGGGTCCCGGTTTCAACGCAAGAAACTGAATGGCCCAAACAATGACTGAAACTTAAAAAAAAAAAAAAAAAAAACAAACAAACAAACAAAAACAAATTCCCAATTCTTAATTGTTTCCTAAAACACATACTCTCCCTCTCTCTGATTAGACGCAGGATGGTGGGCCAAATAGGGCCCACATTGCATGGGTCCACCACATAATGGGTCTCCGGTGGGTCCTCCTTCGGATCCACGGATCGGATGGGTCATCGGATGGCCCACCTGGGTCCCAGTATCAACGCAAGAAACTAAATGGCCCAAACAATGACTGAAACTTAAAAAAAAAACAAAAACAAAAATAAATTCCCACTTCTTAACTGTTTCCTAAAACACGTCCTCTCATTCTCTCTGATCAGATGCTGGATGGTGGGCCAAACAGGGCCCACCTCGCACGGGTCCACCACCTAATGATTCTCTGGTGGGTCCTTCGTTCAGATCCACGGATCAGATGGGTTATCGGGTGGCCCACTTGAGTCCCGGTATCAACACAAGAAACTGAATGGCCCAAACAATGACTGAAATTAAAATAAAAAATAAAAAACAGATTCTCACTTCTTAACTGCTTCCTAAAATACGTCATCTCCCTCTCTCTGATCAGACGCTGGATGGTGGGCTAAACAAGGACCACATCGCACGGGTCCACCACCTAATGGGTCGCCGGTGCGTCCTCTTTCGGATCCACGGATCGGATGGGTCATTCGGTGGCCCATGTGGGTCCCGGTATCAACGCAAGAAACTAAATGGCCCAAACAATGACTGAAACTAAAAAAAAAAAAAAAAAAATTCCCGCTTCTTAACTGCTTCCTAAAACACATACTCTCCCTTTCTCTGATCAGACACTGGGTGGTGGGCCAAACAAGGCCCACCTCGCACGGGTCCACTACCTAATGGGTCGCCGGTGGGTCTTCCTTTGAATCCACGGATGGGATGGGTCATTCGGTGGCCCACTTAGGTCCCGGTATCAACGCAAGAAAATCAAGTGGAACAGCTGTATGGCCCAAACAATGACTAAAACTTAAATAAAAAAAAAAAAACAAATTCTCACTTCTCAATTGCTTTCTAAAATAAGTCTTCTCCCTCTTTCTGTTGGATGGTGGGCCAAACATGACCCAACTCGCACGGGTCCACCACATAATGAGTCTCCGGTGGGTACTCCTTTGGATCCACGAATTGGATGGATCATCCAGTGGCCCACCTGCGTCCCGGTATCAACCCAAGAAACTGAATAAACCAAATAATGACTGAAATTTAAAAAAAAATCACACTTCTTAACTGCTTCCTAAAACACGCGGTCTCCCTCTCTCTGATCAAACGCTAGATGGTGGACCAAACAGAGCCCACCCCGTACGGGTCCACCACCTACTAAGTCACCCATCGGTCCTCATTCGGATCCATGGATCAGATGGGTCATCGGGTGGCCCACATGGGTCCCAGTATCAACGCAAGAAAATTAAGGGGGACTGTGCATAGCACGGGGTGTTGCTAATTTTACTTCTATAGAACTGAAACATCTATTACTATGACTTATGTATTTTGGGGTTCCCGATGCTCGAGATGTGGGCTCTTTGGGTTTTGGAATGTGCATTCTATGGCGTAAGATCAGATGATCTTATGATGTTGTATATTGAGGGATTTTCCCTCTTCCATTAATAAAATCTCTACTTACGCGTTTCAAAAAAACAAAAGTTCACATACGAGGCGATTGTGCGGCGCTTTCAGCTACGGAAACGGAGGACGCCTGCCTCATAAGCATTTAGTGCAGCGGCAAATCAATGAAGGAAAGCCGGATTTTGGTCTATTTTTTCGCGCTAAAGGTGATGTGGCAAATCCTATGTGGGGGAGTCAGAGATTGACATAATAAAAGTGGAAAACAGAGGTTTCCTGTTACACTGCTCTGCACAAACACCCCCAAAATCTATTTAGATATTTGTATAGCAAGCCCACTTAAACAATCTAGAGAATGATCCAAACACGATGGATGCCATAAAAGCCCATAGTCAATATATCAATCTGTGTCTAAACATGGTCGCGTGGTCGAGCAACGTGTGGTTGGAACTATGACAACATGTGACTTTTATCATTTCACTCGGCCCCAGTGGCATTGGGATCATTTTGTTGATGCCACTATATCTCTGTAACTAGGAAGCAACTCATCAGGATTCGATCATTTGGGTGACGCTAACTAAAGTGGTACATGCTCTTTTATATAGTTCTTTATTTAAAAAATTTCATATAAACCGTTGTCATGAATATGATGATGTTTTCAAAAGTTCACAAGAATTCCTGATAACATTGTGGATTTGAAAAAAGATTATCATATCATGTCAATACTGCAAAATACCTCAATTTAGTGAATTCGCTAGTACCCCAGCGGTGAGAGACCTCCATCTCCATAGATTCTAGCACTGATGGTTAAGGGACTAATTTGGATTTGACCACATTTGGTAACAAGTGAGGAAGCTGCAAATTTAAGGATTTTTTACTGACCTTGTAACAAAGATTTTCTTATTGAGAAGTTTTATAGTTGGAGATTCAAATGGGTGTTAGTTATGAACAACCGATGCACAAGGGTGTTGGAACTCCTTATTATATATAGCTTCAAAAGGGTGTTAGTTTTAGTGCCTTTCCAAGCTTGCTGGCTTGCCCATGATCAAGTTAAGGGGTGTTCACGGCCGGGTGAAGCTGGGCTAGGGCATATGTAGGCCTGACCTTACTTTAGAAACATAAACCTGTTTATGGGCTAAGCCCGACATGGGCCGTAGATGTCAGGCCCAATCCTGCTTGCATTTAGTCAATCACACATGTCCTGGACCGGGTTTTTTTATGAGTTGTGGGCCTTCAAGTACTTTGGTTGAACAAATCATAACTAAATTATAAGCATTCCTAATTTGGGCCTGCTAATTATGTCAAGTTTTAGGCTGTCTGCCACTTTATCCAAGCCAAACCCAATTATTAAATGGACCCAAAATTATATATCCATTGTTCTTGACCCATAATGGCCCAGCTGGCCCAGGCCATGAGCACCCCTAATCAAGTCTCCCTCCTTACAAACATTATACCAATAACTGCTACAGGGCCAAATGGTGCCTTTTAAAATTATTAACACGAGGATCATTGATTAAGGGGCTTAGTGGGGTTGATACTTTGCAAGCCCCTACGTCTCATTTGAGATCTTTACATCCCATTCCTCCTGCATCATTTCATAGCCCTACTGAGTTCCACAAGCAAGTTTTCACCATACTATGCGTCAACACTTCTTACCAGAATAGAACTCTATATATTGCTGATAATTAAGCAAGCACTTGGAAAGGTATTTTATCATTAAGACCAGTTGCATTATTACCTCACATTAAGTTTTTGATTGGGAATATTCATAATACGAATTTTTGGATTGACCCATGGCTGAATGGGGGTCGGTTAAAAGACTGTTATGGAGCTCGAGTGTAAATCTAACTCACACCACACACACAGACACACTATATGAATGCAAAGATGAATGCTCAATGTGTATGTATGATGTCCTCAATCAATTTGAAAATGAAAGCTCATAAAAACATTTATGATTGAGGTAAGAATGCTAATCACATGTTAAAAGACAACTTGTAAAAATATGATACAAGTAATGCAAGTTGTATTGAAATTCCAAATCTAAAACATGTGATACATGAGCATAGTTGTTTTCAAAACAAATTAATTTGCCTATGAGTTCATGGAATGAAAACAACTAGTTAGAGAACCAACCAAGTATGAGATTCATGCTATGAGAGAAATCAAAGTTTTTAATAAAGCAAGAACCATTCATATGAAAGTGTAAACAAACTTGGTTTAAATCTAAATGAAAAATCCAAAACAACAAAGCAATTCAAAGTAAAATACATGTAATGGATTCATCAAATCATAGTTAGCATGCTAAACTAGATTTTTTTCAAATATTTAAACAAAACATGAGAGCATATGATAAGGAAAACTAAGTTTACATAGATGATTTACTTATGATTCTAAGCTTTAACTTTCCTTTATGACCCCCTAGCATTCCTTAGCTCATTCCCCTTTGTTTGCCCTCAAAACACCTCAAGAATGGTCTCTTGGATCCACTAATTTGGCTTTGGAATGAACTTCATTTTATAGAAAAAATTGTCCAACGGCTAGCTTGTTGGTCAACCGAACTCCCAACGGTCATATTTCTTGAAAGTTTGCTGACCGAAAAGCACTTGTCGGTTCACAGAACTGAAGTTCAGTAGACCGACAGCTGACCGAAGTTCCCTGATATCACAGATTTCACATTTTGGATTCGGGACCGACAGCTAACCGAAGTGGGTTCGGTCAATGTTCGGTTAACCGACATCTTGAGTTCGGTTGACCAACAGCTTTAACAAAATACTGCAGTATCAAAAAAGTTTTGCCTTCTTAAAAAAAGCTACTCCAAAGTATTTTGCTAGTGGGAGTTCTGGGCCATGAAATCAAGCCTGGAAACATGTTTTATATCAATCTAAGAGTTTTAAAAAAATGAAACCTAAAATGCCTAAGATGATATGAAACTTTTAAAAACATTGGCTTGCTTGATTCGTAAAACTTCTTTTAAAAAATAAATGCATCCAAGTTTAAAATCAAAACATACATGAACCATAAGTTTTAAAAGTCTTAAAAACAATGCATGTATAAATCAAGATTTCAAGTTTTCCAAAGTCAATGTATGTGTGAAAATTCAAATGTATGTTAAAATGATAATGCACTTTGTGACTGTACATGGGAGACGTCTACACACCTCATGATTCAATGTCCATATACGCAAGAAATTTGGAAGGTGATTCTTTCTAAATTAAATTGGACGCCAATCAACTGTAATGATGCTCATGAACTCCTTAATTCAGTCCTATCTCAGATTGATCAGAATTGTGAAGAAGCCCTTACTCATGCAAAGGATATGGGCTTACTCATCAGAACTGTTTAATGCGTTTATGTGGCTTGTATGGGCTAAACGTAATGCAAGGATATTCAGATCTAAAGCACATTCAGGTGGGTCTGTTGTGCAGCAAATTGTTCAAGCGGTGACAACCAAAATTCTGTATCTCGGTCTCATATTACCAAATGACTTTCAGTGTCATTGGAACGTCCCTTTGCATGACAAGGTACAAATTAAAAATATGGCTAGTAACAAGCATCACGGCTGGAGGCTTTCCATAGCTACTATAAATCAGGTGTTGGCATTCTGTGGCGGGATATTCACCACCCTTTGAAGTGTAAACGAGTGCAGCTGCTGATTTATTACGATGGTCTTGAAAGTCCGGGATCCTTAACCCTAGGGGGGGGGGGGGTGAATAGGGTGAGCTATTAATTAGTGACCAATTATGCCCAATTTTAACTTCTTTAATTCAATTAGTCACAAGTGGTGATTAGGTAACTAAATGCGGAAGCTAATCAACACAATCACCACAAAGTGCACACCATAACACAATGATTTATAGTGGTTCGGCCTCAGTGCCTACATCCACTACTAGCTTGTGATCCAACACCCCACCGGATTTCCACTATCTATGTTTTTTAATAGGCTAAGCAATAACCTCTAACAAGATGTTTTTCAAGGCTTAACAACAACCTATCAATTTGTTTTTCTAGGCTAAGCAATAATTTTCCAATGTACTTTTCTATGCTAAGCAATAACCATTACACAATTCTTTTTTAAGGCTAAGCAATAACCTCTACACTATGTTTTTCTTTAGGCTAAGCAATAACCTTAGCAAAAGATGATTTCTCAAAGAAGTGTCAACACAAACACCTTAAGAGATTACAATTAAAGCTCAAATATAATGCCTCTTAATTAGGCAGATTAGAAAGTGTAAATATAACTCACACCACACACACACACTATATGAATGCAAAGATGAATGCTCAATGTGTATGTATGATGTCCTCAATCAATTTGAAAATGAAAGCTCATAAAAATATTTATGATTGAGGTAAGAATGCTAATCACATATTAAAATACAACTTGTAAAAATATGATACAAGTAATGCAAGTTGTATTGAAATTCCAAATCTAAAACATGTGATGCATGAGCATAGTTGTTTTCAAAACAAATTAATTTGCCTATGAGTTCATGGAATGAAAACAACTAGTTAGAGATCCAACCAAGTATGAGATTCATGCTATGAGAGAAATCAAAGTTTTAACAAAGTAAGAAACCATTCATATGAAAGTTAAAACAAACTTGGTTTGAATCTAAATGAAGAATCCAAAACAACAAAGCAATTCAAAGTGAAATACATGTAATGGATTCATCAAATCATAGTTAGCATGCTAAACTAGATTTTTTCAAATATTTAAGTAAAACATGAAAACATATGATAAGGAAAACTAAGCTTACATAGATAATTTACTTATGATTCCAAGCTTTAACTTTCCTTTATGACCCCCTAGCATTCCTTAGCTCATTCCCCTTTGTTTGCCCTCAAAACACCTCAAGAATGGTCTCTTGGATCCACTAATTTGGCTTTGGAATGAACTTCATTTTATAGAAAAAATTATCCAACGGCTAGTTTGTCGGTCAACCAAACTCCCAACGGTCATATTTCTTAAAAGTTTGCTGACCGAAAAGCACTTGTCGATTCACAGAACTGAAGTTCGGTCAACCGACAGCTGACCGAAGTTTCCTAATATCATAGATTTCACATTCTAGATTCGGGACCGACAACTGACCGAAGTGGGTTCAGTAAATGTTCGGTTAACCAACATCTTGAGTTCGGTTGACCGACAGCTGTAACAAAATACTGTAGCACCAAACAAGTTTTGCCTTCTTAAAAAAAGCTACTCTAAAGTATTTTGCTAGTGGGAGTTCTAGGCCATGGAATTAAGCCTGGAAATATGTTTTATATCAATCTAAGAGTTTTAAAAACATGAAACCTAAAATGCCTAAGATGATTTGAAACTTTTAAAAACATTAGCTTGCTTGATTCATAAAACTTCTTTTAAAAAATAAATGCATCCAAGTTTAAAATCAAAACATACATGAACCATAAGTTTTAAAAGTTTTAAAAACAATGCATATATAAATCAAGATTTCAAGTTTTCCAAAGTCAATGTATGTGTGAAAATTCAAATGATGTTAAAATGATAATGCATTCATCAAATTGCAATACACAAAATACCTAACAATCTCCCCCTTTGCAATTTGATGGCAACTCACTCATCACTGAATTTACATACTTAGTCTTCAGCTCCCCATAAGCTGGACAAGTCTTGAATCTCTTGGATGCTTCCTTCACTTAGCTTGCTCTCTAGTTCTTTTTCTTCATTCTTCTCGATGCTTGGAGCTTGATCATTCTACAAGCTTCATTTTCATCTTTCTCTCTTTGGCCAAGCATTTTCTTTAACTCCCAAACTTTCTCCCATTTCATCTCTCCCCCTTTGAAAAATTATAGAATATCTTTCTCTCTTTGGCCAAGCATTTTCTTTAACTCCCAAACTTTCTCCCATTTCATCTCTCCCCCTTTGACCATGCACTCTCTTCCTTTGGCAAGACATGCATTCTCTCCCCCCTTTGAAAAATTATAGAATATCTCCCCTTAGACAACTTAGACATTCTCTCCCCCTTTGACATTTAATTGCAATTGTAAAGGATCCTACACACATGAAACAAAGAAAATACTTTTAAGTAGCACCTGTTAACAAAAGAAATCAAAAATGAAATTCATAAGAAGCCATCATGTATGATTAATATCATCTATAAGGAGTCAAAGCCAACTAAAGGATAAATTTATCAAATCTAATGCTTCCTTTGAAAGTTTATACTCCCCCTCAATCCATTCTCTCTTTTTGTCAACACTTTGACAATGATGGGTACAAAGAGAAGACAATTTTACCAATTGAAGGTAAACTTCAAGGAAAGGATTAGTCAATATCTATATGATCAAATTATCAAAATAAAGGCAAGGTCATGAAGAAGAGATGGGGGTTACATAGCATAACATCAACTAATATGCTCAAGAAAATTATATGCTATGTGTTGAAATCATTTCATCCTTCATTAAATATAACCATAATGTGCAATGAGAATGAAATGAAATTCAATCATGAAGCTAACCTCAATCACTAACCAACCAAGATTATGATCACATAAAAATGGTGGTTATGAGATTTACCTATGTGCTCATGAGAGGTGACAAGCATGATGTCAAACCCCAACTCAGGATTAACCCGATAGTGTTTTCTTAGTGTGTCCTTAGTCCTAAGTGGGTTTAGTTACTGTGGGTTAGAATTTAATTAGTCTTTGTCCTGAATATAGTTTTGGGGAATTTTGAGAACGTTTAATGTTAGTTAGATACACTCAGGAAGGCTTGAATGTACGTGCACGCATGGGAAGATCGTGTTGAGTTTTGTGTTAATCGTGAATTTTATTTCATTTGAATGGTTTTATGATTATTTACAACTTTCGTGTTTAGCCCGTCTGCATTTGAAGCCCGAAAACGGCCAAAGGGTAAAATTATCTTTTCACACCCAAATCTGGACACACTTTTCGAAATCTCAAAACCATGTCAAAAATATACTTTTCGGAAACTAAATATTTCAATGATCGCTTTATCCTTCTTCGTCAACTTCATTTGAGGCCAGCAAGATCATGTTTTCACACATGCAAGAATTAGCACTAATGGGGTCTCACTTACAAAGTACTTAAGCTACTTTCCCCTTCTCTTCCTTTCCATTACCAAATCTCTGCAACTTTCTTGACCTACGGCTAAAAACCCTTTTTCCTCTACACTTTCTCCTCTTGAATGCATGAGCTAGAGACCTCCAAAAGAAATTCCAAGATTATCATCTTTTTCCTCTCATCCCAAGCTTTCTATTGATGCTATTTTTCTTGGATTTCTAATTGGGCAAGCTCTCCATTTCCTTCCTTGCTTCTTGTTTGGGCACCTCGAGGTAAGAGCTCCAACCCATCTCTTCAATGGAGTTCTTTTGACTCTTAAGGATCTTGTTTTTCTAACTTTCAACACCCATTTTAAAATGAGTTTCTTATTTGCATTTTTGGGTGAGTTTTTGAATGTTTAGGATTATGGAATGAATGGTATTAGAATGTAAATTTGACCCCTTGGAGAGCATGGAGGCTCAGGGGACTTTAGGTGGTCTAAGTGTAAGGTGGAGGGAAGAAATGGCTTAGGAGCCATCTATGAGAAGTGTAATTTTCTGCACTCAGCGAGCACAGGCAGAAACCTGTTCGCTCGAGTAATCCTTGGGTTCGCTTGAGCGACCAGGCCACTGCCTGGTCCGAGCACAGACAGAGGGCTGTCCGCTCGAGCGACCATTGGTTCGCTCGAGTGAACTGTCCACTGTCTAGCCAGTTTCAAGACAGAACCTTGGTCGCCCAAGCAACCTGATGTTTTGCTCGAGCGAACTGTCTCGCTTGAGCGAACTGTTCAGACCGCTCGAACGACATGTCAAATCCCAGTTTTGGAATTTTATCCCATTTGTATACCTTTTGAAGATTGAAAACTAGGCTATGCTTAGGACTTTAAATTGACATTGTGTAAATGGAACTCTAAGATACGATTCAACTTCGGGGACACCAATTCTCTTATTTTAACAACGGAGTCCCAATTACACAAGGGTCAATGAATGACCTTAGCATATACTTGATAAAATTTTCGTGTTTTGAACTTTAGTTTAACACAACAAGTAATATCGTGTACCTACTTTGAATTCAAGTTTTAAGCTCGTTCGAAGATTTGTTTCAAGTACCTAATGGGGATCACTTCTTAAGTTGTGTGCATACACATTATGCATTTTGCTAGCCGTGCCTTGTCTTGTTTTGATAAGTGATTTCCCCTTTTATTCCGACGTGTTTTGACCGTGTTTCGCGTGTTTTGTGCATTCATGAATTCAAGTGAACACCACAGAGCTTGGACTGCCCTTTTAGTCTGATCCACTGTCCGGGGGTCCTTAAACATGTGGACTATCTGCAGATTAGTCGTGTATTTTGTTATACATCGTGCGTGTCCAGTTCCGCGGCCGGAATCTTGTATTTGTGGGAATCGTGTCTTGTTATATTATATATATCGTGCTCGTCGTGCGTGCTTACTCTTTCATTATATATGATAGAGAAAGGATGGGCTCTTTGTGGATTTACGATTCATGATATATTATGTATTCACGCTAGTTTGTCTCTAATTTTGAAATGTATTTCAGTCAAGTATTTATTTTAAGTTCAGTAAATTGTTTCTATATGTTTTCGATTAAACATTATTATTCCATGCTCATGCCTAAATTGATTGCCTGCCAAACCATTGTGTTTGATGCTTGTTATTTGGTGCCCAGGTGCAGGCAGTTTTGCCTTTGAGGAGGAGTGCCCGGAGGCGGCTGTTGAGCCCACCCCAGCTCCCGAGTGGCAACTAGACGACGTCATCTAGACGTCGGGACGGGTCATGAGTTCGATTTATCACGTTTTGGGTTTTGTATACTTTTGGTATTGTATTGGCCTTTGTTGGCCTCTTATTTTGGGATGTAACAAATTAACACACCTTGATTAATCTTGTAACTTGAACTACGATGGGAATGTCATGTTATAACTCCTTTTCTGATATTTTGGTCTTAATGATGTATATGTTTATATATTGTTATGATGTGATTTGCTATACGCTTCTGCCTATTTGATAGTGTGAGCTAGATATCCGTGTCCTCGGAATCCTCACTGCAGGAACCTATGGGAAATTAATTATCTTATCTCATCAATCATCGTCGCGGGGCCCGGGCCTCAGTCCGGGGTCGCGACACATGGAAGATTATGATGCTAATGGAATGTGACATAGAATAAAAACATATTTTCTAAATAAAATCAAATCCATTCCAATGTACACAAGATCTATCACATTCTCAAGATATGACATCAATTAGATATAACATCAGTAAAAAATTATACTAATTGATATCAATTGAATATGACAACACGATTAAGAGCATGGATGTGACAAACACAAAATTCCATCAAGCATCATAAATGGATATTCATCACTTTAAATATATAATAAATTAATTAGCATAGTGATAAATATGAGAAATCGCATTTTAAGAAATGTAGATATGTAAGAACAAAATACAAATATTTCATGACCAACAATATGAAGTGACAATAAAGAATATGTTGGTCCAAAGAGGTTCAAGGCCTTAAGGTTTGTCTAATTATCAACCTTTGAAAATCCACCTAAGGTCTTGATAGGGTTGCCCTTGAGGGTTCACTTTTGATATCCCACAAACACTTGGAAGTTTAATTTGGTGAAATTGTTTCTCAGGGGAAAGAGTGAGTTAGAGGGGAATCTCCATTTTCAACTATAGTGGAATCCATTTGAAATGATTTACATGAAAGCACAACACTAGGGTTTTGACTCTAAGCTTTTATACCTGATCAAGAGTTCCAAAACATTTGATCCTAATATAGAGCACAAGGCTCTGATACCAATTGAAAGTCCTACTCTGATAGGATTTCAAATTGGGGAACCTAGACTAAGGATCAACTCCAGGTTGTTGAGCCCTATAATGGAGTAACCTCGTTCTGATATCAATTGAAAGTCATACTCCGATAGGATTTCAAATTGGGGAACCTAAACTAAGGATCAACTCCGGGTTGTTAAGTCCTACAATGGATTAACCTCGCTTTGATACCAATTGAAAGTCCTACTCCGATAGGATTTCAAATTGGGGAACCTAGACTAAGTATCAACTCCGGGTTGTTAAGCCCTAAATGGAGTAACCTCTCTCTTATATCAATTGAAAGTCCGGGATTCTTAACCCTATAGGGGGTGAATAGGGTGAGCTATTAATTAGTGACCAATTATGCCCAAGTTTAACTTATTTAAATCAATTAGTCACAAGTGGTGATTAAGTAACTAAATGCGAAAGCTAATCAACACAATCATCACAAAGCACACACCATAACACAATGATTTATAGTGGTTCGGCCTCAATGCCTACATCCACTACCGACTTGTAATCCAACACCCCACTGGATTTCCACTATCTATACTTTCTAATAGGCTAAGTAATAACTTCTAACAAGATGTTTTTCAAGGCTTAACAACAACCTATCAATGTGGTTTTCTAGGCTAAGCAATAACATTCCAATGTACTTTTCTAGGCTAAGCAATAACCTTTACACAATACTTTTCTTTAGACTAAGTAATAACCTTAGCAAAAGATGATTTCTCAAAGAAGTGTCAACACAAACACTTTCAGAGATTACAATTAAAGCTCAAATACAATGCCTCTTAATTAGGCGGATAAGAAAGTGTAAATCTACACACACACACACACACACACACAACACACTATATGAATGCAAAGATGAATGCTCAATGTGTATGTATGATGTCCTCAAATCAATTTGAAAATGAAAAGCTCATAAAAACATTTATGAGGTAAGAATGCTAATCACATGTTAAAAGACAACTTGTAAAAATATGATACAAGTAATGCAAGTTGTATTGAAATTCCGAATCTAAAACATGTGATGCAAGAGCATAGTTGTTTTCAAAACAAATTAATTTGCCTATGAATTCATGGAATGAAAACAACTAGCTAGAGATCCAACCAAGTATGAGATTCATGCTATGAGAAAAATCAAAGTTTTAACAAAGCATGAAACTATTCATATGAAAGTTAAAACAAACTTGGTTTGAATCTAAATAGAGAATCCAAAACAACAAAGCAATTCAAAGTGAAATACATGTAATGGATTCATCAAATCATAGTTAGCATGCTAAAATAGATTTTTTTCAAATATTTAAACAAAGCATGAAAACATATGATAAGAAAAACTAAACTTCCATAGATGATTTACTTATCATTCCAAACTTTAGCTTCCCTTTATGACCCCCTAGCATTCCTTAACTCATTCCCCTTTGTTTTCCCTCAAAATACCTCAAGAATGGTCTCTTGGATCCACGAATTTGGCTTTGAAATGAACTTCATTTTATAAAGAAAATTGTCCAATGGTTAGCTTGTCGGTCAACCGAACTCCCAACGGTCATATTTCTTGAAAGTTTGTTGACCGAAAAGCATTTGTCGGTTCACAGAACTGAAGTTCGGTCGATTGACAGCTGACTGAAGTTCCATGATATCACAGATTTCACATTCTGGATTCGGGACCGACAGCTGACCGAAGTGGGTTCGGTCAATATTCGGTTAACCGACATCTTGAGTTCGATTGACAGACAGCTACAACAAAATACTGTAGCACCAAAAAAGTCTTGCCTTGTTAAAAAAAGCTACTCCAAAGTATTTTGCTAATGGGAGTTCTGGGCCATGGAATCAAGACTGGAAACATGTTTTATATCAATTTAAGAGTTTTAAAAACATAAAACCTAAAATGCCTAAGATGATTTGAAACTTTTAAAAAACATTGACTTGCTTGATTCATAAAACTTCTTTTCAAAAATAAATATATCCAAGTTTAAAATCAAAACATACATAAACCATAAGTTTTAAAAGTCTTAAAAACAATGCATGTATAAATCAAGATTTCAAGTTTTCCAAAGTCAATGTGTGTGTGAAAATTTAAATGATGCTAAAATGATAACGCATCCATCAAATTGCAATACACAAAATCTCTAACAGGTCTCTTTCAACTGTTACAACTTGTTCCAACTAATGTTTCCTCACTTACTATTGAGATAGATTATTTTTTACATAGCACTCTTCTCCATCCTACGCAATCTAAATGGCTACTTCGCTTTCAAGCTAGGCGTCTTCATGTAGTGATTACTAATTTTGAGAGGGTGCAATTCTCTCTTCTGCACCCTCAGACTGTGAGATTCAGTAAGATCATAAGTGGACTTTCTGAGCCTACACTGATGTATGTTGATAATGTTGATCTTTTGTATAATTCTATCCGTGATGGAGTCTTGATAATGGTCATCATTTGATTTCTTTTATCTCTTTCGTTATGACTTGTATTTGAAGGGATATGCCCCTTACTGGAAGCTTCTGTAATCATCCTGATGATAGACTTCCATTTCTGTATTTTTATTTGAGAAATTGAAGAACTAACTTGCTCTTCAAAAAAATTAAGCAACCACTATGGTGCCCACTTGCATACATGAATTTGTTGGCATTTGTGATGGAACCCACTTGTGTTTACATGTGGGTGGACCCCACTCACAAAAAGACACCCCTCACAAGGAATCTCATGGTGATATAGATGAGAATAGTTTGAGTTTTATCCAACTCTCTGTCCTTATCATATCTCCATTTAAATTCAAATTGAGAGAGTTTGATCCAACCTATTATCCTTGTCATCTCTCAATTCGAATTTGAATAGAGATCTTATCACTCATTAGCCAAAGGGCTATATATAGACGTGAGAGATATTAGTTGGCATTAATTTCAACAATTCATCTTCCTTCCACTAGATCTACAATTTTCCATCATCATCTTCTACATCCAGGGTGTCCATTCTTGCCCTTGGATCTTGAAGAGTTAATCATATGTCACTGATCTCTCGTAGACAATCACAGATCTCCACACCAGTGCCTGATTCAAGCCAATGCTGTCCTTATCGCGTTTGTAGCAGCCAACTCTTATAGATTCGTCATTCCGCTGCATCTACAACATTCAGAATTGTCTTGTCCCTAGGTGAGCTTCAAGCCCCCACGAGGTTGTATATATGCGTGTGTGAATTTGTGAAAACTAAAGATTTGTAAGATTTGTACTTTACGGGAATTAAAGAGGAATTTACCAAAATATATATACTTTAGATGGACGGTACACCAAAAAGGTCACTTTATGGGACCTCACACCAAATTGGCTTTTCCGCAAAAAAAAAATAATAAAATAAAATAAAATAAAATTATCCCACCCCTAAATAGGTGAGGGTCGATATCGACCCTAAGCAGACAAGGTAAAACAATATACTTTGTCTTCTTCGTCCTATCTTCCCCAAATCCAACCCAAAGGGAAATACCTAAATATAGTTTCACACTACACGAGACACTCAGATCAATGAACTAGTATGCATAACTTCAACCAAAATCTTGAGGCAATTTTGATTTTGGGATGTGATTTTGGTGGAAATCTAACCTAATGAGGGAAGCCTTGGATATGCACTTTTTGCGTCTCTGTTGATGCAAGATAGGATAGGGTTTTAATAATAATGACAACAAAGATGGTCACGACTCATGTTTGTAACGTTTCCAAATTATCTTCTTGTTTGGCCAGTAAGCAAAAATAGCAACGTAACAATCCGATCAATGGAGTTGTCTCATTGAAGGTAATTCATCATTATTTTTTAGCGCACATTTGTACAACACCTGGTCAAGGGCTGGCAGTTTTATAGTGTCCGTGAGATGGCCCATCGTCTAACTCAATGCATGGACAATGCAGAGTGCATCCTTTATTTATTTTTTTTGTTAGATGTGCAGTTTTATGTGGAGATTAGTTTATTGATTTGAGCATGTGGTGGTGTGAAACTGCATTTGGGTCTTTCCTTTGGATTGGGTTTGGGGAAGAGAGGAGGAAGACGACGACGAGGAAAACTTTTTTATTTGCATACACAAGATCGACATTAACCCTCACTTGTATAGGGGAGAGTAGATATCGACCCTAAAAAAAATGGGTAAAAAAAGGGTTTTTGGGCAGGAAAGCTCATTTGGTGTGAGGTCCCCTAAAGTGCCTTTTTGGTCTGCAGACCATCTAAATAAATATGAATAGTTTTCATTTTCATTCGTGTTTAATTCCATGCAAGCAAATAGATCCATTTAACAATGAATTCCTAGTTATTTTAATTGCATGAAAAGCAAACACACTAAATTGAAACAATGACTTATTCTAATTCCAATGCAAACAAATAGAGCCATTGACAATGAGTTTCTATGCATTCCAATTCCATGCAAACAAATAAGCCTGTCTGAATTAACAACTGCCCATGTATTCTAATCTCATACAAACAAAAAAGGGCCATTTGAATCAATTACTTTCTCTATATTCTGATTCCATGTAAGCAATTAGGCTTATTCATTTAATGAATTCCTGTGTATTCTTATTCCATGTAGACAAATAGGTCCATTTGACTAGGGGTGTAACGGTTCGATTAATTATGTGTTTTGAAAAAAAAAAATCATTAACTGAACCATATTTCACGGTTTTCAGTTTTTAAAAATTGTAACCGTAATCGTACCCGTACCCTAAAAAACCTTTAAAAAACCGAACCGTGATTAACCGTATTAGACAGTTTGATTACGGTTAATTGTCACTTAAAATACATATTTTTTTGGTCAGAATGAAAAATACATGTTCAAAAGTCAAAACCAAATATCCTAGATAACAAATTACATAATTCTAAAATACTAAAGTAGCATTGAAATATTTACATAAACAAATGAAATAATAAAGTGCAATTTTGCAACAAACTCATCCTTGATCCTTCACTTTTCCCTCTTTCATTTTTTTATTTCAACGATTAGGGCTCAAAAGTTGAAATGGATTATTTAAGTTATAAAATCACACAATACCCCCCTTCTTCTTTTTTTCTTTTAAAGTGGCGTGTAATGGTTCGGTTAACGATGTGTTTTGGAAAAACGGTTAATTGAATCGTATTTCACGGTTTTGTTCAGTTAATCATTGTGAGTCGAGATTGAAAACCAAAATCGAACCACAAAATACGGTTTTTCGATTTTAAGAACTGTAACCGAAACTCTGAAACACGGTTATCAAACGTTGGTTTGATTCAGTCGATTAAACGGTTTTTATGTTTTTTTATTTTACACCCCTACATTTGACAATGAATTTCTATATATTTCAATTCCATCCATGCATAGTCCCAATTGAGAATAATCCCATGTATCCAATTCCATGGAAACAAATGGGCTCATTTGAATACACTAACAAAACATTCTCCATGGGCAATATAATCATAATTTAAAATTTAGAGAAATCATAAAAGAAATAAAATATGATATTTACATGCATAAAAGAAGAAAAAAATGCATCAACAACTCAACTTACAATTACCTATTTTTCAAGTATTATATCTGTAAATTTTAAAAAAGCAGTACATAAATAGGCTCGTCTAAATTGTTCATTGGAGGAAAAGGAGTGAGGGAAATTGATTTCTAAAATATAAAACATGCACACATGAGAGATAGAAAGCGGGTTTTTTTTCTTTGCTAAAGGAGAGAAGAGAGAGAGAGGACCATTAGGCAATTTAATTACTTAAAAAATACATTCCAAAAAAATTAAGAAATCTTCTTTAAAGTAAAACTAAATATAACAAAACATCAATTATAAAACAAAAACCATTCTGCTAAATAAAAATTCTTTCTTGTTAATAGAAATAATATCAATAAAAATAAAATTTACATTTATCTCCATAATTAAAATAAAAAACCTTCTTAGTGAAAGGTAAATCTATATTGATATTCATAACTTATTTTGAAATTATAAAATAAAATTATAGATATTTTGTAACTAAACTAAAAACTATTTATAATATCATTCTTATTTTCATGATTATAGTACTTCTTACATAATTAGATTTTTATAAAAACATAACCTTAATGAAAAGAAAGCCTATTTACGAAATAAAAGTAAAATATTTTTATTATATTTTCCATTTTCACTCACGGTGATTATTATCTGCTATGAGTAAAAAAGAAACTAACACGATTTGAAATGAGAAATCTCTAAAGTAGGCCCAATGAAGATCCATGAATTTATCATAAGGTTTTGAGAACCAGACTATATTTAGCACACCTTTTGCTACGTCATCCCTTAAACATATCAAAGAAGATGCCTGCAATATTTGTAAATTCGTTTTAAATTAAGATTTTACATATATAATAGAGTTTAACACATATAAAAAATTTAGAATTTAACATCTGTGGTCTTTAATAATATTAAATGAGCCAAATCAACTAATGCACCTAGTAATTATCATAACCGAAAGAAAAATATATATCTTGTATAAAACCTCAAAAAGGAAGAAACATAATAATATATAGAAAAATATAAAATATAAGTTTAAAACGGAAGGAACTTATAGACCTTTGTTGCACCAATTGAAACATGTGAGAATTTTCTAATGTAGCCCAAATGAAGCTCCTTGAATTTCTGGTGAGTTAGACTTAGAGAAGCATAGTCCATTTAATTGTCTTTTTCTACATTATCCCCTAAACATATTATAAAAAGAGGATTTTACCAGAAAAAACTGGGTAGTTGGCTATTCCATGAAAAAGGACTCTGTAGTTAAGGGCCTTACAAACGGGTCCGTCATACCGATTTCGTTTTTTTTTTTTTTTTTTTTTTTTTTTTGAAACTTTTAGAGGAGAGACATGTTGCTCGTCTTTGCTAGCGTCACTCCTCGTCCCATCTCTTCCTCGTCCTATATGATCATTTCAGTTCTTTACTGAACTGTCTTCTTCACCATATCCTCTCATTTTTAGATACCAAAACATTAGTTCTCACAGGCATTTTGTCAAGGAAATATAGGTCTCTTTCTACTTCCCTTCCCAAATTCCACTACATATACTCTGATCATGAATACGGACCTAAAAGCGGTGAAAAGTTGGACAATTTTGTTAGATTCATTGTAAATTCTACCCCGACTATCTAGAAGTTTCGCCTATCCTTCCCTTATGACGAGGAGTGTGTTTCTCGTGTAGATACATGCATCAGCTTTTGAGATGCAAAATGCCATTCATGAGCTAGATCTAACCTTCACTAGGAACGGCTCATACAAGTTGCCTTCTTCCTATTGAAATCTAGCTACGTACGACATTGATCTCGCTGAAGTTGGGAAATGTATTTGGTGTTCATCATATTGTCAGCTTTACCAAGGTCACTTCATTGTCTCTGTTGCGCATGTTGCTTAGCAATCTCATGCTTAAAGACCTATTAAGAGGGTGTCCGCCGTTTGAAGATTTAGTTATGGAAGACTTCATGTGTTGTACTCGTCTCAAGATCATCTCTTCTTCTCCTTCATGTGTTGGACGAGGAAGAGACGGGAACGAGGAGTGCCGCTCGAAGTTAAAAAAAAAACAAAAAAACAAAAAAAGAAGCAAAATCAGGATGACGAACCCAGTTTGTAAGGCCCTAACTATGGGGTTCTTTTTCGTGCAACAGCCAATTGCTGGATTTTATTTTTCCTGTAAAATCCTCTTAAAAAAAAGATCCTTGCACTATTTACATGTGAAGCTATGACCAAGAGTTGCTCTCATTAACACGTGAAGATTAAAATCCCCATTGATGCAATTTATTACTTACAGAGGTCCTTCCTTGAGTTAACTGACTAAGCCATCTTTCACAAGTACATTTAGGTAAACACCTAAAATGGATGAATTTTCTTCATTGGCAATAAAAACTGCAACCATAGTCGACTTTAGCTAACGTTTTGTGTGTCCAAGCTTTCTCATTGAGTTTTGTTACCAACTCTACAATCTGCATGCCCAACCAATTAGTGGTTCCAAGACCATGCAGTTTATCTCTATTGAAAGTCAAAGAAAATGGATAAAACTCCTACAAATATGTGTCACAAAAAAAAATAAAATTAATCGGATTAGAATGTGTAGATCCTAACAAGGTGCAGGTTCTCTCAACAACATGAGTGCCATGTATGTATACAAAATCGTTATATCGGAGAAACCATTTTCAATTTTAGGTGGACACTACTCTACCTAAGCAAATATGTTACAAGAGCACACATTAGATAGCGAGACACAAATGAGCTATATGAGTCTTTACCTACATTCTTCTCAATTGAAACGGTATACAGTGAGGAGTTAAAGGAGATAGTCTTTGTAAAAAGTTAAATGAAGGAAAAGTAAGAGTCACAAATGAAGAGTTTAATAGGAGGGTCAGAATTATGTAAATCTAGGGATTGAAACAGTCGTGAATAGTTTAGGAAGGGGCCTTTTTGGTAGAAAAGAGAGGGTCTTTAAGGATGAGTTAATGGGAGGAAACAGAGGAGTCTGGAATGAGGAGTTAAACATGAGGGTCAAAACTATGTATATCTAGTCAAGATCAAATTGCAAATAGAGGGGCTGATTTCTCAATTGGAATCGGTCTCTTTCATATATAATAACAGGAAAACTAAACATAAGGCACTCTAAACATAGTCAATTGCATAAAAAAGTAAATAAAATCAGTCAGTAAATTGAGCCCAGGCAAAATGGTAAGGTCACTAGTTTTTTTACCAGAGGTTAAATAAAAGGAATTTGATTAGGTACATCTACTTTAGAAGGGGGTGTCAGCTGAAGATCCCAATTCTATGACCACCAGTGAGCTGACTTTGGTGGACGATGAAGACCAAGGAGTGACGTGCGGGGATGACGATGATTGGAGAAGTGGATGATAAGATAAATAGAACATTATAAAGAGAGAGGAAACGCCTAATTCATTTTTACTAATAAAGATTTCCATTTGCACGTTACAAAATCATTGAGGAGAAGGGCAATGTAGCTTCTCCATTTTCTGGAAGAGAACGAAAATGCTGGTAACGGAGGAGAGCTAAAAACATAACGTAAATGCTTCTTCTCCATCCCGTGAGAGAAGGAAAACGTCCGTGTAACAGAAGGGGGCAATTTAATGAGTTGTCTTGGGTCAGGTTGTGTTGGGTGAGGTATCAATGGGACCGGCAGTTTTGGATCTCAATTAATAAACATTCAAAAGCATTTACATCCTAAATGGGTCAGGTTGTGTTGGGTCAGGTATCAATGAACCAACAGTTTTAGATCTCTGTTAAGAAACTGTCAAAATCATTTAGCTGTCAAAATCAGGAGACCGATTTCTCAATTAATCTCGATTGGAAACAGTCCCTTTCATATATAATAAAGATCAATTGGAAACAACCGCTTTCATATATAACAATTGGTTCTAATTCTATGCAAACAAAATGGCCCATTTGAAGAGAGAGAGAGAGAGAGTATTCTTACAAAGTCTACATCACAGAGCGTGCTTATGAGAATATGCAAATAATTTTATTAGCGTATGAGGTGTAAAACTTTCAACATGAAAATACTTATCAAATTAGTTTACATGTGTGAAATTTACCTATAAATGGGTGCAACCAAATATGCACATGCAAAAGTATTACAGATGTGAAACATTTACACATATAAATGAGTTCAAACAAACAACCTAAGTGCCAATTTGACATCATTCTAGTGTTATTTTCAATTATGTGCTCAAATCAAATTGTGTTGAGAAAACTTTCTTCCAAAGACTCACATCTATCTTATTAATTATTGCAAATATATACTTCCATTAATTAGCATCATATTGGTTGTCAATGGGTGTGTTGAATTTTTTTTCTATCATTTCCATTTTGAAAAAAGAAATTATATTTTCTTCCCACTTTTGCTTGTCCTAGACTGACCTTAGCCCTCAAGTGAAGGATAAAAGCCTATCCAGTGCAATATTGTCCAAGATTTTGGCTTGACCCATAAGTGTGTTTGGATGGATGGTGAATTGAAGTAAAGTGAGGTAAATGTTCAAATCTGTAGAGAATAAAATATAAGGGGTTATGATGGTCTTTAGTTTTTAGTTGCTTGATGTGGAATCTTTTGAACTTTTTGTGTAAAAAGAGGATGTTTCTTTTGGTATTTAGTGGAAAAAGGAGGTTGCTTTTGAACATTTTTTTTTAAAGAAGGAGATAATTTTGAATTTGTGTACTTTTGATATGATTCATTGTCTTTTCTTGTCTGGATAATGGAGGCTTTACCTCGCTTTACTTCAATTCACCATCTATCCAAATAAGAGCCTGTTTGGTGATTTTCTCAGAAAATAAAGGTAAAGGAAAGCATCAAATTAAGAGGGAATAAAATATAAGTGGGTTATGATTGTATTTTTTCTTTAGTTGCTCATTAGAGAATCTTTTTGACTTTTTGTGTAAAAAGTTGGTGTGTTTTTTTTTTTTTTTATCATTTAGTAGAAAAATAATGTTCTTTTTTATGTTTTTATTTTGAAAAGAAGGAGGAAATCTTGATGATGTGTACTTTTGACGTGATCCCTTGTCTGAAAAATGAGGCTTCGCATTACCTTTACTTTAATAGTAAATTCGGGCCTGTTTGGCACTTTACTAGAATAGTAAAAGTCAAGTAAAGCCTTCATTTTTTCAGACAATAGTTCACTTCAAAAGTAGTTTAATTTAAAATTCACTCCATCTTTTTCAAAAGAAATAAAAAAGTAACATCCTTTCTCCACTAAAAGACAAAAATAAAAAATAAAAGACCTCCACTTTTCTGTACAAAATGTCAAAAAGATTATATACCATACAACTAAAAATAAAATAATATCATAATTCACTTATATTTTATCTCTTCTTGATTTGATGCTTTACTCCACTTTTCATCTCACTTGATTTTTTTAAAATAAAATTACCAGATGGGCCCAGGGGTTGGGTTGGCTTGTGTGTGAGAATATATATATATATATATATATGGGGACGCTATATGACGTTGGGGCATTTTTAAAAGAGAAACACCTCATGCTTCTATCGAATGAGAGAGAAATGAGTTGTACTTATGTTAATTGTGATCCTCTAAAAAAGAGGAAATCAAATGGCTTAAATGGCTTTTACTTACTCAAAAAATGGATGGGATTATCTCAAGACCGTCAGACTCCTAAATTTTCTATTAAAAATTGCTAGGGAAGAGTGCAAATCCACACATCTATCGGTGCATGAGGATTTGGGATTTGAATTGATTATAGTTAAGCCCCATCAGACCTAACAAAAAGGAGGTTGCTTCGCTTGCTTTTTATCCTTCTTTTGGGTGCGTGAAAGATGTCGTTGGGAAGAAAGAAGTGGAATGTGGCACATCGGGTTCATCATACAGCTCATATAGCTTAAATAGCTCATTTCATTACTTGCCTCGTATTCTTTTTCTCTTCATACTATGTCAGCTGATGTGGCATTAGTTAATTGGATAAGTGAAAGAGGGGGCAAAAACGCCCTTCCCAAATAGGGTCATTTGAAGAATCTTTATTTATATATATATATATATATATATATAGAAAAATATTCAAGTGCATCTATCCCTCACCATAGGGCGATGAACACTTCCATTTTTGGAAAGTTTTAAGTACAAAAGAGAATCTTTCCAAAAAATATAAAGGTGTTTTTGTACTTGAAACTTCCCAAAAAGGGGAGTGTCCCTCACACTATAGTGAGGGATAAATGCACTTGAATATCCTTATATATATATATATATATATATATAAGAGGGGGCAAAAAAGCCCTTTCCAAATAGGGCAAATTGAAGAGTCTTTATATATATATATATATATATATATATATATATATATATAAAAGATGGGGCAAAAAGGCCCTTTCCAAATAAGGCAATTTGAAGAATCTTTATATATACACACACACATATAAGCGCTACACAACTTCGGACATTATTTAGGAACTCCTAGTTGGCCCATTAGAATGCATGGTGATTATGGAAGTCCATTGGATGGAAAGGTCCATATAAGGCCTATCTATATGCAAAATCTCGAGTCCATAAGATCATCCTAATATTTTGATCCATGGCGGTTTAGAGGCATCTTTATGTCATGATTCCAATCCAATGGTGCGGAAAAGTTGGATTAGTGTCAAACTTGGACTAGTGACTATTCATGGGGTAGTGTGTGTGAAAAGACTAGATTGATTCAACGTAAGTACTATGACAAAAAAAAAAAAAAAAGGAACGACGGAAAAAGAGGCACTTTTAAATGGGGCGTTATATATATATATATATTTATATTGCTCCTACGACTCCTACGAGATATATCTCTCACCTTAAATAAGATATTATATATATATCTATATATATTTATATAAAAACTAGTCCTGTAAGGAGGGTTCTTACAGTCTGCACATTGTAGAACGCATATTAGGGCCCATCTCATGGCCCTTCCAAATGGACCACACATACACAACCCTTTTATAGGCACACAATCCCATATATTTGAATGGATTCGAATGAACTGGGTCGTTGGATTGGGGTTCCATTTTTGTTGTTTGATATAAGGCCGTTAAACTTGTGGACCATGGGTGAAGGGGCAAAGGTATTAGATTTACTTCAAATTTAATATATAGGTTGGCCCCACTCGAGTCTTTGGATCCCCTTTTATCCCATGACCAGTGGGCCCCACTAGGTGGTAAGGCAGTCGGACCAAGCCAAGGCCGGTCCATTCACACCCATACTCCCAATGGAAGGACTTGATCAAAGGTGCGGGATCTCTTTATGAAAAGCCTTAAAATCCAATGGGCCACACCTCCACATTTCAAATCATCAACCTCACTCACACCCCAACTCCCAATGGATAGATTTGATCAGAGGTGGGATCTCTTTATGAAAAGTCAATAGGCCCCACTTCCACGTGTCATATCATCAACCATGTTGGGAGGGGGTGACCTAAGAAAGTGCTCATAAATGAAGACCCCCATGGGAAGAGAGAGATCACGTTCATTTAACATCTGGTACCTTACCCTTCCCTTAAAGCAACAGATATTCCTATCTACAGTATAAATTCCCACTCTACACAGATCGAAAGAAAGCTCGTCTGATCTGATCTCATCTCATCTCATCTCATCACTTTCCTCCTCGAAGAAGAAGAAGAAGAAGAAGAAGAAGCTGAGATCATGGGTCAAGAACGCGAAGATCCAGCTCCGATTCAAGAAGAAGAAGACGAAGAACCATCAACGCCATCCCCATCTTCGTCTTCTTCATCTCTATCATCTGCTTGGAATCTCAAGAAGCAAACCCTAATCGAAGAACTCGCTCGCAGTCTCACGAGCGATGATGGCTCCTCCTTCGAATCCAAGATCCAGGCCGCGAGGGATATCAGGAAGCTCGCCAAGCGCTCCGTCACGGCTCGATCGATGCTCGCCCAAGCAGGTGTCATCCAGCCGTTGATCTCGATGCTTGTTTCATCTGATGCCGAGGCCCGTGAGGCCGCGCTCCTTGCACTTCTTAATCTCGCTGTACGCAACGAAAGGTGACTTTTTTCTATCTGATTATGATTATCTATGTATTGAATTGGGGTTCTTTTGTTTCTTTGATTAGTGTTAGGGTTTTGATGAATTATCCCGTCTATGCACCTAATTCATTTGATTGATTGTGAAATAAGGTTTTGTGTTTGTTTTGTTGGTTTTATGTAATTACACACACTCTCTGTGATGAGTCTGATGAATTCCGTTTATTGATCCTAAAATTTAGGGTGTATTAGATTCTTTTAGGTTCTTATCTTTCAATAAAAAAAAAAAAAGCCATCTTTCTTTTCTGAGGGGTCGATAATCTTCATTTTCTTAGCCTTATATCAACAATCTGGGAGGGCTTAGTGCGATATTCATCAGTACGATTAATATATGAGTATCATCTCTCTCTCTCTCTCTCTCTCTCTCTCTCTCTCTCTCTCTCTAGGATTGTGTCCGTGCGTGCATCCTAGCGATTGGGAAAAGAAAGGACTGGGGTGCAAAATATAGACGTCCTCACTGTCGGTGGTGTTTGATACCGTGTGTTTGGGGTTGCATATGCGAGTTGGGTGCAAAATATATACATCCTCACTGTCGGTGGCATTTGATGCCGTGTGTTTGGGGTTGCAAATGCGAGTTGGGTGCAAAATATAGACATCCTCACTGTCGGTGGTGTTTGATACCATGTGTTTGTGGTTGCATATGCAAGTTTCTTTTGCGCTTTAACCTATTTGATGCTTTGTTCTCAGTAACTCCACAGTTTACTATGTCTTTCCTTAATATTCAATCCCTATTTGATGCCTTGTTCTCAGTAACTCCACAGTTTACTATGTCTTTCCTTAATATTCAATCCAATGACTTGATTGGTTTCTCCTTTCTATTAGCATGATTGTCATTATGTTGTTCATAACCAAGAAAAAAGGCCGAGTCTCAAAGCAGACTAAAATGTCACCTCTTGCATGCAGTTCTTACGTGTTACAGACCTTTATATATGTCTTGTATAATTTGGATATATCCATTTTGGGATGCCTTTATCTTCAATGTCTGCCAAAAGTAAGTTGCGCTATACTCTCTCACAAACCATCTCCATATCAATAGAAACCATTGGTAAAGTTTTTTTCTTTGCTCTAAACTTTCTCATGAGTTGTTGCAATAAGCAAGTAACTTTTATGGTGGACTTCCTAGCATAAATGCAGATTGTTTCTCCAAAGTATTTGATTCTTGCAGCAGGTGTTGTTTGGTTACTCTCTCTTAGAGTTTTATCATCTGGATCATAAGTTCAGTTATGTGGTAGTTTGCACATTTAAGAAGATTTCGGAGTTACGTTTTGCAAAAATGTAAAAATAAATAAGTAGATAAATATATATGTAGAAAAGTAAAATAAATATTAAAAATTTTATACTATATTTAGATTTGGCTAAGGTCATATTACACCCACACACACCCTATACAAAGTCACAACATTAGTATTCCAACTAGGGATGGATCCCTGAGGTCTTAAAACAAATAAATATATAAATAAAGGCCAAATCTAGAAGGCAAAGGGGTTTTTATGGGGAAAAAAAAAAGAGATGGGCAAAATTCAAAAAGCAAAGGGGTGTTTTTGAAAAAAAAAAAAAACAGAAAATAGATGGGCAAAATTTGAAAAGGGAAAAATGTTTTATAAAGGCAATTAGAAACGAAAAATTACTAATCGTGTTTTGTCTTGGTCTTATGGTTGAAATGAAAATTTTTGGCCATTTCGGCCCTGACGAAAATAAATAAATAACTATGATCACATTTGTAATCGAGCACAAACAATTGTGATGATGCTTAGCCATTACACATGGGAATCATTTTATTTATGTAAATGACTGCAAACAAATGGCCCCTTAGTGAGCAATGAGCAGTAACTACAAAGTTCTAAGTAGTAAGTATTAAAAAGAAATTTAAGTAGTAATTTAGTATACTGCATGCTACGTAGTAGATGATTGATGATACCATGATACTACACAATACTAAATAGTGATCAAGATTTTATTCAACTCTCTGACCATTAACATTCAATTATTTTCTTAATGTAACCTAATGAAATGAATAGATGTGAACAAATACATTGATGTTGTTTATCTTAAACCAAATACTAATGCAGGGCCTGTATGAAAATGGAGTGTATGACATGTATATTTATTTTACTCATGAATGAAAATAGATAAAAAATATTTAACATTTCCTAATATTCTGAATTCCTTTGGGGATATTTCTTCATTTTTTTTTTTTATCTCAAATTACATTCATGCCAATACTTGATACGTATTGCGGAAATAGATAAATATCCTTTTGGGGGTGGCCGATACGGCGACGTCCTTCACTACTACTTTTTTAGTCCTCAGCAACAATTATGCCATTTTGAGATATCCTTCCATGTGCTTCATTGATCGTGCCAAAAATGCTATTTGTCCGCTTGAATTGAAATGGATCCATTGAACTGTTGATTTCAGCTGTTGTGCCCATCTAGCTGCTGGATCTGTCATTAAAAATCATTTCATTGTTTGCACACCATTAGATTGTTGATTCCAATTACTAATCACAAAATCAATTGTTTTTCCATCTTTCGACAATCTCAATCCTTTGGTTTGAGGGTTTCAATGGTAGGTCTGTTGTATATCTATCTTCTACAGTTCTGCCTGGCACATAACAATCTATGGTAATGTTTCTTCCTAGTGATCCTTTCTTGTCAGATCTACTCTTGGAAGCTTGGTCTATTGCATTTTCAAATCTGCTGCATCACTTTACGGCTAGTAAATCTTTTATCTTGAGATCTATGGTTGGATCTTCATTTGGTATAATTTTCTTTGCATCATCATCTGTCCCATATTCTTCTTCTGCCATTTGCATTTAGATCTTTTGCTTTTGTTTTGGACATTGGAACAGACAGTAACCTGTTTGTGTACAATAACAATGTACTGGTAGTTTCGAACATCTCGGTGTATAATCTGACTAGACCTCCTGGCTAGAATATATTTTGTTGTCTAGATTTGATTTCCCAAAGTGGCAATCTGCATTTTAATTTGGCATGTTCTCTTGAGTTTGAACACTTTGAGCATCCATATGGGAATGACCGAATGATCCACATGGTGATCATAATAGCGATTATTGTGATGCGAAGCAGGGTACCAGGCGCGGGGCGGGCAGAGATGGAAGTGTGGAGGGATAGGTCTTGCTTTCGCCTGAAAATTGGCCTCACGCCAAACACCCCATCATGGGCGAGGAAGAAGAGACAACTTGGGAAGACCCAAAATCACTCGAGAAACTTTTCATTAATTATTCACTAAGGAGCCACAAGGCTTTACAATGCTTATATACAAAAACAAGAAAACCTATAAATAATGTGGACCATCTAACACATCAATGGCCAGTATTAAGACATCTGAATTTAATAAACTAAAAGACACAAACCACTAAAACAACCATAAATAATAGAAAATAAATATAAACTAATGGCCTGGTAGGTGGCCTGGGCCCAATGACCTGGTCGAGATGGATGGGCTGGGCCCATTGGTGGCTCGACCCATGGGCACCATGGGTTTGTCCTGCATCATATTGAGCCATTTAAAGGATGCCTCCATTCTTGCCAAAGTAGCCTCAATATCTATATTTTCTTTCAGTGTAACGGACAATTCCGATAGCTTATTATGAACACTTTGGTATGAAAATCAGTTGGGGGATTTTCCTCATCACTAAATGGCCTCTCTCTCTCTCTCTCTCTCTCTCTCTCTCTCTCTCTCTCTCTTTCACTCACTCTAGCAAAGCACCCCCTCCCCCACCCTTCTCTTTCTCCTTCCTAAAATGGAGCCTGAGGGTATCAAACTTGCTTTCATCTCAATTAATATAAACAAAAATGGGTCAAACCAAATTTAATGTTATGGGAGTTGTTTGGGCCTGACTTGAGTTTGTCGTGATTGGTTCTTTCCCACAAGAATCTGCACAGACTAAGATTAAACGAACAACGACACGCATGATAATTCAGTGATTTCTGGAATGTCACAAGTTACGAAAACTGTGTGGTATGGGTGGCAACGTAATATGCAGAACAATCCCTAGCAACTAAAGGAGATTCCAAACTCACTGCTTAGTAACCAGTGAAGTGCAGGCTACTACTTCGGCCTTACTTTTGGTTCAAGTGTGGAATGAATCGCTTCACTTAATTCAACGAAAGGGTCTTGCACCTTGGGTAACCAACAGCTACTAAAAGACCAGATGACCAGATGTGTGGTGTTTGTTTAGGTAAAAAATACGGAGCAACAAGTGACGGAATCTGTGATGTGATGAGTGGTTGGAGATCACAGCCAAACGGTTCTTTGATTTGTTCAAAACTTCAGAGAGTTAATTTTCTTTGAGTGACGACTGAAAACACAGGTGAACAACATGATTGAACAATGGACTGTTCAGAAAAATATGAGGGGTCCAAGACTGAGCTTAAAGGCCTGACGGCATGGATATCATAGTGCTGGATTTCCAAACTTTATTTCAAGCAAGATCTCCATAAGGCCTTCCATGCTAGAACCAAAATAAATATCTTATTCCTTAATCAGTGCCTAGAACGTCAATAATAATCCTTCATAACCCAAATATAAGCTTTATGGCCTGTTTCTGGATTCCTTTCCCAAATTAAATGCTTATCCTAATTGTAATCAGCCTATTAAATGACTCCAATAGAAGTCCTATCCCAACTTGGGCTAGAATAAAGAAGGAAAATAAATTCTTAGTATCCCAAGGCTTGTGCATGAATTAAATGGGATGATGGTTAATGTATTCACGTGGTAATGGACCCCACATGGCTAGGCATATAATGGCTTAGGCTTTTTACTAGGTCATATTGGGCTGTGATCTGGATTTTAACTGGTTCGGAATCTAAGCTGGTCCTGGACTTAGTTTTGCATTGGCCTGAATTCTTTTAATGATTGGAACCCTTTACTTTAGTGAGTTGCATATTCTTTGTACATCATTTCTAGCTTGTTTAGTGGCATTCTTAGCAACCTTATACCTTTCAAACTTCCATACTTAGTGTATAATTTTGTATATTTTAAAAGGTCTACAAAGCATAACTTTAGAATGCTGCTGAAACAGAGTTGTATCTATGTGAATCAATAGTAAAGATACCTAATTTTTAGTGGCATTGTTGACCTAAAAGCTATTAAGTATTTTACTTTCACCCCTGCATATAATACTTAAGCATTTACATTTAACACAGCCTAAATACCATAAAGCATAAATTTTTTTTATAAGATATTATTTTTCTGTAGAGGGAAAAAAACATGTTCATTTTTCAATTTTGCCTAAATATATTAATTCTGGACCTGGTCTTCAATAGGTGACAAGGAATCATTGAGAAAGGGGGTTCTAGATGTACATATCTTTCATTGGCAAGAAACAAATGTACCATGTCATTGATCTGCCCATTGCACCCCTGCTCGAAAACCCTGTATGCCTTTGGGTGCAACTTGCATGGGTTGGGTATAGGTGAGGCCCTAATTGCCTGGTGTTAATTCCTAATCTTAATAGAGCATTTCAATACATCGTCATCATTTAAAAAATAAAAAATAAAAAAAAATCTGAATCCAACCCAAATGAAACCGGACCCTATCAGGACCCAAACTGTAAGATCCCCATCCTAGTGCAATCCTTGATATTCGCTTGGGTTGAGTCAAGTTCCTGAACTTATTTTTGGTTTGCTATTTAATGGGTTGATAAACTACATGCTGACTTGTATATTTACATTTAAGTTGGGTATTGATGATGTAAATGGATCAAATTCAGTAGGGATCCAAGGTGTGTTTAGATTCAAAGCTATTTTAGGGGCAGGATCCATTCATGGATCTTGATCCATTATGGGTCCCATGTGTTGGATGGTATCTGACATTAGAGGGATATCAAATATTTGGACCTGGCTCCAAGGCAGGACTTTGATCCAAAGCTAAAAGTGATGTTAATTGCTGAATTCAAGTTATGGTCCTAGATTTATGCAAACTTAGGCTGTACTGCAGTGCAATCAATGTCCTTGAGTTTGATGGATCCAAAAAAAATACTTGGAACCAATATTTTAGATCTGGATCCGAATCTAAATTTCTATCAGATCTAAATGTAAGTTTCAAACTGTTTCTTAGTGGATTGGATTTATTGGTTCCTTGGATATTCAAGTACCCATTGACATCCTTATTGGGTACCTTACCTGCTACCAGGTCTAGAACCTGGAAATGATCTGAGTTCCATGCGGGCGCCAACATCCAAGCTTGACCTAACTTAAAATTGGACAAGCCCATAACAAACTTCTCTGGGTTGAGTCATACGTGTTCGGTTTGATCTGGCCTTTGGCTAAGATGCACCCCTGCACATAGTTTGGATGTTGCAGGATAATCAAGATAAATATTGTGATTGTCTGTGGATGAATTATGGTCTTTGCTGTTTATTTTATGACATAAGGATTTTAAACCCAAGGGCACATTTTAAAAGTTGGTTGTCTGTCTACTTAGGTGAATTCAGTCTGTTGACAAGGAATGTCCCAGGATTTTTTTTTTTGGTAGAGTTTGGCGATCGAGTCCGATTTTTGGAGGATGTTTAGGTGGGGAAGTATTCTTTAAAGTTTTGTTTGTATAGATTGTTCAAGGTTATAATAGTTGTTGGTTAGTGATGCAGTATGGACCAGGCCCAAGAAACTAACTGGCCCACATGTTGACCTAGAGATCAACTTGGTCCATTGGGTTCAGTCCACAGGCCCAATTGACTTTGAGCTATTGTGGCAATTTCCTTTTATCCTCTTTCTATTTTTATTCCTTGTTTAATCAAGGAACTATTTCTAATTTCTATTTCTTATTTGTTTGGATTAGGCAGTTTCCTATTTTATTAGAAAGTCTTGTTTGCTAAGAAACAATTCTACTCTATATATAGTGGAGTCTACATTGTAGTTGCTTATTGCTATATTCAATTGATCAAAGATTTATGTGATTTTTCTTCAATGATGGTGTGTTTAATGATTTTGAGTGTGCCCTAGTGCTGGAATCCATCTTTGGATTCAGTCAATCCCATTGGAGATTAAGCTACTTTTCTAATCGAGGATCCGAGGCTGTGCCAGTTAGTGATGTTTTTTGAGTATGTTGGAGGTAAAGTGGCTTTGTCTAGTGTTTATGTCTCCAGGATTGGTTAGTGAGAAGCTGAGTGCGGGAAGTTGTGGGTCTTATGAATATGCTAAATCCTATTTTTGTTTGCTGTGATCATGTATAAGTATCTGGAAGGGGAACCCCTCTTGGAATCACTGGGCCAAGTCTTTCTATGGCAGGTGCTTGTATTATTCTCTAAATCTCTTGCCCTCCTCCATACCTGCTTCTTGGCTTGGAGAAGCCTCACTTCTCTTAAAAGGGTGGAGGGCTGGAGGCATTCTGTGAGAAGCAATTGTTAATAAAAATCTCAATGCTAATGAACCTGGCTAGAGGAGAGGTATTTTCAACTCATCCACCTTCATCCATTATGCATGGGTGTGGTGAGTTTGTTGACTGTTTTTTTTGTGCATTGTATCTTTGCCTTTTGGCTCTGGTCTAAGGAGCTCTCCAGTCTTTTGACACATTTAGGTTTTTACTGATTCACCAAGTAGGTTGTAGAAACTTTTTTCCCCTTTCTTTTTTCTGTTCATTCCTTTTTATGCATGTGCGGGAGGGTGGGTGGGCAGTTTTTTTTTTTTTTTTTGGGCAATGGTTGTCCATTTTCCAGATATAGTTGGTCTGTGTGGAATTTTACACAGGCCACAGTTCTGTGGTCCGTTTGGCAAGAAAGGAACCAAAGTGTTTCAACAACAAAGAAAGCTCTATTGAGGATTTGTTTGACATTTGTAAGTTCAGGCTGGCATCTTCATCAGTATTGAGGAAGGAATTTAAAGGCATGCCTGTGGCTGACATTGTTAAAATTTAACCTCCTAGTTAGAGCTGCAAAAGATTCCAGTGAAAATGATGGCCATACCTCCTGTAGATTGTAAGAATTCAATGTTGATGAGGCTGCCAGGGGGAATCTGGGGTGTGGCAGGGATTGGTGGTATGCTGCAGAATTACCTTGAAATGGAAATTGTGGCTTGTCTGGTTTGGGTGGTAAAGACTACTGATCATTGTTTTGACAATCGAAATTGTATAAAAAATTTGTTCAAGGGGATGAGTTGAATTGTATTGAGAAACACAAGATTCTTTTTTCTTGTAAAACATGGAAAAAAGAGAAATAAGTAGTCATTCATAATTCATCCATTTTCCATCTATAATACCATCAATATACTAGCAAATAAGGTTATGATACCATCATGCGAACAATATTGACATGTGTTAATATATCATAAATGAGATGTGTGTACATAGTTAAGTATTTCCTATGCATCCAGCGTGCATGGTCTTACCGGCTGCTGGGGTCCCACAGATCATTGGTTTTGGAGGTTGGATTGTGAGGGAGGTAGGGAGGGGAATGTTTGTTTGTTTTTTTTTTTTTTTTTTTCTTCTTCCCAGAAAAAGGGGTTTGGGGGGTGGGGGGTGGGGAATTGGAACCGGGTATAAAAAAATGGGGTCAATCTCATGCCTCTAACCCCTCGATCCGTGGTTTAATGGCTTCATATTATTATTATTATTATTATTATTTTTGACCCTCGATCCAATGGTCTAGTCTATTTGTGGGTGCAGGCCCTGGGGTCTGGTAACTATCAAGCGGTCCCATGTGTGAACGGTTTGGAAGATCATAAGGTGGGCCCTATTTTGTCGCCCTCACTGTAAGAAGGTGAGAGGAGTTTATGATTATGCCTTTTCCGAGTCGACTCGACTCGAGGGGGACTGAGTCGCCCCGAGTCTTCTTTTTCAAAAACACTATTCATGATGATGATGAGTTTTTGACTATACCTTTTGTGAGTGTGTTGGTGGCACAGCACCATGGGAGGTGTTGAGATGGATATTCAACAATGGAGTTTTGAAGGCACCCAGGAGCTGAGGGGGATTCTGTGAATGTGGTCATATGGGCAAAAAATAGAGGTGAGCCATATAGATTACTGCTCATCTAGGGGGAAAATTTGGAAGCTGTTTGTTGATATTGGTCACCTTTGTTATCATCATGAGTGTCGATGAGGTTGCTGACACGTTGCACTTAGGCAAGTTGGGGTTAGGCTTTTGGATTGTTTCTTATAGGTAGTTTTGGTTCTGTATATCTACATATTGCGGTGGATGCATCTTGTACAGAATTGCTGCTTTTGACTTATGAAATTTGCATCCCTGATTGAAGAAAAATTCTTTTAACTTTACTAAATCATGTGACTGTTAAGTCGATAAAATAAATCTACATAAATGTAATCTTCTAGTTCTGTTTTGGAAGTCTATTTCGATCTTTCTTCTTCAATTTTCTCTTCATTTGGTTGTGGGTTGACTTGTTTATGTATTCTAATTTTCAGAAATAAGGTCAGTATAGTGATGTCCGGTGCTGTTCCTCCTCTTATAGAGCTTCTCAAATTTGAAAATGGAAGTTTGAGGGAGCTAGCCACGGCAGCAATTTTGACACTCTCAGCCTCTGCTTCCAACAAAGCGATTATTGCTGCTTCTGGAGCCACCCCTCTTTTGGTTCAGATTCTCAACTCAGGAAGTGTCCAAGGGAAGGTGGATGCTGTTACAGCCTTGTACAACCTTTCCACTTGCACCGAGAATCTCACTCCAATTCTTGCTTCTGGGGCAGTTCCTCCTCTTCTCTCCCTCCTCAGAGAATGTAAAAAATACTCCAAGTTCGCAGAGAAAGCAACTGCACTGCTCGAAATTCTGTGTAAATTTGAAGAAGGGAGAATTGCAATCTCAGATTCCGATGGTGGAATCCTGACACTTGTTGAGACTGTTGAAGATGGGTCTTTAATTAGCACGGAACATGCTGTTGGAGTTTTGCTGTCATTGTGCCAGAGTTGTAGAATGAAGTACCGTGAGCTCATACTAAAGGAAGGTGCTATTCCAGGCCTTTTACAACTGACTGTTGAGGGCACTCCGAAGGCTCAACAGAGAGCTCGGACTCTTCTGGAACTGCTCAGAGAATCCCCTCCAAAGCGATTGTCATCAACAGTTTTAGAGAGCATCGTTTATGACATAGCTACTCGGGTTGATGGTGCTGATAAGGCTGCTGAAACTGCTAAACAATTATGGAAAGACATGGTACAGCGTAGCATGGAACTCAGCATGACCAGCATCCAGCTCAGAGCTGCGTCTAGCATGCCATCTGAAGTACCATCGGTATGAGATGGCAGGTTTAGCAGATTCATATAGGCATACCAGGCTCTCTCTCTTGGATGGGTAAGAATTATATGATCCATGACCCAAGGGTACCCATGGTATCCCCAGGTATTTAGTTTGTACATGTGGGCCCAAGTTTTACAAACCATTGTCCCAATGCTTTTAATGTTGTTGCCCCACTGTGGATATAAAAATACAACAACAAAATCTAGAGTATCCTAACCATCCAGCAGTTTTTTTTTTTTTACAACCGATGTGGATTACTGTTATGGACAGCTGAGCTCATGTTCTTTCATTGGAACAATGGTCTGGATCACAAAACCATTGGCCCCGCATATATAGGTTCTAGTCCCAACGAAATAGTTCACAACTTGGGTGAATGAGATCATATAATTCTTCTTTTACACCAGGTAATCCATGGGGCTGGACGTACTAGTTATTGAGGAATCCAGTACTTGTAGTAAAATGGTTTGCAAAAAGGATATGTTATTGATTGGTTCTATGGCCTGCCTTCAGTTTTTTAAGTTTTTTCAGATAACAAATATGCATGGATGTAAGTTACTTCCCCATACTGTCAATCTTGCTGTACTTTGTATATAGTTTCGAAATCTTACGCCTGCTGTACATTGTTTATTTTATTTTATTTTATTTTTGCTTCCCAATAACAGTGCACTCTTTTAGAAGTTTGCTGTATCTAGGGTCAAGACTTTCTTATTTGGAGCTTTAGTAAGCCCGAATAGTCTCTCAGTTTGCTTTTCTTCTTCTTTTTGGTGGGCACTATACTCACCTAAAAGTTGATTTTGTTTGCGGATACAGCCGTGCTACACAGCCCGGATTTTGTCCCGGGGAGCCGTTGTTTAGACTTTTTGTTGCGGATATATTGTCTAAGTGGATTGCCTGGTTTAGCAATTCAAACCATTGACATGGTATGAATGGCCTAGGCACAGAAATCCCCCAAACTGTAAGATCCTAGTGATTCCATGTTTTTTCAAAATTTTTTTTTGAAATGGTTACATTACCCTACATGCATCCTTCTTGTTGTGACAGTGAGCAGCTTCCTATTATGTTACGGGCTCATTGGCTACTCCGTCCTTTTCTTTTGAATTTCAATGATGTTGTAATTTCATTCTCTGCCTCTTTATTTTGTTGAAATGCATTTAGGGCCTGTTTGTTTGCATTAGACCACGTAAGAATTGAATACTAGGAATTCATGTCTAAATGAGCTCCACTGAAGGATTATTAAAGAGGTGAAAGGTGATGAATGAATATGAGGGGTGACGCATATGAGGTATTGATGTAGATGGGACATGGACTTTTCTAGGATTTGAATCACTAGGGTGATGGTTGGGTTTTTATTTTCCAATCTTTCCTTGATTTGATTTACATTAAAGGGAAAATTATTTGATGGCTATTGTTGTTTATCCACATTTGTTCATGGGGCCTACATTGAGTGAATCCAGTCTTTTCACACTATCTCCTGAGAATAGTCACAGGTCCAAATTTGATATTCGTCCAACCTTTCCTCTCTATTGGGTTGAAATTGTAAAAAAAAATGATGTTTCTAAAACCATTAAATTTTAGGGCCATGGGTAAAGGGGTCGGGATGATCTCATGGAGTCTAAATCTTGCACATTGGTAAGTTATTTTGTGTAGATCTTTCCATCTAATAGACCTTCATGATCATCATGCATTTCATTGGGTCTTACAAAGAGGGGCCTTTTAGGGCTCAGGCGTTACCCTGTGCACTAGCTTGTAGTAAGCATTAGTGTTTGGCCTTGGTAAGAGAATGGAAATGGCTAATTGCCATGTTTTCTTTGAACTGCGTAGGATTACCATGTCAGTTTTACCTTACTTTAAAATATTACCGTTTGTTCTCTAGCTTGAGTTAACCAAGCGCGGGTTTTGGTGGTTGCAAGTAGTTGAAAAATGTGATTGACCTTTTTTATTGGTTTTTTACGACTCATTCAGCAGCAATCAGTCACCGTTGAAGGTGGCTTACCAATATTATTATGAGAGTATAGGTGTTTTTATGTATGAAAATATAGAAAAGACTTTGGAAATATTAGAAAAGGCTGGTGGTTAAGAATAAAATTTTCATTTCGAAACTATTAGTATAGGGATGCTTGGATCCATGTTTTACGTGACAACTCCAAAGAAATATTGTTCAACAGACCCAATAAATGAGAAAGATATATAGAATTCTAGTCTAGGTTTATGAATTATCAAGTAGAGGAAAATCCAGGCTTAGGACCTTGGCTCCCCACTCCTTACATAGTTGAGTTGCTATTACCTTATGTGTGATTTATGTCTCCTCGTATTTGTGAGTTTCTATTAACTCATATATGTGAGTTTCCATCTCCTCGCATGTGCGATTCTTAGAGGGATGCCAAAAAAAAAAAGGGGTTAAAGAGGAAAGTCAGTATTCATTTGGTCGTCTCTGAATCGATATGCTATTAGGGTGGATTAAAACTGTAAATGCTTCTCCTGGACCTTTCCGATTTCTTTTGCAAACTCCCACATAATGTCTAGAGTCTCTATACTCTGCACCATATCAGGTTATTTGTGCCACATAAACTAATCTGTCTAGATACATATCTAGTACCACTGCAAATAAGAAGATTTGGCAACTGCAGAACAAGGGATGTTGCAAATGATTAGGAACCATTCATATATGGCACTTGTATAGCCCAAATAACACATTAATTGGGCTAATTCGATTATAGGGGCAGTACCAATAGAGCATTTCTAGTCGTTTGATTGAGACTAATGCACAAGAATGTTTCCAGTGGTCCGTTAATAATACATAAGTCTCATACGTTTGGATTAAGCTCATAAAATGTTGACAGGTAAGACTTGTACATCCTCTGCCTAAAGCAGTTTGTGAAACGAGGGCTTCTAAATACACAATGATTTGAACCCTTTACGGGCAAGTTCTATCTACACAGAGTATAAAAAATTTAAAATTCTGATTTTACTTTCCATATACATAACACACCTAAAATGCCCTATCCCGTTTCTCTCTACACTCAAATTGTTTGGAGCTTCTCCTGCCATTGTTGTCGGACGTTTAGAGCTCTCCTCCTTCCAATCAGTAATATCCCTTCTCCTCCATTTTTTCTTCTTCCTCTCTAGTTGTCTTCCATCTGTTCTCCCTTCCCCTCCTTGGACGTTTGGATATTTGTTGTTATTCTGAACTTTGTGATTCTTGTAAATTGGATTGGGAGTTTCAAACTTTTGTTTAACTTGATATTCCCTTGTCAGGCTTCTTAGCAATTTTGCAGAAGATTTCAACTCTTCCATAAATAGAAGGGGCAAAATGGTCAAAAGTATAAAGGGTTGAGAGTGGAAACCACAAAGTTTCTTTTTTTCCAACCTTAGTTGTCAGTCGAGGGTAATGAGTGGCAATTCTCATCTGGCTGCCCAGGGTTAGAACCTTATGTACGCCTCTTTCCGCGTGTGCGGGCTTGCTTTCCACTTGTGTGGGCTGTCTTCCTGTGTGTGTGCGTGCGTGTGGGCTCTCAACTGGGTCCTAGCCCCCTTGGTTGGGTTTAAAAAAAAAAAAAAAATTTGTTAGTTGAGGGGTGTTTTAGTAAAAACATAAAATAAAGGGGCTTTTTTGAGCTTTCTTAAAAATATAGGGGTCCTCTAGTAAGAAACTCTACCCCTGCATTCATTGGCCAGTTTGGTAATTTTACATGTAAAATAAAGTGTAGTAAAGCATTAAATCCAGAAAGAATAAAATATAATGGGGTTGTGATGCTATTTTATTTTTAGTTGTTTTGTATGGAATCTGTTTGACTTTTGGTATAGAAAATTGAAGCTTTTTTATCTTTTAGTGGAGACAGGATGTTGTTTTTTTACTTTTTTTTTAAAGATGGAGGGAATTTTGAATTGATCCCTTTTCTGCAAAATGGAGGCTTTAATTGACTTCTACTAATCTAGTTAAGTGCCAAACGGTTAAGGATTAAAGGGCTTTTGCTTGGGCATAAATGGATCACCCAAGCCTAAGAGACTACAACACAAAACAATAACAAGCCGAACCCAGTTCAGCCTCATATATTACAATATTTGTAAGATATATTATTTAGAGTATTTGACATCAATATTGATATTGCATGTGAAGGATCTTGTGTGCGCACAATCGGAGATGAATGCCGTGAGACTGGTGATCGCTGATAGACTTTCTTCACCAGATCTCTAAACTATAAGTGTTTTTCTATATAGTTCATGGATCTCATCATCCATACATATACCACAATTAGAGAACGGATTTACCCATCTAAGCTGGGGAAGTGGCTCACCAATTATGCAAATCGTGTGAGGATATCAAGGGATCGTGGTTGACTATGTGATATTCTTGTTAAGGCTTAGTGGGCATAAAACGTGTAGGGTCCACACGGTCTAACATCTCCCACTTGACCATAAAGCCGAAAAAGAAAAAAAAACATGTCAAGGTTATTTTACCATTGATGATCATCGTATATGTCATAAGGTTTTGACTCCCACTATGTTGTGGTTTTTCTCCTCTTTTGACATATAATTATCATGAGATTTTTCACGCCTTTTGCAGATATATTACTCATGAAACTTTAAGAAATCTTATCACTTATTCGTTCGTAAGTCCCATTAGACTTACATGCTTTGTAAAGCATTCTACACTTATTCCCTTTGTTAAGGGGTCAGCTGATATGGTAGCTGAAGGCAAGAAACTTACCGTGACTTCATTTCTTTCAACAATATCTTGAATATAATGGTAGTCCACATCTATGTGTTTGCCCTTGGAACTATTGGGCCCGCTTTTTATTAATCTAATCGTGGACTGATTGTCATAATACATGTGGACATGCCCGTTGGCTATGTCAAGCTTCAAATCTTTTATGAAGCATTTTATCCAAACGACAAAGGTTGTAGCAATATTACATGCTACATACTCTGTTTCCTGAGTATAGCGGGTAACATAACTCAGTTTTTTAAAATGGCTCCACCTCCAAAGAAGAAAACAAAACTGAGATGGACTTACAGTCGTCTCTATCCCCAACAAAAGTTGAATCTGAAAAACCTATAACTTCAAGCGTATTAGCTTGAAAACATGATTTCAAGTGTTTTGTCCTCTTGATATATCTAAATATTCTTTTCATTGCTTGCCAGTGTTTGATACCTGGATTATTTTGTTATCTATTGACTAGGCCAAGAGCATAACTAGTGTCAGGCTTGGTGCATAACACTGCATACATAAGACTGCCAATAGCCTGAGCATAAGGTGCTTCTAATTTATCTTGACCATCTCTTGGACAATCTCCTTTAGACAATTTTAATCCTTTTTCAGCAGGAGTACAAAATGGTTTGCAGTTTTCCATTCTAAAAAGTTTGAGAATGGTGTCAAGATATCTTTCTTGACTTAAAAACATAATTTTCTGCATTTTCTATTTCTCGTTATCTTAATTCCCAATACATATGATGCTTCTCCCATGTCTTTCATTTCAAATTTAGAATTTAGCAATGACCTTTATACTTTGTATCATATTTAAATCATTACTGGCTAATAAAATATCATCAACATATAGAGACAAGATGGTAAAGCTACTCCCACTTTTCATAATATACACATAATGATCTAATCTATTTACTATAAAACCAAATTCAATCCTTGCTAATGAAAAGTTCTATACCATTGATGTGATGATTGCTTCAAACCATATAAGGACCTTTTTTTAAACTTATATACTTTATTTTCTTGTCCTTTAATTATGAAACATTCTGGTTGTTTCATATATATATATATATATATGGCTCTCACCTTATTATGAGAGATAAGGTGGGGGCCCTCACATTCATATCCAATGCCAACAACTTAAATGTAAGGGCCCCCACGCTATCTCTTATAGTAAGATGAGAGATGCTTTCATAGGAGCATCTCCCATATATATTTATATATATATATATCCTCATTGAGCTCTCCATTTAAGAAAGCAGTTTTTACATCTAATTGAAGATGTTCTAAATCAAAGTAGGCTACTATAGCAAGAATAATTCTTATGGATATAAATTTAGCAATAGGAGAGTAAGTATCAATATAATCAATTCCTTCAATTTGAGTAAAACCTTTTGCCACTAATCTGGCTTTATATTTATCTATGGAGCCATCTGAATTCAATTTTCTTTTAAATACCCGTTTGCAACCAATAGCTTTTCTATCTTTGGGTAAATCACTAAGTTCCCAAACATCATTTTTTACAATAGATTCAATTTCTTCATCCATGGCTTTAAGCCATTTAGTAGATTCATTTGACTTTAAAGCATCATCATAATTTAATGGATCTTCTAACTCCTCAAGAATATTAGTTATTAAACTTTCATAATAGTTTGTAGTATCTATAATATCTTCAAATACATTAGACATTAAAGTATAATAGTCTTCAAAGAAACTGGGAGGTTTTTGTTCAAATAAATTAGACATTAAAGAAAAATAATCTTTTAAATAATTAGGAGGACATCTTTCTCTATGATTTCTTGATATGGTGTCATATTTTGGTACATCAACTACCTCTTTTAAGGTTTTATTATTATTAGAACTCTTATATTTTTCTATTTCAAATAATTCTACCAGTTTCTTTGGGTTTCCAGTGTCTATTTGTTCTTCTAGAAAATAAGCATCTCTACTTTCTATAACGTTGACACTACCATCAAAATGATGCCTTATGAATCTGTATCCTTTTGAGTTCTCTGAATATCCTATAAAGGTACATTTTATTGATTTGTCATCTAGTTTCCTCCTAAGTTGACTAGGGATCAAAACCTGGCAGATGAGCCCCAAACTTTTAATTCACTTAGTTCTGGTTCTTGACCAGCCAAAGTTCATATGGTGTTATATTAGTCGTTTTTGTGGGAACTCGATTTAAAATATAAGTTGCAGCAGCTAGAGCCTTTCCCCAATAATTGGTTCCTAAATTAGAATGAGATAACATTGATCTAACCATATCTAGTAGGGTTCGATTTCTTCTTTCTGACACTCCATTTTGTTAGGGGGTGTAACTCATTGTTACTTGATGTATTATGGAATTTTGTTTGCAATAGTTTTCAACTAATTTTAAGGTATACTCACCTCCTCTATCACTTCTAAGAACTTTTATGTCTCTACCCAACTATTTTTCCACCAAATTCTTATATTCTTTAAATAATTCTAACACTTCTGACTTTTTCTTCATTAAATAAATAGAGCTAAATCTAGAATAGTCATCAGTAAAAGTGACAAAATATTCCATTCCTCTATGTGTTTTGACATTTAGAGGCCCACATACATATGAGTGTATTATAGCTAATAATTTAGTTGATCTTTGTCCTTTTGGAAATGGTAACCTAGTTGTAAGAGCCTAAAAATTACGGACTTAGTTAAATAGAGGTTTGCTATAAAGCTTTTGGGAAAGAGAGTAGCTCCAGAAGCCTGAAAAGGAAAGAAGAGGGTTAGAGGCCCTGGCTGTGGCCAGCCGAAGGCACTCCGACGCCTAAGTTATCTCAACAACTCAACAAAGGGTGAATGGGTGGAGAGAGAGAGGGAGCTAAGAGTGTGTTATTTTTGCATACCTCTGTTGGTTTTACCTCATGCATATATATAGGCACTGGTCACCTCAGATCCTTCCTTAGTGGGGGTCGGTGAAGGTGTTGTCCCATCGTGTAACGCCCCAATTTTGGATACCGAGAAGACCATCAAGATATCCGAAGTTGGCGCGCTACTTCCCGGAAAATCTGAGAACTTCCAAGATCATAGGTCCGTAGTGAGGTCCAATTTAAAACTTTTTAAACGATATAAGATCAACAGTTAATAATGCGGAAGCATGTAAATATAGCGGAAGCAATGATAGGGTATCATATATTTAAGTCAACTATAGCAGGGCTGAAATCCAACCAAAAGTATTTAAGTTGTAAAGATCAAAGGTTTATTACAGATTATGACAGCTACCACGCTCACTACAAGAATCACTCAAAATCCCAAAATAACATAAGAACTCTCACACCCCAAGTGCTTGCTCTCCAACTTCCAGCTCGACCTCTTGGTCGGCTGGTCCTCATCCGTAGTCTCCTGCCACGGGTGCCTCAACTAGCGCGAATGCGCCGTCCTCATAATCGTGGTCGAAACCTAAGCACCAAGAATGGGTCAGATCTAATGATCTGGCAAGTCACAGTATACAAGTAACATAGGATAAATGTATCAAAAGAGTAAAGGCAAGCATATGGTAGAAAGAAATATCAAGATACAGGATCTAGGCAGTTGAACAGGATAAGCATTGAGAATCAGGATAAACATAATATCTAATCTAAAACAATATGGCACATTCACACGAGTTGGATACCGCGGGATATTATGTCGCGGCCCTCCCATACTGAACACAGTCGCAGCGGGGAATCTCACCAAAGCTGGGGAATGATCAAGCCAAACCTTAATTGGTACTTCTACCGAGATCAGGGCTTATATCTGGATTACGAGAATGCCCCCACACAATTGCCCCCTAGCTCTTGACCTCTTAGAGTTCCTGAATTCTTTTAGGTCTAGAGCTAAGTATTGGAATAGGAGAGCTTCTTCATCTCGGTGTGGGCCTCTGACAATCATTGGTGCCTGATCCTTATGATGCCGCTTCGTGTGCCCGAGATAATTAATGAGATGTAGATGTCTCTTCATTTTTTAGAGGTGCTTAATGTTGCTACCGCTTCGTTTGCTCGAAGTGATCAATCAATACGCTATCGCCATTTCGTCTGCCCTAGGCAATTAATGAAGGCAATGAGTGAGGCGCCATGATCAATGTGGGAAGCGAACCGGCGATGCCACGTGTCGTTGCCTGATGAGGCTTTTGGCGTCTTCGAAGAGGCGTGTGGAGTGCTCGAGGTGACGCCTCGCACGTGCGTCCTTGAAATCCGAAAAGACGCCCTTTTATTTTTATAAATAGCAGTGTTGCCCCTTCCTTTCTCTACTTTTGCATTCTTTAGAGAAAAGGGCTTTTACAGAAGAGAGAGCAGAGAAGAAGAGAGAGAACTTCTGTCGCCGTCGAGACCTCGTCCTTCTTTCAATCTTCGTGAGTCTCCTTCTTCCTCAATTTCGTCTTCATTCCAGTTGTTTCTATCTTCTATCTAGGGTTTCTTAGAAAAATGAGAACCTATAGGCACTGGGTGGACACCCCTGAGGCCGTGGCCAACTTCAGGGAGATGTATGGCATCCCCAATATGTCCGAACCAGGTTAGATGACCCTGACGACCTTTTCGATGGTTTCGTTTTCTCTGATGGCTGGATGTCATTTCCTCTGATTGTCATAGTTGAAGGTGGGGTTAGGTTCCCAATTCACCCCTTTCTTAGAGCCTGTTTGTCAGCCTGGCATCTCAGCCCCAGCTAGCTGATGCCCAATGGCTATAAAATAATAATGGGCACTGTAGAACTTAATAAGATCTTGGGGATCAACCTCGATGTCCATGACATCGATGATGCCTATGATGTATGCAAGTCGATCGGGGACGGTCACTGCTTCTACCTCCGGGGGAGGCCAGGAAGGGAGCAATTTGTTACCGACCTGGAGGACTCGAGCCGACATGCCGGGGATGACCGTCTGTTCGTCTCTGGCAACTGGGAGTTCAAGGTGAATAAGTGATAAGTCCTTAAAAATGCATAATTTTCACATCATTTTAGATTAATTAAGGACTTAGTCATCAAATTATGGACCATTTTAGTAAAAAAATCATGATATTATGTCTATGGGCATCAAAGCTTGAATCCGAGTTAAAATTCATTGAAAAATTGCATTTTTACATAAAATCATGAAATTCTCTATTTCTTGGCATTAGAAGTCATAAATTTCTCGTTACTTTTTATTTACACATAAAATGATGAATTTTATTTTCACCATTGATTTAATTGAAGATTTGATAAAATGGTGACATTTTATTGGGCCCGCATCTTGCATAATTCTTTTCCTACATAAATAGATAATTCTTTGATCATTTACTATATTATTTGTATTTTTGTAGGAAAAATCAATTTCTTGGGACCCGCAAAAGAGATAGATCAATTGAAGAATTAAAGAAGAAAACCAAGTATTAAAGCTCCATATGGGGTCCACCATCATTCAAATAATTGCATAGAAATCTGAATTTCAGATTTGGAAAATTTTTCAATTCAACATGTGGGCCCATGTGGAGAATTGCAAGAGATAAGAAGATGCTTGATAGGTGGATGTGCTAAACAATTTTAAGTTGGAGATAACTTCCAAAGAGTCCAAGTTTCCTTAAAGACTCTACAGTTTGGACTTCAATCAAGATAGGCTTCCAATATTTGAAATCTTGCAACCCAAGATTTTTGGAAAGATGTCACACGTCCAAGCCTCTATTCAAAATGCTATCACACGTCCAAAAAAAAAAAAAGAGCTTCCCATATTGTTTCAAATTTTGAATTAAATCTGAAGTGGGCCCAAGTGGGAAAGTTGCATGAGACATAAAGAATCCTACCTTTAGTAGGATGGTGTGCTAGGAAATCCAAGAAGATAAGGAGTTGGAAAATCCCTTGAAACTCTCACAAAAACTCTCCTAATCCTAATCCAACTTGGACCCCATACTACTAATCCTTACCCAAACCAAAAATCTTGCAACCAAGATACCAAAAAAATATAAAAAGACCACAAATAGTGTTGGACGTGCAATCCATCTCATCCCATACTACCTTGGACGACTAGCAATTCTTTCCCATCCTTTTCCAATAATTTTTCTCCATCTCTCATCCTTCCATCACAATTTCATCCAAGGCATTTCCTAAGGTACACCACCATTTGGATTTCTACACCACCACTTGAATTTCTACGCCACCACGCCGCCGCCGTTGCTGCTGTCGTTCCATCATCAACCAACCATTTACTTCTCCATTGATGAATGATTGAAGACTTGAAGATGAGATTATGCGCAAGTTCTATTTTCTTCATGTATTCGATCTAGGGTAAGGAAATATATATATTTTTTAGTTTTGATTCCTATTGGGAAATTTCTAGTTTATTGGTTTACTTTAATTTAAAAGACGCAATTAGTGAGGTCAAGGTGTCCCGCCTTGGATCGGCATCGTGTGTTTGTGGGTAGTGACAGTACGCACTTGGTGCGGTGTTTTTGCATTCTTTTTATTAATCTTACCAATATAACGTTGTGATTTCCATAATAAGAATATTTAGAGTTCTTTTTTTTTATTCTTATTTCTGAATGATATTATTAATGGACTTTTATTTTAATGCATGATTTATTTATTTTATGCAATTGGAGGTTTGATGTCTTTTATGTTTTTGCAGTTTTTATATTAGGATTTTTAGATTAGGATTTTTTTTATTTAGGATTGTAATTTTTGAGTTGGATTTGTAATTAAATTTTAATTTTAGTTTCATAGAGATTTATTTATATAGATTTTTGATAGGCTAGATTAGTTTTTCAATAGGGCAGGTTTTGCGATTAATTACTACTCCCTGTGGATTGACATCGGACTTCACCGAGTTATTACTACAATCGCGGCCTTGCACTTGGGGCTGGCGATCAATAAGCCCGCAGCACAGAGGCGGTACAGGATTCCCCATCATTTCGGGATTCCTCCAAGTAAATCCCGAACTCCTCTATGTCTTTGTCTTTTACTTTTTGTCTTGTTTTGTCGACCTGACGCCTTTGTGTTTGCCGTGCAGAGATCGGGCAAAGAAAGAGCGAGGCCAGCAAATCTGGTTGGTGGCCAAACAGTGATTGGCAGAGGGCGGTGCGAAACTACAAGGGTCATAACACCCGGGCCACCTGGTCGCTCCTCGGATACGAACCGAGGTATCGTACCTACATCAAAAGGAAACTTGAGGAGCCTGTGGACGCGTCTGCCGATCTCGAGCGCCGAAAAGCTTCTAGTGCTGAGACCTCCACTTCACGAGCCGAGCCGGAGGCTAATATTCAACAAGTAATCGAAGCCTATACTACTCCGAGCTCGGGAGAAGATGAAAGAATGCCACCCCGCCGACCTCCACTACAGATGAAGAAGCTAGGGGAGAAGTTTTTTGGAGGGCAAGCTTCCGCCTCCAATCCCCCTCTCGCCGATAAAATCCCGCCTCCACGGCTTCGGGCGTTGTTGGGGGTTCTTCTGCTGCCGGCGCTTTGATTCGGGAGCGCCCCGCCGAGACCATGAAGGAAAAGCCTCGGCCAGAGAAGAGGCCCAGGTCCGAGAGGCCTGGCTCGATGGATAGGCAACGTCTTGCCGAGGAGGCGAGGGAGAGGGCCCCCGAGAAGCGGCCCAGGGTTGAGGGCCCGGCGGAGCAGGCCCCTATTCAAGATTCGGCACTCCAGTCCGTGGGGCCGGCTTTGTGGAGGGCATCTTTCTCCCTCTGGCCGGGAGGCCGGTGACGGTGGAGGACCGTCTCCACGGCAACTCCCATGTCGCAGCGACGTGTTAGGACCTCGATTGTTCGAGCATGGGTGCAAGGCTGTGCTGAAGAAGATGGGGATCCCCGAGGATGACCCTATATATCAGGACCTGCCCAAGCTCAAAGATCAGGCGTCCGAGCAGAGTTCTACGCCTCCGTCGATTCCGCCTGTTGATGCTCCCCCTGCAGCCCCTCCTGAAGCTCTTGCTGAGGCCCCTTTTGAAGCTTTTGTCGAGGCCTCTGCCGCTGAAGACCCTATTGCTGAAGTCAATCCTACTGCTGTGGTCGAGACTGGCAGGGATGCTCCATAGAATTTGTATTTGTATTTTTCTTTTGTAATGAAGAATTTTGTATATATATATTTTTATCAATGAATAAAAATACTTCTTTTTCCATGTCTACAATTGTACATTTTCTCTTGAGGATCACATGTACAGATAACCGGAATTTGATAAAATTGCTAAGTTCCCTAAATCAGGAAAACGAACTTGTATCAAGTTTGCTCTGTTTAACTAAACTTTAAAAGAGGTAACCTGGACTTAAGTTCTTTGCACTCTTTAGAAAACACCCAAGTAAACGAGTTTGGTAACTCAAACTGTTCTGCGTAGTTGGTTCCATAACCAATGTATCAAATTCCCCTTGAGCCCTATGACTTGTTGCTTTTGCGCGGTTGGTTCTGCAACCGAGCTGTAGTGTAGTTTCGACGTAGCTGATCCTGTGATCGAGCTAGTATCGTCGTTTTCATTTCGTAACATAGCGTTTTAACGCAGCTGGTTCCACAACCGAGCTGAAGCTACCGAGATGGAATTACCGATTTCTGTAACAAGGTAAAAGGTTGGTTCCATAACTTAGCCGAGCCGGTTCCATAACCAAGCTGAGATTACCAAGTTCCATAACAAGGTGTTGGTGTATAGTTGGTTCTATAACCGGAATTTATACCGCCTGAGTGGCTGGTTCTGTAACCGAGCCGAGATCACTGAGTTCCATAACAAGGTCTTTGGCGTATAGTTGGTTCTGTAACCGAAACTTATACCGCCGAGTGGCTGGTTCTGTAACCAAGCCGAGATAACTGCCGAATTCCGTAACTTGGCAAGAAACAATAAAGCACAATCCTTCGAAAAAAAATCCCTTTTATTGATTTTGAGGATTGAATACAATTCAGAAGCAATACTTCTTGAAATGTGCGGCATTCCATGGGCGTGGTAGCTCTTTACCATCCATGTCCTCGAGCCTGTATACTGATTGTCCTGCTGTCGAGATCACCTTGAATGGTCCATGCCAGTTTGGTGCTAGTTTGCCTTCATTAGGATTTTTATCTGCAAGAAGCATCTTCTTTAAGACCAGTTCTCCAACTGAAAACTTCTTATCCTCGACTTTCTGATTGTAGCTTCTGGCCAATGTCTGTTGATAGGATGCTAAACGGATGGACACGGCATCCCTTCGTTCTTCGGCCAGGTCAAGTTCTCGAGCCAGGTTCACTTCGTTTTGGCCTTGGTCGAAGAGTTCAGATCTCAGGGTTGGAAGACCGATTTCAAGGGGGATCACAACTTCTATCCCGTAGGCCAGGGAGAAGGGCGTTGCCGAGGTAGATCGCCTTGGGGTAGTCCTATACACGCAAAGGACACTTGGAAGTTCCTCCACCCATCTTCCCTTAGCTCGATCGAGTCTTTTCTTGCATCCATTGAGAACCACTTTGTTCGAAATTTCAGCCTGACCGTTGCTCTGAGGATAAGCTGGGGTTGAGTAGTAGTTTCTGATACAGAGTTCCTGGCATAAGTTCTTGAAGTAATTGAAGTTGAACTAAGTCCCGTTGTCCGAGACCAAAGCTCGTGGTACCCCAAACCTTGTGATAACATTCTTCCAAACGAAGGTCTTTGTATCGTGCTCGGTAATGGAGGACAGCGGTTCCGCTTCTATCCACTTGGTGAAATAGTCATAACCACCTCTTATTTCCTGGAGTTCGGTGAAGTGGTCCCACAATGTCCAACTCCTATTGGGCAAAAGACCACGGGCTAGAAAGTGGGCTCAGGTCCTGTGTAGGCTGATGGAGGGAGTGTGAGAACTTTTGACACTTTTTGCATTTTTTTGGCGAAGAGCTGAGCGTCTTTCTGCATATAGGGCCACCAGTAGCCCTAGGTAATGGCTCGGTATGCTAGTGACCGACCTTCGATATGGCTTCCGCAGATTCCTTCATAAATTTCATAGAGGAAGTATTCGACTTTGTTTGGGTGGACGCACTGAAGGTAAGGGCCGGTGAAGGACATCCTATAGAGCTTGCCTTCCGGAGATAACCAAAATCGAGATGCTTTCAGCCTAATTCTGTGAGCCTCGTTCTTATCTTCAGGGAGATGGTCGTCCTTTAGGTAGGCGATAATCGGGTCCATCCAACTTGGACCGAGGTCAGCACACAAGATTTGTCAAGGTGGCCAGAGTTCTATACTTGGCCTTTTTCAATATCTCCACCTCAACTATTATTTTTCTTCCGGCCTCGACGGCAGACTCCAGGCTAGCAAGAGCATCGATGTGAAAGTTGGAATCTCTGCCGATTTGTCTGACTTCAACTCTAATGAACTGAGAAAGTAGCTGCTTTGCATGAGCGAGGTAGGCCGCCCATCCTTTCGTCTCGAGCCTGGTAGTCTCCATTCAACTGGCTCGTCACCAATTGTGATTCGCTGAAGACCACCAGTTGCTGTGCCCCAAGGATTTTGGCGCTGCCGACCTCGCAATCAGGGCTTCATATTCAGCTTCGTTATTTGAGGCTTTGAAGTCAAGAGTCAGTGCTTGTTCGATGACAAGGCCCTTTGGAGATTGGAGAACTATGCCAGCGCCAGCCCTTTTAGATGTTGAGGATCCGTCGACGAAGACTTTCCATTTCGAATCCTGGAATTGCTCCCAGGTCTTTTCTTGTTCTATCTTGGTAATTTCCTCCTCATTGCCCCCCAGTTCGATGTCGAGCTGGCTCGGTGCCGAACTAGAAGAAACGAACTCTGCAATGAAGTCTGCCAAAACTTGGGCCTCGATTGCCGTTTTGGATTGATACTGGATATCGAATTGTCGCTGTTCGACTGCCCATTTTGAGATTCTTCCAGAGAAGTCGGCCTTCCTGAAAAGAGACTTGAGTTGATGTTCTGTAACAATCACTATGGCGAACGTCTGGAAGTAATGAGAGAGTTTGCGAGAAACACTGACGAGTGCCAATGCAAGTTTCTCCAATGGCAGGTACCTGGTCTTGGCATCAAGGAGGATCTTGCTCGTGTAATATATGGGCTTCTGCTGCCTATCTTCTTCTCTGATGAGTACCAAGCTTATTGCGTGATCCAAGACTGCTAGGTATAGATAGAGCATTTCGCATTGTCTTGGGGTAGACAACAGGGGTGGTGAGGATAAGTAGTTCTTGAGTTCTTGCCAGGCTTAATCGCAGTCCGGAGTCCATTGAAATTTTGAGCTTTTCTTCAGGAGTTGGAAGAATGGGTGACACTTGTCTGCAGCTCGGCTGATTAATCAGTAAAGCGCAACAGCCATCCCCGTGAACCGCTGGACTTGCTTTGCAGTGGTTGGACTCTGAATCGACTGGATTGTCGAGATCTGTTTATGATTGGCTTTTATTCCCCTTCTCGTCACCAGGCTTCCTAGGAATTTGCTGGAGCCGACGCCGAACGCACACTTGGCAATGTTTAATTTGAGCTGGAACTTCTTGAGGACCTCAAATGTTTGACGCAGGTCAGCCAAGTGGTCATGTGACCTCTTAGACTTGATGACCATGTCGTCAATGTATACCTCCATTGTTTTCCCGAGCTGAGCCTGAAACATCTTTGTTACCGGCCTCTGGTAAGTTGCTCCTACATTCTTTAACCCGAAGGGCATCACTTTGTAACAGTAGATGCCTCTGGGTGTTATTAACGCAGTCTTTTCTTCGTCAGGCTTGCTCATTGGGATTTGATGGTATCCTTTATAAGCATCGAGGAAACTCATCTTGTCATGCCCGACAGTTGCATCGATCAACTGGTCAATTTTCAGGAGTGGAAAGCTATCCTTGGGGCATGTTTTATTCAGGTCGGTGAAGTTGACACAGACTCTCCACTTCCCGTTCTTCTTTTTGACAACTACTATGTTAGCCAGCCACTTTGGGTAGTAGACTTCTCTGATTGCTTCAGCTTCTAGTAGTTTTTCAACCTCCTCAATCACTGCCTCAGTTTGTTGGATCCTCGTTCTGCGAGCCTTCTGAATGACAGGTTTGTGCTCGGGATCCACGTTTAGCTTGTGGCACATGATTTCTAGGTCGATGCCGTGCATTTCGTAGGGGGTCCAAGCGAAAACTTCCTTGTTTTGTAACAAGAAGTCTAGTAGCTCGGACTTTTCTGGCTCGGTCAATTGGCTATCGAGTAGGAAGTACCTTTCAGGATCATTTGGATTGATCCGGACCTTGGCCAAGTCCTCAATATTTTTTTGCTTTGGAGCTTGGCCTACATTCTCCAGTTTTGCTCCTAATTCGGCCATATGAACCTAGGTTGGCTGTACTTCGCCGGGCACCACGGCCATCAAGCATTGTTTGGCCATCTCCTGGTCACCTTTGATAGTGACCACTTCGATTCTTCCATTCCCATTATCCAATGGGAACTTGAGCTTCTGATGGTGAGTGGAAGGCACGGCTTCCATGCTATGCAGCCATGTCCTTCCCATTATTGCATTGTATGGTGACGGTACTTCCACCACCAGGAAGTCAGCTTGCACATTGGCTCCTCCAATCTGGACCTTCAGGGAGATCCTTCCTTTGCGATACACTGGCTTTGAACTGAAGCCTATCAGGGGAGTGTGCGATTCTTGTAGGTCCTCCTCCTTGGGCCCCAGCTTCTTAAAACAATTATAGTACAGGATCTCCGAGAAACTCCCGGGGTCTACAAGTACCCTCTTAACCATGAAGTTTTTCAGCTTCAAGTGAGTACTAGCGGGTCATTGTGAGGCAGTTGGACCCCTTCGAAGTCCTATTCTGAGAACCAGATCCTTGGCTTTTCCGTCCGAGCTTTCTTTGCAGCTGGCTCTAACTTGGTCATCATCACCTGTTTATTGTGAGAGGCCCTTCTAGCCTCGGCACGAGCTTAGTTGCTCTCCCTTGGTGCGGGAGCCAGGTGAATGACGTTTATTATTCCTTCCTGCTTCGCTTCTTCATTATTTTGGTGCTGACAAGCTCGGATATTATTAATGTTTTCTTCCTTTATGTAATCTTTCAGGTGCCCCTCCTCGACGAGCCTCTCAAGATGAGACTTGAAGGACATGCAATCTTCTGTTTTGTGCCCGTTCTGTTTGTGGTAGGCACAGAACTTATTCTGGTCACGGGTGGAAGGATCAACCCTCATCGGAGGTGGCCATTTAAAGAACGGCTGTGCTCTGATTTTGCCAAGAAGTCTGTAGATTGGCTCCTTGAAGACTGTATTTACAGCCTTGTAGGAGTCGGCAAATGGCTTGGACTTCTTCTTTCCTCCCGAGGTGGGTGCCGAGACCATAACTGAGTTCGAGGAAGCTCTGCCGCGGCTTTTCTCCTCCTTCCGAAATGGTTTCTTATTCGTCATAGGAGGTCTGTCTTCGCGTCGGGTGCTTTCGCGTCTGAGTCCAAAGTTCTCCCGAGCTCAGGTCTCATCTTCCTCCTGCTCAATGAACTGGTTCACCCGGGTCATTAACGCTTTCATCGTGGTCACAGGATATCGAACAAGTTTCCTTCGGAGCTCATTGCCTGGTAGCAGGGCCTCTTTGAAGCACATGACGGCTACTTCATCATTGGCGTCCTCGATCTGGCTGTAGATGGTCCAGAATCTCTTGGCGAATCAAGTGACGTTTTCGTTTTCCTTCATCCTGATAGCCATCAGGTCATTATTTGTCCTGGGGATGACCTTATATGCTTGGAACTTCTCCAGGAAGGAACCTCTGAGCTGCCGCCAGTTTGAGATCGATTCCCGGGAGTGAACATAACCACCTTAGGGGGAGATCTCTTAGACTGGAGGAGAATACTCTGCAGTTTAAGTGTCCGACATCGCCCGAGATTGACATCCGCTGGGTGAAGTGTCGAAGATGGGCTGCAGGGTCCGAGCTTCCATCATAAAGGGTGAACCTAGGAATACTGAACCTCTTAGGGAGAGGAAAGTTCATTATCTCTCGAGAGAAGGGAGACGTGCCGAGATCCCCCGAGTCATAAGTATTCAGCCGGTCTCGGGCGAGACCTACCACCTCCATATTTCGCTGAACAGTCTGCCTGATATGTTGGTCAAGCCATTCAGGCAGATCGTCCTTGTCTTCTGGCTGTCACTTCAGCCTTCCCTGGGCATCGTCTGGGTGGCTGCTGCTCGAGCCTTCATCACAGGCTCGACGGCATCTTTTGTTATGCAGGACTTGCCTCAAATCCTGTCCAACTGATTGGAGCCTGGAAGGCGGAGCCTGGTTCGCCGTCTTTTCCTGCAACTGCTGCTGAAGTTGACGAATCAACTCGTCTTTCTCCTGGATAACGGCATTTTGGGCTCTGACGTCCTCAGCAAAAGGATTGTCGTCATCGTCCTCGTTGTCTTCTTCAGTTTGACGAGATATGACAGGTGTTGGAGACCGGTTTCGCTGGGGAGCTCCTTTCAGATGAGTTTTGTCACCGATCTTCTTTTGATGAGAGGGCGGCGGTTGTCGTTGGGGACGCTTGGTCAACTGATTATCTCGCCGAGGGGACGCTGTCACTCCTCTTGAAGTTCCTGCATAGGAAGCTCCTGCCGAACGAGTTTTACCCCTGGTCCTCCTCTGACGGGAGGGTGGCGGTTGCTCCTGCAACGCCAGTGGGAGCTGAGTTGGCGTCGCCACTCGTCGCTCCATCCGCGCCTGTAATAGTGGTATCTCCTGTAACACTAGTGACGATTGCATTGGGACCGCCTCTCATCGTTCTAGTCATGCCTGAGACAATGTTATTTCTTGCAACATCAGTGATTGCGGTGTTGGCAAGGTTCTTGACGATTCGCCGATCTTCTTAGCTTTCGGAGTTATGGTATTTTTAAATCTCCCCATAGACGGTGCCAGTTGTGAGAGCCTAAAAGTTGCGGACTTAGTTAAATAGAGGTTTGCTATAAAGCTTTTGGGAAAGAGAGTAACTCCAGAAGCCTGAAAAGGAAATAAGAGGGTTAGAGGTCCTGGTTGTGGCCAGTCGAAGGCACGCCGACGCCTAAGTTAGTTCAACAACTCAACAAAGGATGAATGAGTGGAGAGGGAGAGGGAGCTAAGAGTGTGTTATTTTTGCATACCTATGCTGGTTTTACCTCATGCATATATATAGGCGCTGGTCACCTCAGATCCTTCCTTAGTGGGGGTAGGTGAAGGTGTTGTCCTATCAGGCCATACCTTTTCTCCTCAGTGGAAGTAAGTAGAGGTATTGTCCCATCGGACCATACCTTGACCATCGGCATGATTGCTGATGTGACCGTTGGATAAGGTCTACCCCTTATCTATATCCGGTGCCCATCTTATCAGTCAGCACGTAGTCGCCATTTCATTAATGCTGATTGACATTTAGTATCCACCTCGGTCAGCCGAGCTGCTGGAGGTGCTGGAGTCAAGTATAGCCTTAATATAAATGCACCTTGGCACTATTGCCGAACTGCACAGGCTTGGTACAATTACCGAGCTGCATAAGATGAGACTAGGTCAGTTGGTACTTTTACCGATGCTAGCCCAAGTCTGACGTGGAGTGACCGAGATAAAGCCAAACCTTAATTGGTACTTCTATCGAGATCAGGGCTTATCTCTGGATTACGGGAATGCCCCCACACACTAGTCATTTTTCCTGATAAACAAGGTTCACATGTGGGGAATTCAACATCTAAATTGGGTGATCCACTTTTGGACATTCTTTTCATTTTAATATGTCCTAATCTAAGATGCCATATATAAAGATCATCCACAAACATAGAAACATCAATATAAAAAGAAGAGCTAGCTGCAGATTTATTATTAGAAAAATTGAGTTTGTACAAGCCATCAACTTTTATTCCCTTAAACAAAATACGACTATGTTTTCCAACTGATACTTTTTCAGAATGGAAACGACCTTCAAAACCTTTTTCATCCAAGCGCGGCACAGAAATCAAATTTCGCCGCATTGAAGGTGCATATAATGTCTCAGTCAGCAAAATGTTATTTTCACCAGACAAGGAAATACGAACTGTTCCAATTCCCAACACATCGTAGTGAGTGTTATTACCCATGTACACATGATGATCGCCGGTTTTTACCTCCTTCAATTATACAAAATCTTCTTGAGATTTGACCACATGTTGAGATGAACCAGAATCTATCCACCATGCATTAGTATCACAATCAGCAAGAAGAGACTCAGAAACCACCCAAATCAGGTCCCTTTTTTTTTTATTATTGGGCCGATTATTATTATTGTTATTATTGTTTTGATTATTGTTTTTGACCCTATAATCTTTCTTTTGGTGACCTGGTTCCACAATTATAGCAATTTAAAAAAAAATCTCTTCCTTTATATTCCTTTCTTTTGAGTCCACTTGTTTTTATTTTTACTAAAATTAGCATGGGATTATTTTGGTTCCTCAATCATTTTGTTGGTTGAAGTGTTTCCAATCATCAATACTTCAGATTGTTTCTTTTTATTTCTTCTTTCATATTCCAGAGTTAAAAGCATGAGAAGATTTTTCATAGTAACCCCAGTTAAAGACACGTTCAAAGAAATAACTTCTTGTTCCCAAGAATCAGGCAAACTACTTAAAGTTATGAAAACTTGCATTCTTTTAGGAGCTGGATTCCCTAGAGTTGCAAGCTCTTTATTAATTAATGTCATTTTATTTGGTCAACCACAGATTCAAAGTCCAACATCTTACTGGAATTATATTTTTCAATTAGCATTGACACAAAATTTTGATGAACTTGAATAAGTTACAAAAATAGCATCAAAGATTTCTTTTGTTGTTTTATGTTCTTCAAATAACATTTCAATATCAGGTTTCTGCAAAGGTTATTAACATATCATCTCTGACAAGCTTATCATCATCAAGGAATTTTTGGTACATTCTTCTATTTACTGCATTAGAATTAGGGCTAGGATCATCAGGCATAGGGGTCTCAAGAGTGTATTCAACTTTATCTTGACATAAAACATACCTGATTCTACGCTTCCAAGTAGAAAAATTTGTACCATTTAATTTTTCAGTTTTACTTAATTCAGCATTCACTGATCTATTACCCATTAAAAAATGACTTTAAAAGAAATGGGTTTAAATGATGGACCGTTAATGAAGAATGATGTTACCAGATTTGTGTGGGATCCTTATCTTGAGTGTGATGGTGTAGAATAACTAATCAATAGCTCACTCCAGTTGGAGATCCACACTTAATTTCTCTTTAACTCAGTATAAGTGCAAAGCCAGTGAAGTGAAGAAATCAACGTGCAAAGCAAGCAAAAGTAAGAGCCTTGCTTTTCTTTGAAACAACCTCGATGTACGTGCATAGTTAGGTCTAAGAGCACGCAATGTTCATCTCCCTCCTTTCTGTTGCAGAAGGTGAATAAAAAAAAAATGGAGGACAGTGCTTGTGAAGAAGCTTAGATCTGCGTCAATCCACATCATTCTCACGAGATCTGAACCGTGGGAAAGACACCAGTGAAGGATCTTGTGTGCGCACAATTGGAGATGAATGCCGTGAGGCTGGTGATCACCGACAGAGTTTCTTCACCAAATCTCTAAACTATGTGTTTTTCTATATAGTTCATGGATTTCATCATCCATACATATACTACACTGTCACGCCCCGAGATCCGAGACCCTTGGGGCCCTCAGATTCCGTGACGCAACGGTCCCATAACAAGACATGTGGGGTCAAATTCTAAAGGAATTTTCTATTCACATAAATTAAGGAAATTTAATGACTTAAATACTAGTCAATGCCAACATATAACTTTCTACTCACAAGAATGAAATCAATATTTTAAGACCCAATTATTACATTCAATCCAATAAAAACTAATAAAATGGGTCAAACCTGTTATCTCTAAAGAAAACTACTAAAACTAAGCTGGTGATGCGCTACCTAAGTCACACGTCCCGCATGGCCACCTACCGCTCCTCGTCTTCATGATCTACCTTGAAATCTAACAAAAATAACAACACACATATGAGTATAAAACTCCGCAAGTAACCAAACTATAAAACCGTAGCAAACGGTTAACAGTCAAATGAGAGCAATTTTAGGCCATGAAATGCAAGTACGGACATCTCAAAGGTAAATGCTTAATTACTACAACAGTAGAACAAGAGAAATAGATCGAACCATGATAACAAACAACGAATGCAATAAAAAGACGGATGTGATACAAACCATGAGGCAAAAATCATGAATCTTAGAAAGGCATATCCTTAGCATTTATCAAACACAAATTTAACGTTACCGATGGGAGTTTAACCCATAACTTCAGTAACTCGATATTTCAAACTCTTAGTTACCGCTGGGCGTAATCCCAAGAGCTTCAGTAACCAAATTTTAACCTTTTTGTTACCGCTGGGCGTAACCCCAAAAGCTTCAGTAACAACACAAAAATGGGCTAGCTGCATACTAGTGATAACGCACAAAGGGGTCCCAATCCCAATGTCATACCCGAAAGTGGAGGGCTAGATATCCGCGTGTGGGCCTCCCCATGTTGCGTTGCCCATGCTTTAGATAATGCCTTTAGAAGTCAAATGCCAATCAAGTACCAATGTACTGTTACATTCAGTTTAGGTTCTCATAACATGGAGTCTTAAAACAATAGGAAAATAACTAGGATCACATCCTTACCCATTCAAAGTTCCATCTAATAAACATATAGGAATATTTAATAGCAATAGCTTAAGTATTGAACCTCAGGTGTCATGTGAAACATCGAATATACACATAGAAAACTCAGAATTATTAATGATGATAAATACAATTCTCTTACGTGATCGAAGTCATTGGTTCCATTTCAAAGGATTGAAGATGAACTGATTAAGGAAATAGTTATCACCGAGAACTTAGGTCACATGAGGAATGCCAAATTTATAATACAGGAGAAAACATCACTTTGCACAGGCCCTAAACCATTTGATGGAACTTAAGGGTCCTAGATGCACTAAGACGATGGGATCGGGCTCACTGGCCACACAATCCTGGCATAGATCAACAATGAAACTTAAGTCATTGTTTCCATTTCAAAGGATTGAAGATGAACTGATTAAGGAAATAGTTATCACCGAGAACTTAGGTCACATGAGGAATGCCAAATTTATAATACAGGAGAAAACATCACTTTGCACAGGCCCTAAACCATTTGATGGAACTTAAGGGTCCTAGATGCACTAAGACGATGGGATCGGGCTCACTGGCCACACAATCCTGGCATAGATCAACAATGAACACACACAATTTGAAATTCTAACATATTGGAGGCAAAAAAATAAGGAAACTCTAATACTAGGGAATTATAGTAAGTTCACTTGCCTCTTTCAACGGTGGATGATGGAATCGGTGTGTCCGGATCAAAATAACCCTGCGACTCTATGTGGGTCCCTAACAATGGCGGTTAACAGTGGTTAGCACACATGTTCATGTGTAGGTCAAGGGGCAAGTTTTAAGATTAGTTTAAGGTGATGGGTTGAAGGGCTGTTTGTTTAAGGGAAAATGAGAGGTTGGCCTGTGTAGAGGGTGGCTGAATCTGAGTGGTTTTGCTAGGAGTTGGTAGCGTGCACAGGTGGAAATTGTCCCGATGTGTTTGAGCAAAGTTGCATGCAGAATGTTGGTTTAGATATAGTGGAGCGAAGAAGAAGATTAATGATTGCAGAATGGGTCGAGTAAGTAGTTTTACAGAGATTGTGAGTGTGCTGTTTGGTTAGGAGGATAAAACTACAAAAGACAACATCAAGATGATGAAGATTTAAACTGCAGAATTATTAAATGATGGTGGTGGCAAAGTGGGCTGGAAAGATGGTGAGTAGTTAAGGAGGGAGATGGTTAATGGGGAGGGAGGTAAATAGAATCGCGGCCCAGTTTGGATGAGGGTTATTTCTGAAGTGGGTTTTGTGTATGACAAGGGAGATGAGGCCATGAGAATGATGGGCACTATTGTAGGCTTGGTCTGTGCTATATATCCAGATGAGTTGGGCTGGTTAAGTTGGGGTCATAGAGGAATGATAGAGACGCCACAATATATGGGTACAGGTCTCGGTGATTGTGTACAAGGAACTTAAATAAATCAACAAAGTAAACAAATGTAAAGAAATAAAAGAAAAGAAAGGGAGAGAAACAGAGATGCATGAAATGCATGCAGTATTAGTAGACACTATTTATATACACAGAGAGAGATAGATAGAAGGCAACGATAGCAAGACCAATAGATAAAGCGAGATTAGGAATTACCAGGAAGAGGACCCTTGGAGGAGAATCTTGGAAGAAACGAACTTGGGAGATATATATATATATAGGAGATAGTGGATGTTGGGGTGGAAAAGACACCAGTGAAGGATCTTATGTGCACACAATAGGAGATGAATGCCGTGAGGCTGGTGATCACCGACAGAGTTTCTTCACCAAATCTCTAAACTATGTGTTTTTCTATCTAGTTCATGGATTTCATCATCCATACATATACTACACTTAGAGAACAGATTTACCCATCAAAGCTGGGGAAGTGGCTGTAAGTTTATATGGTCTCTATCCAGTATATGATGTAGTAAATTGATTAATTTCTTTATTTATCAATACAATCATGCTTTCCTTTCATAAGATGAATGGTGTTTTATTACTTACATGCACATAACCAATACGAATGACATGATGGTCCATGAGATGAACCGGAGTCCACAAGTATATTAGATGTAATACATGTGTATGGATGAGATCCACATACGGGAGACACCTGTCGCAAATCTTATAATTAAATAGCTTCATAACCAGTGATGAGATTGAGCATCTCATCTAATAAGGTTGTAGCATTATGATCACTATGAGATAATGTGATTTGTCTCAATCATCAGAGTGTAAGACTTTGGATCATCTTGCTGGTACATTAGATGTATTGAAGGACCATTAGAAACACCTTATGAAACATTGTCTTTACTTTAAGGTCCGCTCTCATAATTCCCTAGCAATAGGCTCTCAATTATGAGACATTAATGAACTTAAGTTTTTGTCTATTCATTTGCCTTGAGTCACTAATGAGTGAGGCCAATTGTAGGTTAACACCTCGATGTCTTGGGTACGTGATAGTAGGACTGTGAGAACATTCAATGGTCAAGATGGAATCTATCCTCATTATCCCCTTGTGCCAATTAATGGATTTATCTTTGGTAAGTGCGCACCCATTTCAATTAAGAGTTAATTGGATAGGCATCTATGATCATTATAATTAATTGGGGCTCAAGAATAATAATATGTGGATCTAATTTGGAGGATATGTCCAATTGATCCATGGATATAAATGGAGGGCCTTACTTGTGGTCATAGGAAAATTTTAGGTCTTCTATATAATTTATTCCTAAGACTGAAGTTTAATTGCATTTATATAATGGAGTTATTTGCAATTAACTGTAGGCCCGGATTACACATAAGATGTGGGGTCGCGTGTCCCAGTTGGAGCCAGCTTTCTATGGAATCCCTAGTTACTAATCCCATTTGAAGTGAGACTTCCAATTGTGATATAAGTAAAGTTACTAATTATAATGGAAGTGAGACTTCTATTTGAATTAGAAAGAAGAGAGTTACTAATTGTTAAGAGAAGTGAGACTTCTACATCAATTAGAATGAGGAGGTGGCTTGATTGCTTTAATGGGTTATAAATAGGGAACCTCCCCCTTGGATGTCCCCATGCTTTACACGCCCAAGGAGATTCAAGTCCAAGTGTTGGACGTCCAGCCCTAGTGCAAGAGTTGCACACACCTCCGCTTCTCCCTCTTCTAGTTCCCTTCCGAATTCCTTAGAGCTTCTAGTTGATTTCTTTTAGAGATCCCACCCATCTCTTTGAGAAAAGAGAATCTGAAACGGGTCATAGCGTGGAAGACAATTAGGTCTTAGAGATCCTAATTTGCTACTAAGAAAGAGTTCTTCTTCAAGCAAGTTGATAACTTCTCCATTAGAGCACTACCGAGCTCCAAATGTATAATCTACTTCCTTACATGTTGTAGATTTTGTGGTTACTTGTTAGGTGCTGTATCTATCTTCTAGATAGAGTTATTTACTGATCTTGGTTGATGAGTTTGATGATCGGATCTTGGATTGGGTTTGTAGCCTTATGGATAATTGACCCCTGCATCAAGTGGGTCAAAAGTTTTTGAAACCTATCCACAAGGTCCACCTATTTCCAACAATTGGTATCAGAACCATACCTCATCTCTAATCATATTAGATCAGTAAGCTTGTTCTAATCTTAGCATGAGATGCGAAAAGGATAGAGCGAGGACTATGTACGGATCAATTTTGATGGATTTACTTGGTTTATTAATAGATTCATGTTTGGATAGTTACAAAAGGGTTTGACAATGATGGAAGGATGGTAGGAAGCCATTGGAACACTTCAAAAGACTTTTGGAGAAGTTTGGACACGAAATAAAAAACCCAACTTTTTGATGTTCGTCAGCCTGGTCGACCTGGCCTTGTGGTCGGTCAACCGCGTGCCTGTACGCTGGTCGACCGAGCCCTTTGGCCCGTCGACAGGGTACAATGACACAACATGTGCATAATCTGGATTTTTCAGTTTAGGGTCTTCTTTGGCATCATGTTTTTTCACCACTGTTTGGCAGCCTGGTTTTGTGATTTGTATGGTTGTACGAGATACTAACTTACAGGTTATCTTGTCCTCTCCATCTGGCCCACAAGTCTTTTACTTTCCTTTCATGGTTGTTAGTTTATTTGAGGCTAAATGTAAATGGCATCATGGTTTCCTTGGTTTCCCGTGAAAGGAAAATGCATGGTGAATTACCCTATAGCTCTTTTATTTCCATGTTTAGATTACCATGTAAGTTTCATCATAGAGGCATAGGAATTTAGGTAATTTTCTAAATTTGTAAATTCTGGCAATGTAAGACGAAGAAGGAAAGCGATGTTAGACTCCTATTCAAAGAGTTTGAAGATTACCAAAAGCATTTAGGAGATGCCCAAAGAGTTTGAGGAATCCCAAAGTTTTGGGAAGTCAAGAAGTCTATTTAGCTTAGGCCATATGGAGGAGATGACCAGTTTCCAATTTTAGCATTTTCTATTTATGGATGAATGCTTGATTTAGTATATTTCCAAATCAAATCCAAACATAGCAAGTTACTATGATTAGTCAAATCAAATTGATTAATGGAAAGAGTTCTAATTAGTGTTGGTGGACCCATGAGATGGAACCATTGGTAACACTAATCTTAGAAACCTGACTTTCCTTAAATATAACTTGACTTGGAACCAATCATTGGTCATATCATGAGATGATTTGATATTTATATACGGGGGCCCTAATACCTTATAAGGAAATCCTCAATTCTAAAATATTAAGTGGGAGCGGGGCATTTAAATTGAGAAATCCCCATGGTTTTCTACCATAGGTCTATTGTAAGGAAAGTATTAGCTTCGTGCCATCCTGAGTATGGCCGTTCCCCACGGAGCGCTTTTATTTGTCCAGTTACTAGATATGGATCTCCTTAGGATAGTATTAGTGAGACGTGGTGGTGGCTCACTCCCCAAAGAGGAGCTGTCCGAAACGGTTGTCACGCAATACTAGTTGGTGGGTCACACTTAACTAAAATAGTGATGTAGTATCTCCAAGGATTTGCCTCATGTATTTTAGAAACCAAAGTTAATTGGGAGTTATACATTATTTTGTATGAGATACCTAGATGATAATGCATGATGAGAATCATAGATAGTTAGTCATAATCCTAATTTTGACCAACTTTGATCCGCACCAATCTAAGTGGCATTCGCACTCCCCAAGGAGGCATGCCCTAAGGGATTGGAATTCCGATGTATTCTGAATTTAGTGGTTATGAGGTTCCCACATGAATTTGGTAAAATACTAAACCCTAATGTCATTTATATTCTTTTATTGAATGTATGGTTATGTGCTACAGTTTATTCAGCATAAATTCGAATACTTTCAATCCACTTGCGACCATCCTCAACCAGAATAAGTTAATAGGATCCAACTACGCAGACTGGAAAAGGAACCTGGATATTGTCCTGACAACTTCAGGATACAAATATGTCCTTACCACACCCTGCCCTGAGGACCCTGAGCCAGATGCACCACAGGTTTCAAAAAGACCTTTACACCAACTAGACCAAAGACGATGAGATGGCCAGGTGCTATATGCAAGCATCCATGTCTAATGTTTTACAACACCAACATCAATTCTATAAGACTGCATCCGATATTATATCAAACTTAAAGGAGATGTTTGCGGACCAGCGAAGGCCTACTAGGCAGGCTACTGTGAAAGTGCTCATAAGCACTAAGATAGCTGAGGGTACACCAGTACAGGACCACATGCTCAAAATGATGGACTCATTGAATGAGTTAGATGTACTAGGTGTTGAGATTGATGCAGAATTGTAGATTGAAGTGATCCTCAAGTCACAACCAGATTCATTCAACCATTTTAAGATCAATTATAATATGTATAAAATGAATCCGACCCTGGTTGGGCTGTCTAGCCAGCTGGTAGTAACCGAGGGAATTATGAAGAAGATAACTGCCCTGATGACAGAAAACTCATTTGCCAGGTCCAAGACGAAAGGCAAAGGCCGGAAAGGCAAGAAGAAATTAGTCCCCAAGGGTCCTAAGGTGGAGAATGGTTCTACTGGTGGTGTGGCCATGGGTAAGGGTACGGGAGCAAAGGGAAAGTGTTTTCACTGTGGTATGACAGGACATTGGAAAATGAATTGTCATGATCTTTTGTCTATGTGAAGGACCTCAGGTATGATTGAGTCACTTATTTCTGAAGTTAGTTTTCCAACTAGTACTTCAGAATCCTGGTGTGTTGACTTCGGTGCAACTAATCACATATGTAATACGTTGCAGGGGTTCCGGGAAACCAGGAGGCTTAGTGGCAGAAAAATCATTGTTAACCTGGGATCGGAAGCCAAAGCAGAAGCAGTGTCAGTGGGAGTAGTAATTTTTTTATTTTCAAATATTAATTTGATTTTGTCAGATACATTATATATACTTTCTTTAAGATGGAATTTAATTTTAGTTTCTAGTATGGTGAATAAGAATTATTATATTAATTTTGGTAACGGAATTGTCATAAAGAGAAACAATACTTTTATATGTTTTTGGCAAGGTAATCAATGGCATTTATTTGTAAACTCCCACAATGTATGGGATACATGACACTGAAATAAATAATAGACCATCACCTTCATCTAATCCAACAAAACTTTGGCACCAAAGGCGAGGTCATATAAAATTAAACAAGATTGACAAGCCAGTGAAATATGGTATTTTGCCTTCATTGGTGGTAGAACCAATGCCTGTCTGCGAGTCCTATCTAGAAGGTAAAATGATCAAAAAACCCTTTTCATTTAAGTGCAATAGGGCCAAAGAATTATTGGAGTTAGTGAATACTGATGTGTGTGGACCCATAAATGTTATAACGAGAGGAGGATATGAATACTTCATCACTTTCACCGATGATTACTCAAGATATGGATACATATACCTTATGCACTGCAAGTCCAAGGCTTTTGAAAAGTTCAAAGAGTTTTGAGCGGAAGCGGAAAAGCAACTAGGTAAAAGTATAAAGACTTTTCGATCAGATCAAAGAGGCGAATATCTCTCCACTGATTTTATTGAATACTTATCCGAAAATGAGATTATATCCCAGTTGTCTGCTCTTGGCATGCCTCAACAAAACAGAGTAACAGAAAGAAGGAACTGAAAATTTTTTAGATATAATTAGGTATATGTTGAGTTTCTCAGGGTTACCTATATTCTTTTAGGGATATGTTTTGGAACTGCAATGTACATATTAAACCTCGTTCCATTTAAGTCTGTACCTAAGACTCCCCGTGAGTTGTGGTTAGGGCGAAAGCTTAGTCTACAACATTTACATATTTGGGGTTGTCCAACACATGTGCTGAAGGTTAAGATGGGTAAGTTGGTATCAAAGTCAGAAGTATACACGTTTATAGGATATCCAAAAAGAACTAAAGGTTGGTTATTGTATAATCCCAGAGAACATAAAGTGCTTGTTAGCACCAATGCAGTTTTTCTGGAGGAAGATTATTTGATTGACCGGAAATCTTTAGAATAGGTTATCTTAGAAGAAACTCAAGTGTCAGACCCCAGCCCAGGTTTAGTATGATTAATTATTGTTTGAGCCGTGATTAGTCTCCAAATGGGATTAGAGGACGATTACCTTAATTTCTAGCTAGATTAAACTTTTCAATAGCTTTGGGAAATTTTGAGAGCCATTGGACTTAGTTTGACATGGGCCGGGGCGCCCGTGTGACGTGTTAATCTGGGTAATTTGTTCTTTATTTCAAAAAATTCCGACTTTTACTCCTTTTGATTTGTTTTATTGATCTCAACAATTTTTATGTTTCGTCCGTTTGAATTTGAAACTCAGAAATCACATTTTTTTAGAAAAAAGGAAAAATGACCTTTCACACAAAATCTGTGCATGAATTTCAAAATTTGCAAATCATGAAGAAAATATACTTTTTGAAATCTAGATATTTCGACGATCAACTTTGTCTGCTTCGTCGATGTCATTCGGGACCCACAAATGATAGTACCAGCCATGTGAAGATTTGAGGGCCAATAGGGCCCACAACTCATTTGACTTAAACCTTAACACACGTTGGTTTTCTCTTCACTCCATTTTCCTACAACAACACAGCTGAAGACTGAGTCTTCTTCTTCTCAATTTCAGCAACTTCTCTCCTCTTGCATGTATTCTTCTTGAATACTATTTGGAGAGTTGATTTCATAAATCTCTTCTCCTTCCTCTTGGCTTCCCATTGATACTGTTTTTTAGGGATTTTAGCTAGAACCCATCTCTTCTCCAAGCTCTTCTTCTTGTTTAGAGCTGTAAAAAGATTAGCAATGGCTTCCACTTCGAATTTCTGGTTTTAATGGACCATTTAGAACCCTTTCTTCATTCATGCAAAGGGGTTCTTTGAGAGCTCCTTCTAATTTCGAATTTGGTGGATTTTTGTGTGTTTTTCATGGGGTTTTTTGTAGATTGGGAGCTTGCTGTGAGAGAAGAGTTCTTAGAGTTGCTTGTGATCTTTTTGGAGTAAGGCAAGTGAATAATCATATTTGAGAATGCACGCTACATAAATCTTGATTTCTTCTTGAATCAAAAATGTTAGGTACTTTAATGTTTGTTTTGCTATGAAAATGTGAATTTCAGAATGGGCTAATGTTATTCCTTGCTCAACTATTTGATGAACAATGCAGTTGGAGATTTCTTTAGTCACTCATATTATAAATTCCGAAATTGATTTTTTTTTTGATAATTTAATGAAGGTAATGGTTTATGGTTAAATATGTGTTATTAATGCTAAAGATGGTTCAAATTGTGTAAGAACGAAGGTTGAATTGAATGAGAAAGGAGGGAAGAGGACTCAAAAGAAAGGAGAACAGGTGCAGAAATCTGCACCAAACGAACAGGGCAAAAGCCCAAGGCCCACTCGAGAGGACCAGGCTCTGCCTGGCAATAGAGCGAGCCAGAATGCTGGCCCGCTCGAGCGGACCAGCCTCTGGATGGGCTTCACTCGAGCGGACCCTCCACCGCTCGAGCGGGCCTGGGTTCTGTCTGGCCCATTTTTTTAGCACTCTTTTCCTCCTATTTGATGTGTTTAGGTCCCCTATGAACCATATATGTTTGGGAAATGAAGGATTTGAAAGAGACACATTAAATTATGTAAATTGAATGTAAAATGAGGAAAAAGTTTGATGTTAGAAATACCCGAGGAATCTTTGTAAGTCTTAATACGCACTTTACAACCTTAAATGTTGGAAATTTCCATCGGTACCAAACTCGTCACTTATAAATTGACATTAGGGGGCTAAGTGTGTATCGAGTCAACCCTAGGTAAGCCATTAAACCATTATACACATTACTTCATTCCAAGTTAGAGAAAATTTGTATGTTTCTACAAATTGATTTGAAATAGAATTGAGTGGTTCGCCACACTTGAAATTACCGGTAAGACTACTCATTTGATTCATTCGATTCTGTCCGTTTGTATTTGCTCAGAGTAGTTCTTCTTATCGATTTTGAAATATATTATTATGATTAGATTTATATCGATTCAGGATTTGAGAGGCACCACTAAGCTTAGGTTACCTAATTGGGTTGATCACCTGGCTTGGGATCTTTAAAATTATTTGCCAACTGTAGTTTGGACCCCTCTGTTGGCTTCGGCCATAGCAACGGCTATTTGTATGTTTCGGCCATGGCAACGGCTTTTCCGGCCATGGCAACGACTATTGTTTGTTCCGGCCATGTAATACATGGCAACGACTATTTGTCTATGTGCTCTTGTTACTTTGGTAATAGAGAATTTAGCTAAATGTGGGTTGCCTATGAGTTTTACTTTGTTATATTCTTTAAAAACTGTCAATGCTTTAGTAATGGTTTCATTTCTTCATTGATATTTATGTTTAGACTTTCAAATGTACTAGAATGATTTCATAATATTTTACAAATACTTGTCATTCCATTATCTGTTTTATTTGTTTGCCAGACCGTCATGTCTAATACTCTCTTGTTTGGTGCCAGGTATTGACCCCACTCCCTTTGAGGTGGAGCATGAGGAGGAGGCGGTAGCACCGCCGGTTGGACTTGAGTGGCAGCCCAACGATGTCATCTAAACGTCGGGTTGGGTTGTGAGAAAAATAGGATGATAGGCTTATCTCAAGTTGCGTACATAGATAAGGTGTTGGTACGGTTTGCTATGCTTTGTACTAGACCGAATATTTGTCAAGAAGTGAGCCTAGTCAGCCATGGGCCCACCAAACTAGGACACCATTAACTCATTCTCCATACGTACTCCGTTGGGGATACATTCGGTACACGGTGGACAACTCTTGACCTAAGATTGACTTGTTCTTCACTCTTGACTTGCGAATCTTGTATCCGTAGCTTATCGTACCTTGTACACTCTATCTTGTATACTTGTATAACTTGTAACTTAACTTGTAGGATTAGGATTTGACCGGACTTAGAGTGTATCCTTAGGTACCTTGTTGTGTATTGACGGACACGTGTTGATAGACTTAAAAGATGACTACTCATGGAACTTGGAACTTGACTTGTATCTTGACTTGACTTGGAATAGCCCTCAACTTGTTATCTTGTATTTGGAAACCTATCCACATGTATTTGTCTTAAAACTTGTGTCGTGTACAAACCATCACCATCATCTTGCATTCATGACCAGTTGTAGACTGATGATTATAGAGTGGGTCGGATACCGGACACTAGGATAGGTAGTAGGCTTTGGATGGCGTCTATGGCGTGAATAGCTAGGAGCGGGCTAGGACGATGTTGCTATTCCTAGGACCGGGAGCTAGGATCCCCCTAGAGCCGGACTTTGGGTATTTGTAGTCGGCTCGGACATCATTTATACCCCCGTGAGATGGCAAGGACATCCTCAGAGTCTTCTCTTGCTTGGCATTGCATTTCATGGATGGTCATTCTTGTTATCTTGCTGGGATTTACATTGTTTCTTGATTTTTCATATTGCTCATTCTCATGCCTAGCTTGTACCTTGATGTCACATAATCAAGTACTTGTCCTTATTCTCATTTGGAACATGTTATGAATAATGTATATTGCTTATCTTCTTACCAACATGTTGTTGATCCTTTATTCCATGGTGTGTAGAGGACACCCTCTACTATTACAACGACTCAGATGCCGAGGCAATCCTAGAGGATCCTCAACCAAGGGAGGAGGTCGAGGTACGAGAGTGGGGTACTGATGACGTAGTTTAGCGTCATCACTCCCTACACCAGTGCACGTTACACGGGATATCTATCATCGTGCCACCTCATTTCATCTTTTGGTTTAGATCTTTTGGACTTGTCTATCTTAGCAATGTATATGTTTTTTTTACCATAACCTAGGTTTTTGGAATGGTCCTGATGTTTATAAACTTTGTATGTTTTATCTTTTGAAACTTGAACATATATATAATAGGATGAATACCGCACTTGCTTTGATATTTCTATAGGTTTAATATTGTGTTTACCGGACAGATCCCGTTGATTAATTTGTTAATGAGGCTTAGCTACACAATCCTCACAGAAGGCTTTGATCCTTGGGTATTAAGGGCAAAAGTTTTTAACTAGCCCTAAATTTCACACCTCGGATCTGGTTTACTCTCTAATCAGGTTCGGGGCCGTGACAGAAGTCTCTACAATATAGGCTTTTTAATATGAAAGGAGATGTGTTAGAGTTGTTAGGTCAATTAACGCCTTAGATACGCATTCAATTGAGATCTATACAAATGAAAAATAAACAAAAAATCAAGTTTGGATGTTGATACTGTTTGATCAAAGCTAATGAAAATGAGAAAAAAAAAATAGCAAAAGAAACAATTCTTAATTTCAATGGTCATTTATTTAACAACAAAGGGTTGCTCGGTTAGTTGGCAACCCCGCATGTCATGTCACCCAGTCACCCAGGATTGCCTTCTTCTCACTTTGTGGGCATCTCTTTCCACTCATGTAGGCCGTCCTTCCATGTTGTGGGCTTCCCTTCCCACTCACTCAAGTGGGCTCTTGGATCCCAACCCTTTAGGCTGGGGTACCAAAAAAAGTCATTCAATAGTCTGATTTTAAATGGTTATCAACAATGATGGACTTGGGTTTTTTAGTTGGATAGATCCCAAAGCTCTTGTGTTATGGTTGGGCCAATTGATTTTAAAATCTATATATGTTGCATGTTTTATTTTTGAAAATCCAAATAAGATGAAATTGTAAAGCATCTTAATTCATCGAGTTTTGTGGGAGATAGAGATGGCAATGGGTTAGGTTAAAATAGTGATCAGGCCCAACCCGCTTCTATTAGGCATGGGTTTGGTAATGAGTTTGTTGGGTTCAGGGCGAGCATAAATTTTCAGATTTTGACCTAAGTTTGGTTTGGATGGTAGTAGAGCCGCATAGGTTTGGGGAGGGGCACCTTTGTTTTATATGGTTATGCTTGGGGTTTTGATAAGTGGTGAATGTTCTCACCTGGCTGTCCAAAGTTTGAACTCTGGATATGCCACCTTTTTCTACTTGTGTGGGCTTTTTTCATGCTTGTGTGGACTTTCTTTCCGCTTGTGCGGGTTGTCCACCCGTGTGTGGGGGCTCTCTATTGGTCCAGCCACGTTAGCTGGGTTAAAACAAAAAAACTAAAGTTAATAAGTTTTCAAGGTATACTTATTAGACTAACCGGATGGATCTCAAGTTGTTTTTCCTTTTTCCTTTTTTTTTTTTTTTTTTTCCACGTAGGTTGATGATTGTCCTTTACTCCTTTTGGGGTTAATTTTAGGGTCAAATCAACCTGCAGAATTTTACAAGAGAAAATTACAAAATCTGGGAAGAAATTCTCTATTTTTACCTTTTGATATTTTTACTCATTTTACCTCACATATGGAATTTGGGAAATAGAAAACTGAAATCATCACATCCTATCTGTGATTCTATTCGTTTCCCCTTAAAATCATGAATGACACGCAGTACGATTCTTTTCAATTTTCAATACACTACTCTGAATTGGTCAGCTGAAAAGAGACACCTTACCTTTCATTGATTGCCTGCATTTCTCCACAATGGATGGTCCAGAAAAATAGCATTTTTGAAATGGTTTTGTCATAAACAAGAAACTGCCATCCATCCCATGGGGTACCTATGTTTAATCACTGTGATCCTTTTTTTACAGAATTATTACTGTTCTCATTTTCTTTCTTTCTACTATATCCGGGTTTTTTTTTTTTTTTTTTGTTGGAAAAAGAGAATTACATTAGAAGAAAACGACACATCACAAGGGCAAGGCAACAACAAAAAAGACAAAGAAAAACCACATTAAAATCGGGTTAGGGCTCCCCAAATCCAATCCCACAAAAAAAAATATGACCCGTAAGAGTTCTTGGCAAATTCTTGAGCAAAACCATTAAGAGTTCTTGAGAAGTGTGAGAAAGCAATGACTTTAAATTTGAAGCTCAAATCCTTGATATCCAGGAAGCAATGACTTTATCTGTAACTTAGAGCTACAAAATTTCATGGCCCTAAAATTTTCACTTACATGGGTGGCTAGTTAGGCCAATGAGTTGAGTTCAGTCGATTTTTTAAGTTATGATATATAGATTCTGCTATTTGTTTGCAAAGATTGAATCAATGAACTTGTGATACTCATGGATTAGAGACATTGGTCAGATTCTAGTTTTTTTTTTAACTGGGTTTATGATGCAATGAGGACCATGATTATCCTATGTAGGCAATATTTTTAAATATGGTTAGGAGGCGAACCATTTACAGGATTGGTTCAAACACAACATTAAAATATGTTAGAAAAATAATATATCAAAGAAAAATCTTAACATAGGTCCAACCAGTTTGACTGCTGATTTTAAATGGTTATAACTTCTTACCGAGTTGAGAACTGCTCCTTACTTGAGTGGTAGTTCTCACCTGATTGTTTAGGGTTTGAACTGTGGAGATTGATGATTTGCAAGCTTACATTTGTCTTTGTATTATGATGTATATATAGATTACAAGAGAATTATCTCTATTATATTTGAATTTGAAAAGTCCTTATCTGATAAGGATTTCAATGTATTTGAAGTTGTGCATATCTAGGATAAGCCAAATAGCCAACCGATCTTATCCTTGAGATTGGGCTGGATCAGAACTACTCACAAGCCCCGGCAAGCTAAGCGGTCGTGCCACGACGTGAAGCTTGTTCATCAACAGTTGAAACCTTATTGTGCTGAGTCCCTTTGTAAAAATATCTGCTAATTGATCAATCGTGCCTACAAATCTTATTTGAATGTCGCCACGGATAACTTTTTCTCGAATAAAGTGGTAATCAAGTTCCACATGTTTTGTTCCGGCTTGAAACATTGGGTTTGATGCTAGTGCAATTGCACTTATATTATCACAATAAATTAGTGGTGGAATTTTAAGAAAAATTCCAAGATCTTTCATCACCATTCGAATCCAAAACAATTCTGCAGCAGTAAGTGCCAAAGAGCGATACTCAGACTCATAGCTTGAGCGGGACACAGTGGGTTGTTTCTTTGCATTCCATGAAATTAAATTAGATCCTAAAAAGATGGCATATCCAGATGTAGACCGCCTATCATCGGGATCCCCTGCCCAGTCCGCATCAGAGTAAGCAGTAAATTGAAGTGGGCCTTTGCGGAAGTGAAGTCCGTGGGTAATTGTACCCTTAAGAAAGCGAATGATCCTTTTAACTGCCAGCCAATGTGTGGACCGTGGATCATGCATAAATTGGCAGACTTGGTTAACTGCAAAAGCAATGTCAGGCCTAGTCAATGTGAGATATTGAAGGGCACCAACCACACTACGGTACTCTTGTGGGTTGGTTATTGGATCACCATCAGTTTTGGAAAGTCTCAACCCAGGCTGAACCGGGGACTTAATGGGTTTAGCATCATGCATTTGAGTTTTATGGAGGAGATCCCAAACATACTTTGTTTGTGTGAGATATAGATCGGAAGACACCCGGCATGCCTCAATTCCAAGAAAATAGTGTAGCGGGCCCAAATCTTTCATAGCAAACAAAATACCAATGTCACGTAATAACTTTGGTATGGCTGCAACATGATTGCTGGTTATGACAATGTCATCAACATAAATGAGCAAAATTATAAAGTCTCCACCAAGTTGTCTCACAAAGAGAGAGGTGTCTGCATTGGACCCAATGAATCCAAGACTTTGTAAATAATTTGTGAGCCGGAGATACCATGCCCGCGGGGCTTGCTTGAGCCCATAGATGGCTTTATGTAATTTGCAAACATGGGTAGGTCGATTGGGATCTACAAAACCTTGGGGTTGTTCCATATATACCTCCTCCGAGAGAACCCCATGAAGAAAAGCATTATGAACATCAAGCTGGCGAATGGGCCAGCCAAATTGTATAGCAATAGACAACACCAATCGTACTGTAGTATGTTTGACGACTGGACTGAATGTGTCCCCATAATCAATCCCGGGTTGTTGGTGAAACCCTTTAGCCACAAGACGGGCTTTATGCCTCTCAATTGTACCATCAGATCGTTGCTTTACCTTGTACACCCATTTACACCCGACAACATTGAAACCGGGTTTAAAAGGAACTAGAGTCCAAGTCCCTTGACGTTGTAGCGCATCAAACTCCATTGCCATCGCTGCTCGCCATTCTGTAGATTTTATCGCCTGAGAGTAGCATGTGGGTTCTGATGGGGCTAAAGCAGCTTGTAAGGCAGTAGGTAAGGGATACCTAGTCGCCATCAACATCTTAGGCTTATAGATGCCATCCATTGCTCGTGTCCGCATAACATGTGTGCATAGTGAAGGAGCATGGGCATCAGCTGATCCTTGGGGCTGATTATATAAGAATTGATCAGTAAGATCACTAATGGGTGGCACATCATTAGTACCACTAGTGGAAAATCGGCGCCAAATGGTGGCAGCAGACCCTGGTGACTTCTGTTGTCCAACGTCAATTTGAGGCATAAGTGTACGTTGGAGACTGGATTCTGGTTCTGAAATTGGCACATCTGCACCATGAGAACAATGTGCAACAGTGCCCAAACCTTGTTCAGTAGATACAAGTAGAAGGGGCATAGCAGGGACAACAGGCCTAGAGTGCATATGGCCCACACTGGGTTCATGGGAACTTGGGTCAGCATTAGGGAGCTTCCTTCCTGGGCACCTAATAGGAGTATGTAATGTAGTGTTGGTGACTTGAGATGACATTTGTGCAGGATCCATAACAGATGGCAGCATAGCAGGTAGATTGGGTAGGGCCTTGGGTAGTAGTAGTGGAGGTAGGCAATTGAATGTGGCCTAGAAGAACATGCTCAGCTGAAGATAATGGTCCATTTGATGGGGTAGAATTGTTAGTCATGGTAAAAGGATAAATTGTCTCATCAAAAACCACATGACGAGACATATAAAATCTCTTAGCAACCGGGTCATAACACTTGTAACCCTTATGATTACGTCCATAGCCAAGAAATACACACGGAATAGTGCGAAATGACAATTTGCCTGTCATGTAGGGACGAATAAAGGGAAAGCATCTACAGCCAAAAGATCGAAAGATTTTATAGTCCGGTGTTTTGTGAAATAGTTTTTCATAAGGAGAAAGCCCTTGAAGAATAGGCGTAGGCATGCGATTGATGAGAAAAACAGCAGTGTCAAACGCCACATCCCAAAAAGAAAGAGGGACGCCAGAGTGAGCTAAAAGAGCTAATCCTGTTTCAATGATGTGACGATGTTTTCGCTCAGCCACACCATTTTGTTCTGGTGTGTGAGGGCATGAAATACGGTGAGAAATTCCATGTTGGCTTAACAAATTTTTAAACCTATAACTAGTGAATTCCCCACCACCATCAGATTGAAATGATTTTATTTTGCGCTCAAACATATTTTCGACGAGGGCTTTAAAATTCACGAATATTTCAAACACTTGAGATTTAAATTGAATAGGGAACATCCAACAATATCGACTGTAGTCATCAATAAATATAACATAAAAGCGACATCCACTAATTGAAGAAGCCGGAGAGTAACCCCAGACATCAGCATGCAACGATTCTAATGGAAAGGCAGTAACTGAAGCAGAATGTGGAAATGATAACCTTGAGCTTTTCCCCAGCTGACAGGCAGTGCACACAGAAGGAAGACTAGATGACCCACTTAAAGAAATAAAAGGAGCAATTGCTTTCAAGACTTTGGAGGAAGGATGTCCCAACTGGTGATGCCAAAGAAGACTAGACTCACGAGTGCAGCTGAAAGCAGCTGGAGAAATGGGCAAGCTATTCGCATGAGCCAAAGGAAGATGAAGCGGGTAGAGCCCACTACTAGTCTGTCCTTGGTAGAGGATCTTCCCCGATTTGTTTGCCTTGACATAAAAACCAGATGAATTAAAAACAAATGAGCAATCATTATCTTTGGTAAACTGGGAAACAAACAAAAGGTTGTGAGAAATAGAGGGCACATGTAGTATATTATGTAAAGAGAGAGATGTACCAGTAGACAAGCAATTGGAAGAACCAACATGAGAGATAGGGAGCCCCTTACCATTTCCAACAGCAAGATTGTCTATACCCGCATAATCTGTGTGGATGGATAAATTGCCCAAGTCTGGCGTCACATGGTTTGTAGCACCTGTGTCAGTAAACCAAGTGGAGGCACCTCCCTTTGCTGCAACCATAGCCTGTAGCTTCTCAGGTGGTTGGCGACCTTGAAAGGAAAGATCCAGTCGATGAAAGCAATCAAGAGCCGAATGTCCGACCCGATTACAAATCTGACATGAGGTAGAACTTGCAGATTTGCCAGTAGTAAAATTATTGGCATTGTTGGAGGAGCCACCCCGTGCATTTTGACGGCCCCGGCCACGACCTCGATAGGTAGAGAATCCACGAGGGCCAGAACGACCTTGAGACGCGGTATTGGTGTAAAGTGCAGTAGCCGGTTGTTCAATTGCAGGAGTAGAGTGATGTAATTCCAACCTCAACTTGTAACGCTCCACCCATACCCATGCATGATATTGTCCGCTTTGGCCCACCGGCCTCACGGTTTTGCTTCTGATGGGCCTCAACCCATCAAAAGGCCTCATGCAAGGTAAGGGTGTAAACTCTACATATAACCCCATTCACTTTCCTCTCTATAGTCGATGTGGGACTCCGGGGCGTCACAATCCACCCCCCTTAAGGCTGCACGTCCCTGTGCAGTAGCCTGCCAGTCTCTGTAGCTTGCCAGCCCTCTTAGCCCGCCCACATGGAGACCCGCCCACTTACACCAGACCACGGCAGGGGACCCACACTCGAACTAGTCGAGAGTCGGCTCTGATACCATCTGGAACTCCATGCAACTTGACTATATTGTCCCTGTACAACTTAGTCATCTTGTCCATAAATCCATAGTATCTGATCGAGATACTAAGTTTGTCTCTCGGTTTTGGTCTACTTTCCAGTCATCTATGGGTACCCAGTTGAAGTTCAGTACAGCTTACCACCCTCAGACAGATGGACAGTCAGAACGTACCTTTCAGACATTAGAAGATCTTCTCAGGGCATGTGTTTTGGATTTCAAGGAGAGTTGGGATGAATGTTTACCTCTATGTGAGTTTGCCTACAATAATAGTTTTCATTCCAGTATTGGTATAGCACCATTTGAGGCATTATATGGACGGAGATGAAGAACTCCGGCATGTTGGGAAGAAGTTGGAGTTAGGAGTTTTCATGGCCCCTCAGAGATAGCTGATTCTAGTGAGAAGGTCCGGATTGTGCAGATGAGGATGAAGGAATCTAGAGATCGTCAGAAGAGCTATGCAGACAAGAGGCGGAGACCTTTAGAATTTCAAGTTGGAGATATGGTGTTCCTGAAGGTTTCCCCGATGAGAGGTGTTGTCAGATTCGGTCAGAAAGGGAAGCTTGCCAAGAGGTTTGTGGGACCATTTGAGATCCAAAGCAAGGTTGGAGACGTGGCCTATCGTTTGGTGCTACCGCCAGAGTTAGCGGGTGTGCACAACGTGTTTCATGTCTCGATGCTTCGGAAGTATATCCTAGATCCCGCTCACGTGTTACAGCACGAGCCACTTCAGCTTCAGGCAGATGTCACGTATGTGGAGCGACCAGCGCAGATCGTCGACACTAAGGAGGTAGTGTTGCGTACTAAGACCATTCAATGGGTTAAGGTACAGTGGGAGAACCACGGTTCAGAGGAAGCTACGTGGGAGCTGAAGGATCAGATGCAGAAGGCGTACCCCTATCTTTTTCCAGATGAGGTATGTTTAGGCATTTGGGGGACCAAATGTTCTTTTTATTTGTGAGAGATGTAAGGTCTGTGACCTTACTGGGTCAGTTTGGGCCCAATATCCGACCTGACCCATTTAATTGCATATTTATTTTAATTAATTGTATTTTAGATATTTAAGTGGGTTTAGATTGTGAGCGAGTTTCTTTTAGTATTAGAATAGTATCTGTAAAGTTTCGTGCGATTCGGAGTTCGTTTGATCATAGTAGGGGGGTAGTTTGCAATTTAGGAAAAATTGAGTGTTTTCCGAAATGTTCCAAACGCCGTGATTTTTGGGTTCGTTGGAAAGATCTCGTCGAATAGATCAGTTTTGCCTCTTGACTCGTCGCGATCCGATGATCAGAAGACCTTCAAGTGGCCCATTCTTTACCGGGCCCACTTAAGGGTTAATTAAGTCTTTTTCCCCTCCTTCTTCTTCTTAATTGATGCCAACCCTAATCTCATTCTATTCTCTGCAACGAAGAACAAAAGGGCAGCCAGTTTCTTCTTCTTTCTTCCTCAAGCCAGAACTTCACCCAAAAAAGCTCCTTTCGAAGATCTGATCCGGTAGATCTCAATCTCTTCCTCCCCTCTTTCTTCCGGTACAACTTCCGGTAAGCTTCCCCTCTTTTCATATTTTCTTTAATCTCCCTTTTTAGTTAGATTTAGGTTAGATCTGAATTATTTTCTTTCCTTTGTTATTCCTGGTATCTTAGGTTTCGTTCTGTCGGGTTAGATTTGTGATTTGGGGGTAGAAAGGCTTCTCCTCGAAAGTCACCCATTTCTGATTTTCTTCCGGTTGAGGCAAGTAGATTCGCAATTTCATATTAAACATGCTTGTGGTTATAATTGACTGTTGTTATACATTCTGTAGATTAACCCCTTTAATTCCAAGCATGTTCTTGTTTAATTTGATAAATGTATGTTAGGTTAGAATCTGGTAATTGAATGGAATTGGTAATAAATTGGGGGTAATCGAATGCATGGTGTAGAATGAGGTTGGAATGGATTTTTGGAGAGAGCAAGAGGTTTTTCTGATGTAGAAATGGCCTCTGGAAAGGTCTGAAAAGAGAAGGAGAAAGAATGGGTTCGGAACAGTTCAGAAAACCCTCTGAACTCGTGTTTCCCGTGCAGGCCGGTCGACCGCGCTAACTGGCCGGTCGACCGGGCTCCTTCAGCCGGTCGACCGGGGACACTACCCGTGAGCCGGAAAAAGGCTCCGTTAGAAAACCAGAGAGCTGGTTTTCGCAGACCTCTGTAGGTCGACCGGGCCCACCTGGCCGGTCGACCGAGCCCTTCGGCCGGTCGACCGCGCCTATGCAGCCGGTCGACCGGGGACTCTGGCCGGTCGACCGCGTCTGTGTAGCAGGTCGACCGAGGACACCTTGTTGGTCAACCGCGGGCTACCCTAATGGAACTAAATATGCCTTGTTTCTTTTGGATGGAAACTAAAACTCAGATTTGGGCCTTAGATGTTGGAAACCATGAACCTAATATCACTTGACCATAAATGGAAATTAAATCGAATCACGTTGCTTGGTGTGAATTCGATGGTTGTCTAGGTATTCGGGTATTACGTGTATCGTAACCGATTGCATATGGAAACTGAAACGACCAATGCATTACATTATTGTACACCAAGGGATTTCCCTCGTAGCATTGTCGATCCGAATTCCATATGTACTCTGTTAGGATATGTTGGATACAGGGATGACAACATTTTTACTTAGGAATGGATTGTAACTTCTCTTTGATTCATGAATCGTATCCGTTGTAAATTTACCTTGTACACTCTTGACATAAAATACCTAATTAAAGGTGAAACATAGATTCTTATAGAATTAGGACTTGGACCTGACTTAGAATGTATCGTAGGAACCTTGTCTTGTATGATAAACTTGACTGGCTAGAAATGAAAGGGGGTTATCACGTGTTGGAAATCTTGTATTGTTTTGATGAGATAACCCCAGGATCTTGTCTTGTACTTGGAACTAGCCAGACTTGCTTGTCTTGTTTGTCCTCGTGTCAGAACCACTTTAGGATTTGTTTGCATATCATGGCCATCTGCAGTATGGGGTTTAAAACGACGAACCGGTTACTCGGTTGTCGGGGATGGGCAGTCGGCGTAGGACGGCGTCCATGGCGTAGAATAGCTGGGAGCGGGCATTGGACCGTGCTGCTATTCCCAGGACCGGGAGCTAGGATCCTACTGGAGCCGGACTTTGGTATCAGTAGTCTTGTACTTGTACGGACTTGTATGGATTGTTACTGGTACCCCGGGAGGTGGCATAGGATATCCTCGGAGTCTCCCTCTTGTCTTGTTCTTGTTTTGCATTGCATGGATAGTGGTTATTGTTAGATGATTGTTAGGAATTCTTGTTGTTGACTCCACTTATACATATTCTCGCTTTATGCCTAGACTTTCTATCATTGTATTCTCATGATGATTACCTGTTATTATTCTGTATTTGATACATGTCATATTTATTATGTTTTGCTTATCTATTGCTCAACATGTTGTTGACTTTGTTTCCTTGGTGTGCAGACACATCCGGTGATGCCTACCTCTACGAGGAGCAGGCAGGTGAGGAGATCCCAGAGGATCTCCAACCAGTCGAGGAGGCACGAGAGTGGCGTGCCGATGACGTAGAGTAGCGTCATCATTGCCCGGCACAGGAGAGAGTCACGGGGAATTAATTTTAGATTCTTTATTCTTTATTTTCCCTCGTTGGAACTTTTTACACTCATTGATTGATTCCTTTTATTGGCCTTAGTTATTTGGGAAGGCCAATGTAATAATTAACTTGATTCTAGATGTTTTATCTCTTTCTGTCAACTTTAATTTTATATTGATGAGATATTATCCTTTGTTCAGATTACCATGTGTATAGAGTTTTATGAACTCGGTATTTAATGAATTGAAAAGAGGCATGAAATGTATAATCCTCACCGCGGACTACGATCCGTGGGCCCAAAGGACAAAATTTTTAATTAGTCCTAAAAATTCACTCTCCGGATCCGGTTATTTCTTTAATCGGGTTCGGGGGACGTGACACAACTCAAAAGTGAGGAGTTGGCCAAACAATTCCTCAAATGTAATTGGCGTATCTCGATTCACAATTGAAGTATGAACAGAGTCATACTCAGGACCCAACCCATTCAATATCTGGTTACATAGATCATATTCGGTAACTGGTTGGGCAATAGCCTCAAGAGCATCTGCAATGCTCTTCATTTTATCGAGATAGTCAGTTGTGGACAGACCTCCTTTTTTGAGGTTCTGAAATTGTTGCTTGAGTTGCAACACACGGGATCGAGACTGGATTAAATGTAAGTTTTCCAGTCGTTGCCAAACCTCTCTGGCAGATTGAAGCCCAACGACTCGCTGGAGTACTGGAGTCGTGAGAGTGGCATTAATCCAGAGTAAAACAAGAGAATCCTGCTCAACCCACAAATCATATGCGGGGTTAATGGTTGACGTCATCTTGCCATCCTTATCACGCACAAATTGTGCAGGGCACAAGGCTGAACCATCCACATATTTCAGCAGTTTCTTTGTGCGAAGAATCGGCAAAAATTGACTTTTCCACAACAAGTAGTTATCACGATCCAATTTGAGAGAAATTAGACTTGCAATATTGGAGATTGATATAGTACCTGACGAAGAACTCGAGCCAGCCATTGAGAGAATTGTGAACCCGAGTACCAGAAGTAGTACTCAACACCAATGCAAAGTGTAGACTGGGCTAAGCAAATCAGATCTGACTGTATAGTTAGAAGCCCAGAAACTGAATATAGTAAGCCTCAGTTTGTTAAGTCAGTAACAGGAAGAAGAACCGTATAGCTCTGATACCATATGGAGATTGATGATTTGCAAGCTTACATTTGTCTTTGTATTATGATGTATATATAGATTACAAGAGAATTATCTCTATTACATTTGAATTTGAAAAGTCCTTATCTGATAAGGATTTCAATGTATTTGAAGTTGTGCATATCTAGGATAAGCCAAATAGCCAACCGATCTTATCCTTGAGATTGGGCTGGATCAGAACTACTCACATGAACCCTCATGAGTAAATCACCTTTTCTTGCATGTGCGGGCTTATTTCCGCTTGTGTGGGCTCTTTTTCCACTTAAGTGGGCTGTCTTTCTGCGTGTGTGCGGTCTCAATTGAGTCCCAGACAAACTTCTTATCGAGTTTAATTATTTATTTAGCTCATCATTATTTTTGACTAAATTAACGAATTTGATAATCTATTACTGTAAGGTTCTTGTACCTCAACCTTTTTATAAGGAATTTATAAGAAACTTTGCAGTTAGTCTATTAATTCATTTCAATGTTCTTTTACCTGCCTCTTGATTTTCTTAAAGATTACAACATTCTTACCGACCCCTTATTTTTTATTAAACCATGCTTGGCACACCCATTTTAAAAAAGTAGCATAATATCTTCCACGCCCTTGTTTTTAACTTCATATCTTTTAGTAAGAAACGTAAGGCCTGTTTGGGTGTCGGGATTCATAGAAAGAGAACAAGTAGAGAAAACTGATATAGTACAAATTTAAGCTGCTGAGAATTTTTTTCCATTTTCATGTCCAGGGTTGAACCCTCATGAGTAAATCACTTTTTCTTGCATGTGCGGGCTTCTTTCTGCTTGTATGGGCTCCTTTTCCACTTAAATGGCTGTCTTTCTACGTGTGTGCGGTCTCAATTGAGTCCCAGACAAACTTCTTATCGAGTTTAATTATTTATTTAGCTCATCCTTATTTTTGACTAAATTAACGAATTTGATAATCTATTACTGTAAAGTTCTCGTACCTCAACCTTTTTATAAGGAATTTATAAGAAACTTTGCAGTTAGTCTATTAATTCATTTCAATGTTCTTTTACCTGCATCTTGATTTTCTTAAAGATTACAACATTCTTACCGGCCCCTTACTTTTTATTAAACCATGCTTGGCACACCCTTTTTAAAAAAGTAACATAATATCTTCCACGCCCTTGTTTTTAACTTCATATCTTTTAGTAAGAAACGTAAGGCCTGTTTGGGTGTCGAGATTAATAGAGAGAACAAGTAGAGAAAACTGATATAGTATAAATTTAAGCTGCTGAGAGTTTTTTTTCCATTTTCATGTTTATTCCACCTTTTCTGGTTGTTGAAACAGTCCCTTAACTTGTAACTTGAGCATATAGTTTTTTTTTTTTTTTTTTCTCTTGTTGATTAAATTTTATTTGAAATTTATGAATACTAAATTAAAGTTTCATGCATCGATGAACTTTTACTGTAATGTTTTAAGGATCATATATATAAATATATAAATACATATAGAGCAAGGTTCTCCTAAGCTCAAGCTTAGGATAAGGTAAGTTCAAGTGAGTGGTGGGGCCCACCTGGAAACCCACATGGGGATGGGGTTGGGGTTGGGGTTGGGGGGGATTTCAAGGACTCCTTGTGATCTTCCTCTCTGCAAAAAATCAGCCCCAACCATAATTTCTATCATCTCCATATGGGCCTAAAAGTTTAATGGTTAACAGTTCATTTGGATCGATACATAGTCGATCTAATGGTCCAGTAAATTCAGATCTGACCGAAAGTTGGTGGACATATGCAATTTAGGAGGGTCATGTGTTTGGTCTTTGGATGGACCAAAGGTGGGCCCCACAAGTATGAGCTTACAAGATTTTATCTTAAACTTGAGTTCAGGAGAGCCTTGCTCATATATATATATATATATATTAAGTTGAAGCTTAGGATAAGGTAAGTTGAGGTAAGCTCAATTGTATGGTAGGGCCCACCTGGAGACCCACATAGGGATGGGGGGATTTCAATAACTCACTGGGACTCTCCTCTTTGCAAAAAAACAGCCCTAACCATGGTTTCTATCACTTCCATATGGGCACCGAAAGTTTAATGGTCAACAGTCCATTTGGAATAGTATATATATAGTCGATTCAACGGTTCAGTAAATTCGAATCTGACCAAAATTTGGTGGAAATGTGCGATTTAGAAGGGTTGTGTGTTTGGTCCATTTGCATGGACCAAGGGTAGGCCCCATAAGCATTAGCTTACGAAATCTTATATTAAGCTTAAATTTAGGAGTGCCTAGCCCATATATATATATATATATATATAATATAGCCTTCTCCTTCGCTCGTACGCTGAGTCCCTTTACATGCGATGACACATTGTGGCCATACGATGAGATTAAACTGCAATTTATGTTATTCTAAGCTGAAATCTTCTATAAAATCATCTTCATCTCAAACTGCCTCTCCAAAATTAAGATAAATCCGACCAAAACCGGAATTTTCGGTTCCATCATGCAAAAAACAGAGATAATCTACTTTAATTTGTTGGACCAACACTATTTCACCTTAGAATAACATAAATTGCAACTTAGGAGAGCCCTGTTATATATATAGTTACGCTACAAAACTCCCCGTGCGTTTTTCAATGTTTTAACCAATAAAAGTATGACACATGTCATTAGTGATACACATATCCGATTCTCTCTCTAAATATTCTCCTACAAAGGTGGATCTCTTAAAATACTAAGGCATAAACTCCCATTTTGAGATAGGGGAGTTTTTGAGAATTTCCCATATATATATATAGGGCCAGGCTTTCATAAGCTTAAGCTTATGATAAGATTCCGTAAGCTAATACTTCTAGGGCCCACCCTTGGTCCATCCAAATGGACCAAACATACGACCCCCCCCCTAAATTGCACATGTCCACCAATTTTTGGTCAAATCCAAATATACTGGACCATTGGATCGACTATGTGCCGATCTGAATGGACCGTTGACCATTAAACTTTTGGTGCCCACATAGAGATGATAGAAACTAAGATTGGGGCTAATTTTTTTTGCAGGGAGGATGGTCCAATGGAGTCCTTAAAATCCCCCCCATCCCCATGCGGGTCCCCAAGTGGGCCCCACTACATAATTGAGCTTACCTCATCTTACCTTATCCTAAACTTCAGCTCAAGAGAGCTGCTATATATATATATATATATATATGGAAATATTTAAGTGAGAACTAGTTCTTACCTATTATATGAGAATTTTTTTAGAAGAGCCCAACTAGCAACCCATCCAAACATATAGGGAGATGCTCTTATGAGAGATATCTCTCACCCTAAATAAGAGATTAGGTGGGCCCTTACATCCATATCAAATGCCAACAACTTAAATGTGAGTGTCCAATCCCTATCTTTCATATGAAGTGAGAGATCTCTTATAGAAGCACCTCATATGGAGCACCTATATATAAATATATATATATATATATATATATATATAATATGAAAAATATTCTCTTGTTCTAGAGAGGATCAGAGGTGGGTCCCAACTCTGCCACCGTCCAGATTTGCCGGGCTCATGCCATCAGTTTGGCAGGAGAACTTCACACTTTTCTGGTCCAGAAATTCTCGAGCAGTTGCGGGTCCAATTTTTCTTGGAAAGGGACTATGCAAGCGACATTTCTGACCTGTATACATGTGTATCATGCATCCGTGCTTCACGGGTATGGAGGTCTATTTTTATTTTTTTTTATTGAGTTTAGGAGAAGAACCTCACAAGGTGAAAAACTAAGAAGGAATATAGGAGTAAAAAATTCTCTTGTTGGAGGTTTTTTTTCTTGCATTTTTGTTTCATGTATCTTCCTTTGTTTTTTATTTGAATGGCTAAAGATATATGGGAGGAAATTATTAGAAAAAAAAAATATATATATATATATATATATAAACATAAAGTATATTAGAAGGTAAACCATCTCTTCTAATAATAAACAAGTTAATTTCATTAGAGGAAATGATATTTCTCTGCCCTATTGATGAGAAAGTTAACCCTACTTTTTATCTTCTTTTTTTTTTAGAAAGTAATGAAAATGAGATCAAGCTATTTTTCTCCCTTAGGACTTGTTTGTTTATAAGAATTTCTGATAGGAAATTCTCTTTGTCTTGAATCTCTGATGGGATCATAGGTGCTATATTTGATGAGTTCCAAATAACCTCTTCAAATCATTGGAATTATGTAAACTAGCATCCCAATTGACACTTTTGTTATGCCAAAGTCTTAGATATCCAGCATTTAGTTATTTCTCCTTTAGCATTCTAGAATTCCACTTCTTAGGACACAAATTTTTTTGGCATTCTCCAGGTTCTCTGGAAAAGAAATACTGCAATTCTTACAACCAAACAAGCTGATGACACATTTGAAAATAGTTGTAGATCCATTGCCTATGGAATCCACGGAAAATTCTTTGTATGTGGACTCTTCACTCGTGGAATTCACAATTTTTTTTTTTTTTTTTTTTTTTTGTCCAAAATTATAACTCTCGTCTTTCTCTTTTATGCATGATAAGTGATGGGACCCAAGCAAAACCCTACAAGTGAAGCGACTCACCCAAAAAGGCCTTTATTTATTTTCTTTCTATCCTGATTCCCTTACAATCATGTTCTCCATTTTTGTAGTATTTATAAGCTTTCTATGATTAGCCAAAATAGGACTGATGGTCGGTTATTTGCAAATATTTGTAGAGAGCTTTGATCTTCTTGCATAAATGGAGCTGCATAAATAACACATTTGGAAAATGGTGTGGATTCCACAGCTTGGAGAAGCTAGGGTTCAGTTTTAATGTGGGTGTCTCCTAATGTCTATTCGACACCCATGGAACTTGCAGATTTGACGGAGTGATGGAGAAATGAGTGAGACAGTGCATAGTTTCAACGTTACTCTACATTCAAGTGACCCTTTCTGTATATATAACCATTTCAACATTAGACTAAATTTTCTTAATTGTGCATCCATTTGGTTAATAGTTCCAAGAAAAAAACACCTAAACTAATATCATTAACGTCGTCGTTGTTGTCGTCGCCCCCCTACTCATCGTCGTCATCAAAGCTCAGTCCCAACTATATTGGGGTTTCTATTTCTTCATTTTGATCCATTATGAGCCAAATCCTCAAATGTGTTTTACTTTTTCGAAGTCATCTTTGGCATATCCTTTTCCAATGTTAGGCCAACAACCTACATAGCAAAAAAAAATTTATTATCGGAAAATTAGATATATCCGATATAATGGATGTAGTTGCAACATTTATGCATAAAGACACACATGAGCTGGCATCACATGTACATGTGTGGCTTATAAATTAGAAGATCCTCCCAGTCCAAATGTTGGGACCACTAAATGGATGACAACAAAAAAGAAGTTTCCACTATGAGGGTGGGGTCAAACACAGACCTGTAGCGGAACCATGCTTTTCATTTGAAGGATGTGGACCCGAATAGGTAGTTTGATTATAGGGCAAATTAAAAATCGATTCTCATGTGGGATTTGAGGATGGACCGTGACTTTTATTGGATTTTTTTAAGTTGACCCAGAATTTTTAGAGAAAAGTACTCACACAGCAACACAAACTCTCAACTAAATTCCTTATTATCATTGCTACAGCTAGGGATTGACCTCTGATTATTTTTGTGAAAGGATGTTGCTTCACTAGTTGAGTTTCTAGTGGGTTGGAATGCACTATTTATTATTATTATGATTCAAAAGTATGCAAACGTTGTATCATTCAAAAGATCAAACGGAGCAAAATGTTGATCTTTGAATGAAATCATATTATATGTAAATAATCCAGCTTATGATGTGGATACATCACCATTGGGTCCTGTTGAGGGGGGTGTTTGGATGAAGGATTCAGATCCCTTTGATCATACAGCTTCTCAAAATTAAGACACTCTGAATATTTTGGCCTCAATATATATAGAAGACTACCACAGGCAAATGGTTTAATTATTTAATCTTAGGCTATACGAAAAAAATAATGTAAGGCCATAAAATAGATACTACAAATTTACGTAAGGGTGCTTAAGGACTGAGCCACCCTGATTTGGGCTAGTTGGATAAATAATTTAGCCTGGCACCCATTGAGTAATAGAAAGCACAAAGCCCGGGTAGCCCTAGCTAAATAAGGAGTTCTTGAAATATAGTGATTAAGTTGCCAAACAAATATTAGCTAGAAGTCTAACAATGCTGCTGGGTTGGCCCGACCCGGCCCGGCCTTATTAACAAAATGAGCACGATTAGGCTTGAAATTAATGGCATAATGGGCACGATTAGGCTTGAAATTAATGGCATGTATTTGGCTTGGGCCATACATAAGCCTGTGTTGCTAAAGTCGGGCCAAGATCGGGCATTCCTCTGCATGGCCCAGGCCATGAACATCACTACAGTTGAAGGTTCTGGATCCAAGTGTCGCAACCCTCCCTAGTAACATGCTTTTCAAACCACTTCAAAGAGAAAATGCATTTCCTTGTATGAATGATACTGTATATGTTCAAGTTTCAACTCCTATTTTAATAAGATGAGGGATGCTATATGGACCGATTCTTGGGATCGGTCTAGAGACTGATCCCAAAAATCGGTCCATTTAGACTTTTTCTAATAAGATTTTGAGGATACCCAACAGCTGTTAAGAGGGACTTGAAAATTAAAATTGAATAGATCGACTCCACTCTATTCCACTTTACTCTGCGAAATTTAAGTGGGCCTGTGTGTCACGTGTTGCATGTTGAAAAACAAAGGTCAAGTCGAGTCTCAACTAACAAATATATTAGAAATGGCTTATTCATGAATTAATCCAGCTGTACAAGGTTATATATATAAAATACGATGGCACTTTGCGTAATTTTTCTCTCTGTCCGTACCATTTCTACGGCCTATAAATAGAGCATCAGACTCTACTTCGAAATCGAATCCTGCTTCTCTCTCGATCCAGCGTTTCTCTTCTCTGCTAAAAGCGATTGTCTTCGTCTTCTTTCTTTGTAATCGATGGCTGCGGCGCCAAATGGAAAGGCAGAAGATCGGCGCTCGGCGTTTCTGGGGGTGTACGACCGCCTAAAGGCCGACCTCCTCCAAGACCCAGCTTTCGATTTCACCGAAGATTCCAAGAATTGGGTCGATCGAGTATGCAACCATTTCTCTCTCTTTCTTGGCTCTTGTTCCTTTTTAGATGGATGGTAGAGAAAACTATATTAACGATGGGGCAGTTTTCACCACGTCTGTTTTCTCTGCGCATCCAAACAGAAACAGGCTGTCTTGCTTTGGAATTTACTGATACTTTCCCCTCTATACCTATTTAATTATTAATATATATATATATATATATATATATATATATGTAAATGCTCTCCTCTGCTCAGGGCCTTCTTGCCACAATTTTTTTTACTGTGGCAAGAGTTGGTCCTGCAGTGGGCCAACTCCTGTTAGGAGTAAATTTGGACACAGGAGATTTTTTTTAGTGGTTTCAACAGGTGGGCCTCATGAATTTGTGGTCCAGATCCTATTACAAAGGGAACAGTGTAACTAATTGGGGTGCACATGGGCTGTTGGGATCAGTTTAGAGGGAAACCATCAACCAAACCAAACCCATAGGTTTTCTATTTTCCCAAACTGAACCGAACCGCCAGGTACTCAAACCGAACCGGTTCGGTTACGGTTTTTTATTTTATTTTATTTTTTATTTTCTTATTTTTTTTCAAAAAAAAAATTTGTTGTTCAAACTTTGTCCATCAAATGGAATGATGAGAAGCTGTAATGAATACTAAAATATATTTCATAATTCGTTTCAACCAAGGAAGGAAGCATACATCAAACCATTCATCCGGTCGTGTGATTGAACGTCCCAGGCCCAGGTTCGGCCAACTTTTTAGGCCAATGAGCTGAAGCAGCAGTTCAAATCTTTTGGTAAAATACACCAACAAAATGGTCAGGCACGTACCTATTTCTTTGGTGGACTAGACTACATTGCTTGATCAAGACCAATGAATTCAACATAAAAGAAACTAGTTTTTTTTGCCAGCAACATGGGTTCAAGTGAAATGTAGTCCCAATTTTGAACTAATTGAGATGGGCTTCTTCATTAGTTCACTTTCTCTTAGGTCAAACCAAACCCCTCGGCAGCGCTAAAAACCCAATAATGCACACTTTTTGTAGAACTTTCAATAAACATCTAACATGTAAGTAGAATATTACTCTAGTAAATACATACGGTCGGTTCGGTTCGGTTTAGGCGGTTAACCGTGGGTCAAACCATAACTGACCGATGTAAGGCGGTTTCAATGATTTTCAAACCGTTGACCGAACCGATGTACATAAAACCGATCTGAACCGTCCGGTTCGGTCGGTTCGGTTCGATTTTGCGGTGAAACTGGATTTTTTGTGCAGCCCTAGTAACTAATGCACTGAATTCCATCATGGCCCCATATAGAGATAAGATAGTGGGTTCCACATCAGTGCAAGTGATATGGACCATATGGTGCTCAATGGGATGGTGGAACCCCACTCCTTTTGAATTGAAACTTGTATGGGATGAGATGTGATTCATCTTGAACGGTACGAATTATTTTATCTCCCCGTCATAAAGATTGATGATAAGATAAATAATGTGAACAATAAATATAATTAATAAAATTGACTATAAGTTTTCGGTGGGACTCCTGTTAGATAAAAGTCTGGGGACATTCCGTGGACAAGGAGGAATTCATAATGAGTGTCTTTTCAATTGGTTAGCCCACTGTTGGTTTCCACACTTTGAACTCAGGAATTCCGCTGGGTCCCAGCTCCTTGGGGGCCGTTCCATTTGGTAATTTTATCGGAAAATAAAGGCAAAAGAAAGCATCAAAACAAGAGAGAATGAAATATGAGTAGGTCATCTTTTTGTCTTTAAATCTAGTAATTTTGTCTTTAGTTGGTTGGTATGAAATCTTTTTAGTTTTTTGCGCGAGGAGTGGATGGTTTTTTGTTATTTAGTAGAGAAAGGAGGTTTCTTTTTGAATTTTTTATTTTTTATTTAAAAGAATGGTGGGAATTTTAAAGATGTGTACTTTTGATGTGGCCCTTGCAATTTGAGCCACCCGCCAATAAGCTTGTTTCGGGTTTGGGTTTGGGCTGGGACTGGTCTCTTGTAAAATTTTGGCTGTGGCTGGAGCTTATCAACATGCAATTCAGCCAGTTTGGTGCTCATAGGCTAAGCCTGCTGGTGCCTAACCTAAGCTCGACCCACATTAGACTGCATATCGGCCGTTATTTTAGGACCATAGGCTGGGTTTTGGCCTATTTTTTGTCCCTAACTAGGCTGGGTTTGGCTGGGTTTAGGGGCCAGTGCCTGCTTCCAGACATTAGGCCAGATAACTGAATGGGCCGGGCTTGGACAATCCTGCCTGCGCCATGAACACTACCATGGGCTGATGGTCACTATCAATCTGGCCCAACAAAAGTGACCTTTATATCAATATACTATCTGGGGCCCTGTGGATCCTACCAATATGTGATGTTTACCCATGTAGATTTGTAGGCCTTCTTTCCTTAATCAGTGGTAATATGACACTGACCCTTCACAGATGGAAAGCAGGCCATAAAGTGGGACTGATGAACTATCTGAACCGTTGGCTTTAAGGATTATACTGGTCCATGTTTGGTGCTTTTAGCCTCTTACTCAGCGGTTAGGACCGAACAATCATTTTGGTGTGGACATGTTCCTAGTGTTCCCCAAGTGGTGGGCTGATGGATCTGCACTGCACATCTTTAGTGACTTTTGGAAGAAATGTAAGATACACTATAAAAATTGAAAGTGAGAAAAATCAATTAAATCAGTTTCTAAGTGATGAGCAGATTGATCTGAACACATGGCATGATTATGGTGGCCTATCAATATCAGAATCCAACAGATGAGCTGCTTAAATTTGCTATTTGATTGCCTTTTATTGCAATTTCTATCTACTGTTTAATTTAGATTTTCTTTCTTGGTTTTGTGATCTGATCATGTGTACATTCTCCTTCCTATTTCAGATGCTGGATTATAATGTACCAGGAGGTGAGAAATATGCAGCTACTACTTTTCTTTTCTTTTCTTTTCTTTTAATTATTTGAGTTGGTTTTTCATCCATGACTCAGTTGTTTTAACATTATTTCCGCTTTCACTATGGATACATTGCAATTTCCATTAATTTTCCTGTTTCACATTTTAAGCAACAATATTATCAAGTAGCACATTTATCATATCATATTTTGGTTAATTTGATGATAGGGAAGCTGAACCGCCGGTTATCTGTGATTGATAGCTACCAATTGCTTAATGGTGGAAAGGAACTGACAGCAGAAGAATACTTTGATGCATCTGTTCTCGGTTGGTGCATCGAATGGGTATAATACCAAACACTGAACTGCTTTCATTAATGTTGGCTGATGCCCGATAATTTGTCACGAGAAGAATTGGACTGCAAAGGGGTCATTGGCTTGGCATGCAAGGTTTTCCAAAATATCGCCCGTTGAAGTATTCGATAATATTTCTAGATATATACATCTTCATTTCGGATGCCACCAGTATTATTCAATGTTGTGATGGTGAAAATATGTAGTTTTATGTCGTCCAATTTGTCCTATCGTCAAGTATCTTACTGCTTTTCTTTTTTCCAATGAAAATCCTTGTAGCTTCAAGCTTATTTCTTGGTCCTTGATGATATTATGGACGAATCTCATACAAGGCGTGGCCAGCCTTGTTGGTTCAGAATACCAAAGGTGCGTTTTCAGTCTTTTCTTTTCTTTATATAATTGCAATACTGATATCCTTGTATTAGCTTGTGTGCTTATGTTACATGAGTAGGGTAACATGTCTTTACCAATACTGATACTGTACTGGATACTGCTTCCCACAATCCCACTATGCGAATTTTAGGGGTTACTTGTAGGATGTTCTTTAAACACTAATCCTACTGCATTAGGTGTATTTAATTCACTATTTTCTAAACTTATACCAATTTGTCATGGGATTAAAGTATTGGATGGGATGTTCAACCATATCAATGTCTTAGGACTCAGGGAACTTGGAGCCATACTCACACCCTTATCCATTAAAAAAGAAAAGGGCAGCCCAGTGCACGAGGATCCTGCCATTGCGGGGTCTTGGGAGGGTCAGATGTACGCAGCCTTACCCCTGCAAGCGGAGAGGCTGTTTCCGCGTTTCGAACCTGTGACGCCCAGGTCGCAATGGAGCAACCTTATTGTTGTGCCAAGGCTCACCCCCTTATCCATATGTGGGCACAATATGCTGTCCTCATCGGTCCGCAGATGAATTTGTGCACGATACATGTTTCCAAAAAATACAAACAAGAATAACTTGTCTTGCAATTGATGATTGTCCTTAAGTTCTGGATTAATTGGTAGTTCTATGAAACATGGGCTCAAAGATGGCAAGGGAAAAATAATAACATTTTATGAAATATGAAATAATTAGACCCAGTATACATGATTTGAAAAATTGTAATATCCATTTTTTTTATTTGAAGTTATATTTATACACATAAAACATGGGTAAAGATTGGAAAGAAATATGAAACCTTATAAAATATGAAATTTGTATACCTATTAATTTTCTCTTTTCACATATCCATGATTCAAAGAAATGTAATATTTTTATTTCGAGATATATGTAGACATGTATTTTCCTTCTATATTTGATGGGCAAGGTAATTAATGTCTGTGGTATGCTTATCATAGGTTGGTATGATTGCTGTGAATGACGGTATTGTACTTCGTAACCATATTCCTAGAATGCTCAATAAACAATTCAAGGGAAGGCCATACTATGCTGATCTCCTTGATTTGTTCAATGAGGTGGGCCTTTGAATAAAGCTTCTTAAATCATTTTCTTTGTCATGCTTTATCAAAATGTTGCACTGTGCAAATTACTCTATTAATTTTCAACAGGTTGAGTTCCAGACAACTCAAGGACAAATGCTTGATCTGATCACCACTCTCGATAAAGAACATAATCTGAACAAATACAGCTTGCCAGTGTATGTGACATAATTAAATGGATTGTTTATATTATAATTGTTAATACTTCCGTTGTTCTTTTCGTTGCTACACCATTATAGACATAACACAGCTATTGCTCCAAAACTAAGGGAACCAACTTGAAATAGATCAATATGACACGGCTCAATTTTTTTTTTCATGTGGTGCCCATGACATCTCTTTACTCTAGTTCCTTTGCATATTCAGTTTAATGTATTCAATAGAAAAAAAAAAAAAAAAAAACATAATAATAAAGATTTATTGTAGAGTTTCATTAGAGATGGGGTTGTAAAACAAGGATAGATAGAATCAGAAATGAGTGCTCTCAGGAGTATTTATGGGTAGCACCAATAGGTGATAAATGAAGAGAGACTCGTTTTAGATAGTTTGGACACGTCCAACTTAGGCTAGCAATGGCGCGGTTGAGTAATTTTTTTTAGATTGGTGCCAACCAAGGACAAGGGGTGGGCCAAAGAGGACATGGATGGAAGGATAGATCTGAAAAAGTGCAACATATTATGGGATTTTATTTATGTTGGGCTCCTCATCAAGGAGTGATACTTTAACTTGAGAACCCATGGATCAATCCCTGGGTGTGTATCATGTTTGTGAACATTTAGTGTCAATATTACTCAACCACGAGTGTGTTGCCAACATATTCGAGGATTTGGCTCAGGATGGATTGGAATGAAGAAATAGAATTCATGTAGCAAATCCCTACATGGCAAGGCTTTGATGTAGTGATGATGATGATTTCATTAGAGATTGGAAGGGCTATGTTTATTTACTTTTGTGGTGTCACATTAAATTCTTAACTTTTCCTTCCAAAATTCACGAGGTAAATCATGTATTATTTCTTAATCATTTTAAATTCTTATATAGAAACCAAATCAAGTCACCCCCACCCCCGGGAATCCTCAAGCCAACCCAGCCCAATTGGATATTGGATTGATTTCCACTATTTGCACCGTGAGCTCAAAGCAGATGCAATCACTAAATTAATCACTGCCTGAAACATCTTATATTTCCCTTGATTATTAAAACCTTTTTTTTATTTGCTTCATATATGTTCATCAATAGAACTTTCTCTCTGACTTTTGCTAATCTATGAAATGGCTGGACTTCAATGCAGTTATCGGCGCATTGTAACGTACAAAACTGCCTTCTATTCATTTTATCTTCCAGTAAGTTGTAGTAGCTTAGTTTTACAATTAATTTCCAGAATGCTATATTGTTTTAAGTTAGCATACTTCATCTAGTTTGCTTGTTGATAACTCTCAAAGGAAGTATACTTGTAGGCACCTTTGAAATATATCCTTTCCACGTGTTTTCTGCATTTGAGTACCTATTTTAAAAAACTAAATTCAGGGGGTTCTATTTCTGTCGCTTTTTTTGGTATTGACTATTTAAACGTCTTGCTTTTAACGAGTTATGGACTCGATCTTATCTTCTTGTCTGTTACATTATATGGGGGAGTTGATAATGTTATTGGAGAAGAATTTTGATTCTAATCTTCAAGCACACCTATATTTGAACATCTGTCAGTTATTTTCATTTTTACTATGCAAACACAGGTCGCATGTGCTTTGCTTCTGATGGGTGAGAGCTTGGACAAACACCTTGATGTGAAGAACATTCTCATTGAAATGGGAGTTTACTTTCAAGTTCAGGTGATAGCTGCTTTCTCTGGGAAAAACTAAGGAAATTTCCCTCTCTTCCACCTTTTTTGATATTTTTAAATTTCTGAAAGGTGAAAAGTAAAGTTTTTTGATGTTTGCTATGTATTTTTTCTTTAGGATGATTATTTGGATTGCTATGGTGATCCTAAAGTAATTGGCAAGGTATTTATACAGCTAATTCTCTTAGATTTAGCAACTGCACGTCAATTATTTAATCAAAAATTTGAACGAAGGTCCATGCTATAATTTGTCCCTAGTCATTAGTATTTTCATAAGCTCAACAGTCCAGACCTTTCAAATAATGGATACTTTTCTGTGCTGTGAAATAATGTATCATTTGCTGTCTTTTGCATCATCAGATCGGAACTGATATTGAAGATTACAAGTGCTCTTGGTTGGTTGTGAAAGCTCTTGAAAGGGCCAACGAGCACCAAAAGAAGATACTATATGTGAGGATCTCTTTTATGCTCCCTACTTGTGTTACTTTGTACTAAATAAGTGCTACATTTGCTTATCTATAATGGATGTATTTTCAGGAGAACTATGGAAACACAGATTCAGAAAAGGTAGCCAAAGTGAAGGCTCTTTACAACGAACTTGGTCTCCAGGTTTACCCACTTTTCTCCTGAATGCATTAAACCTTGTTCAAGTTACACCAGCATTTTGGTGCAAATGTGAATTGAGTTTGTGAGGAAGCAAATAAATTGTGGTGATGCTTCCTATTATTGTAACTGTAATGTTGCCTGAAACTGTAGTAGAACTACTCTCATCCTCAACTAATAAGTAGCAGAGCTCTCTCTCTCTCTCTCTATATATATATATATATCTGCGTGCCTTTGCGTGTGCGCGCATCCCTAGTGGCAACAGACTACTGAAGGGAGTGTACATCCATGACTTACATTGGTTTGAACCAGTGTACCCCCCAACCTCTGTAATGGAGGGTATAGTCTTACCATTACACCAAGGCCAGGCCAGAAGACAGCATCTGATTTTATTTGAAGTGAATTTGCTCAAGGACAGTACCTACGGTGGCATGTACAGTTTGATCATTTCTACAATATGAGTACTGAGGCTTCATCAACAACATAAAGGTAACCTATGGGATCTTTGTACATTTGGAGGTCCTACAAGGAGTGCACTGGTTCAAATGGACAGAGACTGTAAAGCCCAAGAGATGTGGACCCTCCACTTGTGCCCAAATGCAACTAGGTGCATTGTAACTGATTTTGTGCTGTAGCATTTCCCTTGGAAGTATTGGAATACATACTTCATTTGATTGTTACTGTTGTTATTTTTACAGAATGAGCTAATTAGTTTTGTTTTTTACTCTGCCTATCCATTGTGGTGTGCTCCAGTGGTGGTTTTATTTGATACTGGAGCTTCTCTTTTGGCCTTTAGCACCATTGAATCATACTTAATTTTTTTTTCAATGTTACTATTTGGTAAACAAAGTTCCAATTTTCCTCTGGATGTTGCAGAATGTATTTTTGGAGTATGAGCGAGAGAGTTATGCACAGCTCATCTTGTCCATTGAAGCCCAACCTAGTAAACCAATGCAAGAGGTGCTGAAGTCCTTCTTGGGCAAGATCTACAAGAGGCAAAAGTAGAGAGTTCGAAGGGAAGCACAGACTCTACAAAGGAATGGAATAGATTGGAGATCACGACTATAAATTTTTCCCTGATATTTTTAGTTGTTATTCTACATGTTTATGATATGCCAGCATGTGTATGACATGGCTGATTTCAGTGTTTTTCTTTTAGTTTGAAATGTCCTCAACAAGAATGTTCAGTTAAGGGAAATAAAGAGTAGTAATTTAGCCGTTGCCTTTCCTGCTCTTTTACTCAATTTCATGTTTAATGATGATTGCGAACTTAAAAATAATTCTTATAGAATTTGGAACGTGGTAAGATCCATCTCGTCCAACCGATTTTTGAAGGGAGTATCAGCAGATCCTTTATAAGTCGACACATCCTTGTAATGTCATCTCTCATTTGATCAACAAAACCTGACAGTCTCTATTATCTCATTTGTAGAGATAAAGCTCTGTACGCTCATGGTATGTGATAACTCTTATGTATTATGTGGTCTGTATGTTACGTGTATCATACGTGCCTAGTCTCTGTACATAAAGCATATTCTCATTTTTCTCTAACATAGTAGACAGAATTAGAAAGGATCACTTTGGCAACATTTAAGAGTAACATAGTAATTAATAAATTAGAAGAGAATCGTTTGAGATAGATTGGACATGTTTGACGCAAACTATAGGATGTCGTCGAGGAAAAGTTTTTCTATATAGGTTGATGGCCCACCAAGGAAAAAGACTAAGCATAATAGGACACATGGAAGTAGCAAGGATAGACCGATCAACCTATCAAATGATTTGACTCGGGATAAATCGGAATGATAAAAATAGAATTCATATAGCAAGGATAGACCGTTCAACATAATTGGGACAAGAGTTTGTTGATTATGATGATGGCCATAAGCGAGATACACAGTTTTTTTTTTTTTTTTTTTTGGCCCCATTTACATGGTACAAGAACATCGCCCAGATCCTTATTAGCCCAGCTGCCCACCCACTACTATTTCTTCATCACCAAATATCCATTTTGATAAGCTCATGTTCTCATTAGAATTCTGGCCTCCATTTTGGTTTCTGATCAGGCCCAGTCCTTGGTTTGCTTGAACTCATCCTTCAAGCAACTGCCCCTTGACATCAACTGTTAAAGGTTAGCAAGCAAAAGGCCAAAGCCCTCCAAGAACAGTAGAAAAATTGGTTTTCAGGAAGGTCTGTTTGTCTGTCCAAGATACTGTTGAGTGTAATAACTCTATTCAAAATAGACTCAATTTGGTTTAACCAGTTTATCTTTTATAACTGATCAGATGGCTAAGATCAATCCTTTCTTTTCCTCCCTTTTCCTCTTTTTAAAACATCAAGACTCACACTTGCTGTCAGGCCAGCAGTACATGGAGGAATAAACTAACCAAAAGGTCTAATGAATCATGAAATCTTATCCAGACATTTAGAGTACTCTTTTTTTTTTTTTTTTTTTGCTGGTATTCCTGAGGTCTTTGACACGACATGATTAATTTCCATTGTGGTGCCTATTAAACCCATACAAACACACACTAGATAAATCTTAGACAGGTATCTAACTTAAGACATCATGGAGCAAACTCATGCCTCATGCCACTCTAACTCTGAAGTGGGTCAAAGTACTCACTTTGAACATTAACTATCCCTTTACTTTACCACTCCCTTACTGGTCCATTAACAACAGGGCCAACCAAATAACCACCCAGTTTAGCACACACATGCCATGTCTACTAAAGTTCTAGATTGAGAGCATCACCCATGTGGGGACTCATGTTACTTTGTCATTGATTCCTGTGAGCAATTAAAGCCACTTTAAAAAGAGAAGCCGCCCTCTTGCTTTAACTTTCTAAATAAATGCTGCTCTCATCCACATAAATAAAGGATGGAGGATGAGGGTGGGCCTTGCACCTTAAAGCCCAATGGCATGTAGAGGAATCATACATGTGGGCATGGGCCCACATTTGTTGACCTTGATGGTCCAATTAGGTGGCACCCACCATGGAATTGTTTTAGAAAATAATAAAAACAACAGCAACACTCCCAAAATTTGATTCCTTGGAACTTGATGTGCCATATTTTCTTACCCTAAACAAAATCATGTTGGCCTTACTAAAGTCCAAGTCAACACAATCATCCTACCTTTCCTAACAGAGATAATGCAAAAAGGTTGCCAAAGTTAGAGCCGCCACCACCCTATAAAAGGCCCATTACTCACAACATACAAAAAAAGCACAGAGGAAGTTAAGCAAGCAAGATTTGAAAATGTCTTTCTCAAGCAAGCTTGTGTTTTTGTTTCTCCTCCCCATCTTGATCTCCACCACTGATGGTGCCAGCTTTGAAATCAGAAACCAATGCCCATACACCGTATGGGCGGCTGCAGTTCCCGGAGGGGGCCAACGGCTCGACCCGGGCCAATCATGGACCATCAATGTGCCACCGGGCACCGCAGGTGCACGCATCTGGGGCCGCAGCGGGTGCAATTTTGATGGCAGTGGTCGTGGGCATTGCCAAACCGGGGACTGTGGTGGTGTGCTCCAGTGCACTTCCTATGGTGTGCCACCAAACACACTTGCTGAATATGCACTAACGCAGTTTGCGAACCTCGACTTCTTCGACATCTCATTGGTCGACGGTTTCAACATTCCCATGGACTTCAGCCCCACCAGCAGCAGCTGCCGGGGCATCCTGTGCACGGCCGATATCAACGGGCAGTGCCCGAATGAGCTGCGTGTGGCCGGCGGCTGTAACAACCCGTGCACGACATTCAAGACCGACGAGTACTGTTGCAATTCAGGCAGCTGTGGACCAACCTTTTTCTCTAGGTTCTTCAAGGATAGGTGCCCAGATGCCTACAGTTATCCTAAGGATGATCCCACTAGCACATTCACTTGTCCCACTGGTGTGAACTATAGGGTTGTGTTCTGCCCCACTGGCTTCTCTGGCTCATCTTTCCCTCTCTCCTCTTCTCAGTGAGAAAGCAAATAATTATCAGATGCTTCTACTCTGTTTTTTTTTGTGTGTTTTGAATGTGTTTTTCCCAAAATAATTTCTTGGGTGTGATGGGTCTAGTTGTAAGGTTTCAAAAGACTATATGAGTTCATGTAATGTTTTAATTCTCTGTCTATGTATGTTATGTTGTGGGCCATTGAGTATTTTTTGCACTAAACTTGTACTAATGGATTGTTTGCTTGCTACTACTGATTAGAGGGTTTTAGGAAATCAGTTTAGACTTTTGGAATTTAGTCCCATTATTAGCAAAGGACACCCAAGAGAAGTAAGGAGATCTGACCAAAAAAGAAGTTAAGAGACTTGGACTATATTATTTATTCATCCCTGTTCGGTGGTCTCTTTCAAAGCCCTCTAAGTGGTTCAGTTTGAATCCCAGAAACCACAAAACCTAACCAAAAGATTTCCTCAGCCTTGATCCGATTTTAAATAGATATTGGGCTGTATATGTTTGATAGAATTGAGTGCCATAACGATGTGGGCCCCAACTAATTACACATTATTTAGTTCATAGACCGTGGACATCTGAAGCAGACACAAGCTTGACCTAATGGAGTTAAAATTAATGATCATCCAAACCTATTTGCACTTTTTATCTTTCCTTCTGGGCCACTTCTACTGGGGTTTTACCCGGCCCAACAGCTGAAGAGCGGCTCAAATCCTAAGTAAAACCTGGCTGGTGATTATGTCAGATTCAGAGTCTGGTTAGTCCAATTATAAGCTATATTCATAGATGAGAATTTTAAGGCCCAGTTTATTTTGTTGATTGAATCGATTGCGATTGCAATTTCTATTATACAAATTAATTGTGCTTGGCCAGAGCCAGCCCAGTTTACATTTTCATCATTTCAGGCTCCATTGTGATGCTCTTTTACCACATTTTGTCATCCATTCCAGACAACTAGTTTTTTAGACTGAGCTAAATGAAACCCAGATGGATGGGTCTAATCCATTAAGTCTGCGGCAGTGAATATATCAGCTTTGGGCCTAAAATCTGTCAGGTCCAACAAGACATATACCTTGTTGGGCCCAACATCTTGCTGGGTTCTCCTGGCCTGATTATGAGTCAAAGCAGCATATGATTTTGGCCGTTTCCTGGCCAAAAATAAGATTTAGATGTGATACATGTTATGCAGGCCCAGATAATTTCATGATTAGATCACAGGCATTATGTCAGCATGTCTGTTTTCTGGTCAACCTAAGTTCATTTTTGTGCAATTCATAATTGAGAAGGATCAAGCCCATCATAATACAAATGGGTCCTCATCAAAAGCACCCCATCTGAAATTAGAGTTGCCACAGACTAAAATATGGAATAGTATTAGTATTTACTGTTATTTTATCAACTTAAAAGATAAATTATGGGCTTAAATGTGAATTGTGATTAAGGTAACTTGAGCAACATGCCCCTTTAAAGAGCCAAAATCAATTGCATATGTAAAAAAACGTAATTGAAGATGTACAGTGTACAAAGCTAACTACAGAAAGATGGTTAATTATGTGATAATGATTTGGATGAAACTTAATACAACATGGTTGTTTTGATAAGATTATGAATATAAAGCAAGTAGGCAAGTGATAAGTGGAGCATTTAGTAGAAGGTCACTGAGATGACAGGAAGAAGATTAGGCATAAAACTTGAAGGGGTCAAGCACTCAACCTTAATGATCAACTATTTCAAACTCTTTTAGTACCATAACATATGGAGTGGAAGTATCATGTCAAAATAGCTTGACCACCCATGAAAATCCCAATAAAATATCAAAAAATAAAAATAAAATGACACTTATTGTATAATTAACAATACATGTCTATCATTAATTGACATACGCAGAAAACTAATGGCGCATTTATTTATTATTTACAGAAGATACTCCAGGAGAAATTTAATTCAGATTCTATTGGGCCATCATTAGATTGATTTCTTGTTAAATATGAGCAAAAATAATAAATAATAAATATAAAATAAATCTAAAGCCACCTGCATCAAATGTAAAAAAAAAAAAAAAAAAAACCCTTTTAGAATACAATGAGGTCATAGGTCTTGACCAATTTCTCTATTACTATTTTCAATCATAGAAATCCTTATATTTTCTAAACATACATAAAAAGAATAAAAAAACAAAGCTAATGGTATGATACATGTTTGCCTGTAGCAACTGTGACATTAATTACCCTTTGTGCCAAGAAAGAGGAAAAAGAAACAAAACTGTGATATGAATTAACTGTTTCATCTCTCATATTGCTAAGGCCCCTGTCCCATCTATAACTACTATTCACTGTTATTTACCAAATATTTATATAAAACTTTTACGTGGTGTGGTGTGCGGGGTAATTTTTGAAAAGCTCTAAAAAGTGAGAGATTGTAAGTTCAAATCTTAATAAACTTTTTTTAAAGCTTTTATCAAGGGTTAAATAGGGACAAACAAAAGCAACAGCAATAACATGGTTTCTTACAGGAGTAGGGGTTTTTCTTAGTCCAGAATGCATCTAGACTCCAGTGTAAATTACTAGAAGGTGAGTCGGGCCTAACTCAATCAAGTACATGATACAAGACATATACAGATATACTCTAACCTAATTTAAAGTTTTGAGCCCAAATGAAGCCTGAATATAGTGCCTAAGCCGATACTTGAATTAAAGCCCAGTTATGCATATGCATATATATGATACACTAAATATTTAGTATACGGTGTTGAAATTTGGATATTCATGCTCCAAGGTATTGTAGACAATAAAAATCCTCAAGTATAATAAAAAAAAAAAAAACCAAGACTCTCTAAGCCCAGGCCCGGCCCGGCCCATTTACAGGCCCAGTCCCTAGACCATCAAAAGCACAAATTTTTTCTCTCCAATTCTTTTTTCTTTCTTTCTTATCTCTTCTCGAGGAGTTCTTAGAGAGAAGAAGTAGGGCCCTCAAATTTTCTTTGTGATTTTCTTGGAATTGCAAAAGAGAATAAAGGACCTTTAAACATTAGTTATATATCAAGTTCATTGAGTTTATAATAATGCATTTGTACGTGTACTAAGACAAATTGTACCAATAAAAGATTCTCTATTATCTATTTTGGTTGTTTCTTATCTTTAGTTCTATAGATATGATCCAGCCCATGGAACAAAAAGTTGGCATAAATTTTATAGGTACAGGTGGTGGAGCACACCCGACCCTGAACTAATAAAAATGGATTCGAGCCTTTGGATCCATACACGTTTCTTGGTTTCGGGTTCTATAGGTATAAAAGCTAAAGGTTCAACAATTGACAACAAGCCTAAATTAGCAAGAAAAAAAAAAAAACTTAAACATATTGGCCAAAGACTTATTAATATTTATTTACCAAAAAAAACTAAGAATTTATTTTCAACCGTAAAAGTAAAAGAATAGTCAGTAATCACATTGGTAATTTGTGCGTCAGTAGTACAAGTATGAATTAAGTATAATATTTCCGATTTGAGCATTCTAGAATCCATTTTCATCTCTATCTCTATATTTACGACCACGACTATCACAAGCATTTGAATTCCGCAAGCAATGTGTAAGTGCTATATTTTAAAATAGCATTGCGTATTGGAAACCTCTTCTATATGTACTTTGTCTAATTATATACAATTAAGACAAATTAAAAAAACCTAATACAGCATATATCAATATGTCAATGACTATTGTTGAGAAGGACCAAGATCATCTAATTAGGTTTTTTTTTTTTTTTTTTCTTCTTTTTGGTTGAAGAGATTCAGTGAAAGGGAGAAACACTAGCTAGGACTAGGACCACCTACCTCAGAGTGCAAAAGGTTAATCAGTACTCCATGTCAACATTATTATGCAAAAGGCAGATTCCATTTGATTGCAACATGAATCTGGATTGTCTAATGAATTTAGTTTTAGTTTTCTCATCATTGTGGTTGCATATTATTAATTCTTTGTCTAGGGAAATTTTAATGAGTTTAGATTTCTCATATTGATTGCATATTATCTATTTCTGCTTTTAGTTTAATGTTATATGTCATTATCAATACTTTTAACCTTATTATCTTCTTAAAAATCAATAATCATATTTAACTTAAATTTTTGTTTCACCAAATCTATAAAGGCTCTACCATTTTTTTCTAAGTTTATACCCATTCTCATTGCCTTTCACATTTATTTTCTATATTTATTTGAAACAAGTGGCTCAATTTATAGCAACATCTTGGTGTAAACATTTCTCATAAGTTTCTAATCTCATCGGTCTATGATTAAACTTTTAGCTTTGATCCTTTTTTAAGTTTTGTTTCCTTTTTATTAGTGGAACCATGCTTTACATGTGTGTCTTTGCTAGTTTTATTTATATTGATTTGTACCTTGGTAGCCTTGTACTTGAACAAGCATGACTCTTATCTAACACAGGGTATGCATAAAAACGAAGTGAGGAAGAGTCCTCTCTAAATATTTGGTACTCAATCTTCAATCCAAGAACTCGTAACACTATGTACATTTATTAAGGGTCTGGTTGTGTCACGACCCAGGCCTGACATCCGATCAATCCGAAAAAATTCCGAGTCACTCTGTCCATACTTACTCCAGTAAACTTCGAATTAACCGAAGTTAACGAAATCCGCAAGGGATATCAATACACACATACCTGTCAAATGTATATTATTACGAACTATATACATTGACGAAATAATTAACTGAACAAGTCTTTTACATTAAAAGTAAAGTCCATATACACATTCATTTCCTATCTATATCCACCACTTCATATTCAAATACAATGCAGGTGATAATTATTTAAAATTCAAAACGAATATACAAAAGTATTTATCAAAACATGTTTTCAATTTGCACTTCGAAATATGTCCACTCAATCAATCCTCCTTGAGGAATCGGATTGGCCTCCTCCACTGGCGGCATGGCCTCTGTAGGACCGGCACTGGCAATTGAGCCTGTAATGTCATTAATAACACCGTGAACATGACAGTTCAACAATGTATACAAAGATCTATGATAGTGCATGCTATTATTCCTAATAATATGTTCAATTTAATAATAAAACAATTCTATAACATTTATCAACTCTAGACAATTCAATAACCAGTGCATTGGAGTCAAGGTAATAGAAATAATTGGATTGGCAAGTACAATAGCATTCATTTCATTTCAATTCTTCCTAACGGAAGCAATAATTCATGTTCATTCATTTCATTGATTACATAGAGTACTCTTATTAGGTGGTTTATCAAATGGTGACTTTTTAGTCCATAATGTGTGGAATCTTCCAGTGTCTTGATCAGAGATCGTTGGCATCACCATAAAACTTCGGAACACCCCAGTCCATCTACTACAGTAGGATTGTTCATTAATTCATTGTTACATCTAGTAACTGTTCATTAGTTCATTGCATTAATTCATTTCAACTCTAAACAAGCTTGAGAAACTACTATGTAGCGCAAGACTCGATATTCAAATCAAATTAATAATTCTATTCAACTTCTAATCAAAATCTTAAATAATTATCTAAACCAAACAATTGAGTGAAACGTTCGTTATCAATGTTCATGTTATTGTCGATGATATCACTTTAATTGAATTTGTACATTAAGATAACTTTAGCTAACACCTATGAAAGTTGGGATATCATTGATACTAACCTGTGTCAATTAGGCTTTCATTTAGGAAAATCAGACCTCAATCTGTAATTTTCCCAAAGTTCGGTCACCTTGTCGATTGACCGACATTCCACATCCGGTTAGCCGAACACAGGTCGGTTACCTTTCTAGAACCTTGAAATCTTCTGGAAAATCCCCTGACATTCTACTTGGTCACCTCTCGATAGACCCTCGATTAACAATCCAAAAGCTTCAGATTTTCTGATGCTTATAATGTCACTCGGTCCACCCTCGGCTAACCGAAGTGACGACTTCGGTTAGCCGAACTTACTCGTCAGCTTTCCAAAAGCTGAATCTTCTGTGCATGCAACCCAGGTGGGTTTGATCAGGTGTCGGTCGAGTGTCGGCCAGCTTTCCAGAGGCTTAACCACACTGAGAGACCAACCCGGATGAGTTCGGTCAGCTATCGGTCAGCATCCAAAAACTTCATTACAAAGCTTTAGAATTTCTGAAGCAAAGCCTAGAATTTGGACTCCATGAGTTCTAAGCACTTTCATAACATCTTAAATCAATAGAAATGCATACACTTGCCTTTGCTTGAGATGAATTAACTAAAAGACCTCCTTGTTTAGCTGATTTGAATCAAAATCCCCAATTGAAACCCTCTTTTCAACCTAAAACAATATCAATTCAAAATAGAAAAATTATATGAGTTGTTTGTGTTACAAACTCACCCAACTTGCTTAAATAACTTGAAAACTCTACAAGGAGTTCAAGCTACTTACTTGTAAACTCTTGAAGAGAATCCATGAGCTTTCTTTTAAGCTTTAACACCAAAGAAATCAAAGGAAAAGATGGAGAAGATGAAGTAGATCCACTTCTTTTCCAAAACCCCTTGAATCTCTCCAAACCTTAACACTTGATGAAGGAAAGGAAGGAAGAAGAAGAGAAAAGGAACCTAGGGTTTGCTTGCGATGGAAATGAGGAATGAACTCATTGTAGTTCATCTCAATCCCATATAAGGGATCCTTTTGCAATTAGGCCATTCACCTCCCTTCTCATTTCAATTTGAGCCAAATGAAGGGTCATTTGATCCATTTTACGTCGAACGAGTTCACATCTTTTATGAAAGTTGATGTACTCTGTAAGATACACGTGTTGGTATCAAGAGTTGCCGCATTCAACAAAATACGCAGAAATTCATATTTACGAAAAAGTCCTTATTTTCCTTTGTTTGAGCGTAAAATCATTTCAATTCATTCATTATCATTTCATTAAGCCTAAATCATTCATTTTAGGCTAATTCAAGTTCATTTGGTCATTAATCATCATTAATTTAATTAAGCATTATTAATTAGCATTAATTATAATCAATTAGAGTTAATCTTGATTAACTCGGGTCGAGGTCTAACGGGTTGTTAGGTCATTAAATAAAAAAAATTATAACATAAGGGCCTAGTTGTTTGCATAGAAAATAGGAATTAAATAAATAGGAATTCATGATCAAATGAGCTCCGAGAAAGGATTAGTAAAGAGGTGAGTCAAGGATATGAAGAGAGGAGGGATGTAGTTGAGACATTGACTTTCCTAGGATTTGATTTAATAAAATGATAGGTGGGTATTTATTTTTCATCTTCCTTTCATTCAATTGCCAGTAAAGGAAATATTGTTTGATAATTATTTATAGAGTACAATACAGTTGTTTCTTCATTTTTAACCACTTCTAGAAATACGGAGTCTTAGAATCCCAAAAAAATTCAATTGCATGAAACAAATTATGGGCTCTAAATAAAACACAAGGTTGGGGGCTTCGGCATAAAGAAAAGGCTTCATTCGATTAGTTATTTATAAAAATAAATTTCATCAAATATTATTAGTGGTTTGATGAAATTGAATAATACATATGAAAGTAGTTGATGTTGAGTAACTAAAGTTAATAACATTGTACCTCTAATATTGTGGGTATAGTGAGAACATTTCCTTACCCGAGTGGTAAGGAGTGACAGTTGCACCTGGCTGCTCAGGGTTTAAACTCTAGGTACGCCACATCTTCTTGCTGTGTGGGCTTCCTTTCCACTTGTTTGGGCTTTTTTTCCGCGTGTGAGGGCTCATTTCCCACTCGAGAGGGTTGTCTTCCCGTGTGCATTAGGGCTCTCAATTGGGTCTCACCCCACTTGGCTGGATTACCAAAAATATATATATTTATATATATATATATATATATTATGGGTATAGTAAGATCCACCAACGCCACCGAAGTCCAAGAATCACACGACAACCTAGTCAACCTAGTCATAAGGGTGTCTCATTCTACCAACAGTGTTAGGGCTCGATCCCAGAACATCCCTGAAATCCTAGATTAGTTTACCATTCCTATCATGTATGGCAAAAAAACAATAATAAAATAATATGTTGTCACGCCCCCGGACCGAGGCCCTGATAATCAAGTCCTTAATCCCGGGAACGTGGCGCGACGGGTCAGAAAATTCCACCCACATGTGCTAATTATTTTCCCACAAGATTCCGCGGTGAGGATTCCAAACGATCCATCACAACCAATGAATCAATTTCACATCAGATGATAATATGCGGAAGCATGTAGCAAAATAAAAATCACATATAACATAAAATAAGAGCACAAGTTTAGTATCAAAAGAGGAATATATACATAAGAGCATAGCCCAAAGTTAAAGTTAAAGTTGTGAGGATCAGAAGTGTATTAAGTTGTACAACCCGACAAGGCCAACAGAGGCCATAAACAAAGTTTACAAAATAAAGTCACTCCCCAAAAGATGTTATCGAAACTCCAGACCCAACATGATGTCTACATGACGTCATTTGGCTGCCACTCATGCTCCACCGGAGGCTCTACTGCCTCAACTGCACGCTCCGTTTTAAAGTTTGTTGGTCCGACATCTGACACCAAACAAAAGAGTATCAGACACGACGGTCTGGCAGGTGAATAATACAGACAAGATATACAAGTTTTATAACTACCATGTTTAAAATTATAAGATTCAATTGAAATGAAACATACGTAAAGAGTAAATCGAATAAGCTATTTCTGTACAAATAAAAGAATTTCATAATTTAAATATTGCAAACTCGCTGATAAATAATCAAAATATTGGCAAACCACATTTAGCTAAATTCTCCTATTACCGAAGTAATAAGAGCACACGTACAGAAACCGTCGCCATATAGATTGGCCGAAACAAATAATTATTGCCATATGAGATGGCCAGAACAAACAGACATAAACCGTTGCCACTACTCGTGGGACCGGAAAACAGAACCGTTGTCATGGCCGGAGCAAACAAACAGAATCCAAACTGCAGTTGGCAAATAATTTTAAAGATCCCAAGCAGGGTGATCAACCCAGCTAGGTGACCTAAGCTTAGTGGTACCGTTCAAAACCAAAACCCGAATCGATACAATTCGACTAATAATAATACATTTCAAATATATATATATATATATATAAATCGATAAAAGGAACTACTCCGAACAAATACATACTGACAAATTCGGACAAATTAGATGAGTAGCCTTACCAATAATTTCAAACGTAACAAACCAATCAAATTCTATTTCAAAACGATTCATAAGAAATTTTATAATAAATTCGATAATATGGAATGAGATGGTACATAGTGGTTAACTGATCTTCCGAGGATTATCTCATTGTGCACTTAATGTCACAGCACCAATTATAAAGCATAGTTTGGTGCCTCTGAAGATCTCTGATGTTTGAGACACAAAGTACATAGTGAGACTTATCCATATTTCTCATCTGAGTATCGTGCTATAATATGGTTCGAGTGTCACATTCGCTTCTATAGAGCCTTATAGGAACACTACTCCACAATTGGTTACCAAACAGGACACAGGAAAATGCGTTGAATTGTGCCCAGGTTCGCTTGAGCGGATGGAGGTTCGCTCGAGCAAACCCTCCCAAAACTTCCTTCGCTCGAGCCACTAAAACGTTCGCTCGAGCGGACGAGCTTCTGTTTCAAATTTCGTCAGACAGTAACAGGTTCGCTCGAGCGGATGAGTGTTCGCTCGAGCGAGCCATCCCAGAAACTTGTTTGCTCAAGCTGACACAGGATTCGCTTGAGCGGACAGGTTTTTGTAATGTTTTTCAACAGGCAGTGGCCTATTCGCTCGAGCTACCATCGGGTTCGCTCGAGCGAATAGCTCACTGGCTGTTTCGCCCAGTGCAGCATTTCTACTACTTCCTCAAACATTCCTTCCTATCCTTCTTCTTCATTCCATTCCCTAATTTCTCACCTGAACATCTGTACTTCTCATGGCTGAAATTACACACCATTCAACCACAACTATATATCAATCCATTCCATTTATCAATTCTGACATGAACATAGTTTCTTAATTTAACAAAACACAAAACTTCGGGATTCAAGAGTTATTAATTTAGGAATTTTAAATGAGCGAAAGGGCTCAGTTTGCTGATACAACCATTTACAAGGATCAAAACATCACCCATGATTCAACCAATTTCAAAATTTAAATCAACTAAATTTATAGAGGGGATATCACTTAAATTGGATGTATTCCTTATCCAGATTTTTCACTTGCCTTAAGTCCAAATGAGTCTCAAAACACTTTAATAACTCCTAGCTCAGCTCAACTCCAACCTACACCAAAAACCCCATGGAAAACTACTAAAATCCACAAAAAATTTGGAAAACAAAAGAGTTCTCTATGAAAACCCTTGCATGCATGAAAATGGGCTTCTATAGGATCAATCAAGCTCATTTATGCAAGGAGGATCACATTGCTTACCTTTAGGTGTTCCAATTAAAAAGAAAAGCTTGAAAGAGAAGAAGGTTCCGCTGAGATTTCTTTGAAAAGAGTATCAATGGAAAGCCAAGAGGAAGGAGAAGAGATTGGTATGATCAAATCTCCATTTTCCACTAAGGAGGAAGGACATGCAGAAGAAAGGAGATGGCTAGAAGGAGAAGGAGAAACTCTCCTAGCTGTGATGGTGTTGCAGGAATGAATGAAGGAGGAAACCCAACGTGGGTTTGGCTTAAGTCAAATGGGTTGTGGGCCCCAGTGGCTCTGAAAACTTCACATGGCTGGATCTAAATGGCTCTGAAAACTTCACATGGCTGGATCTATCATTTGTGAGTCCCGAATAAAATTGACGAATAAGAGAAAAATGATCGTTGAAAAATCTAGTTTTCAAAAAGTATATTTTCCTCATGATTTTCAAATTTCGAAATTTATGCACAGATTTAGTGTGAAAAGACTGTTTTGTTCTTTTTCTCGAAAAACACGATTTCTGGGTTTCAAATGCAAACGGAACAAATATGAAAGTTATTAGGATCAAAACAACAAATCCAAAAGTGTCGAAATCCATATTTTTTCAAAAATCAAATAAAGCCAATAAATCAAATACCCACACTAATACGCATCACACGGGCCACCCCGGGCCCGATCAAACCAAACACAACGCGCTCGAAATTCCTCAAAGCTATTCAAGATTCTAATCTAACTAAAAACTCGAGCTTCGTCCTTTAATCCCGCTTAATAACTAATCACAATTAAAATAATAATAAATTATACTAAACTTGGGTCAGGGTCTGACATATGCCACCTAAATTCTAATACATAATTGCCTTCTACAATTGAAAAAAAAAAGGAAGGGGTATCAAGCATGTGATAATATAGGCATAATTTGGCCAGGTCAGAACTTCATTTGTCAATCCTTACCCATTCCAAACTGACCTTGTGTTTCTTAAATCTATATTATTCAAAGCAGGAATACAAATCAGAACTCACTACAATCTCTTTCAAACCTAAGCTATCTGTTGGTCTTCCCCTTTTATACCATATAAACACAGCCTCATTTTAATACCACCTTTCAAAATGCCATGATCCATTCAATGACAAATTCTATGCAGTTTTGCTTATAATACTCAAAATACCACCTTTTCCTATACCATCTCCATGTTCCGTTATGGCTGTCAAAGATCGAGAGTGAGGCCAACCAATGAGCTATTTCGATCACTTTGACTTGACTTAATTCTCATTGATAGCTCCATGTATGATGGGACCAAGCATGACACCATTGGGGATTGATTAGTGTCTTCCAATACGTCCTCATAATTCCTACATTACATCCACATTTCATTCTCATTGAAAAGTGAAGAAATAGTCTTTTGCCGAAAAGAAAAGAAAAAAGAAGTATTATATACTTGTCAACCATAACATCAATCTTGAGCAGTCTAAACTTTTTTAAGTACATCAAGCCTTGGAAATTTCCATGAGTCCCAATGTAGAGGTTCGGAAGTCTTTCTTTTCCTTTGCTTTTTGAACAATCAAACCTAGATTTAAAAGAAATTGATGTCTGGATGATGCCCTCAGGAGAGAGAGAGAGATCTGGACTTTTTTTTTTAATAAAGTTTCCGAAAGAAGGGCGTTTGGATGCAACACTTTTCTTCTTTGCCTCATTTGTCTAAGGACACAGGAACTTTCTTAAGCCTTTCTTCTACTTCTCTCTTTTCAGTATCCATCTTCCTCACGATTGTCTCTCTTTTTGTCAAAATTTGCACGTTGTATGCAAGCAACTGACATAAACGAGTCCCAGTGCCTATCACATTCATGTATGGGCAGTAATATGCAATTCAGGTGGATCCCACTACTGCTCATCAATGGGAGATAAATTCGGGTTTGAAAAATCTTAAGTTTGAGGGAGTGGAACTCCACGGTGGGACCTATTTATTGAAAATTCGACCAGGTCAACATAAATGCTCTTCTGATGCTTGGGTGTTCCCAAATTATACTTCAATTGGTCCCACTTTTAGATTGACCAATTGATTAAAAATGTGAATATGTGCATTTGTATAATCAGTATATGTTTATTTTATAATAATAAAAATTTGTTGAGTGTTATGTTGTTCTAAGTTTTAAAAGAATATGAGTGCATGTTATGTTTTCTATTATTGTGTCTATGCTAAGGTTATTTATTGTTAGGCCATTGAGTATTCTTTGCTCTATTTTATGGATAGATTGTTTGCTGGCTACTGGTAAGAAGAAAAAAGAAAATCAATTTAGACTTTTAGAGTTTATGGTGCCATGCATTATTGGCAAAAGACACCCAAGAGAAATGAGGAAACCAGACCAAAAAGGAAGTGAAAAAACTTGCACTAAAGGAAGTGAAGAAACTTGCACTGCATTCTTATTGATCCATTCATCCCTGTTTGGTGGTCTCTTTCAATGGCCCCTAAATGGGTTGGTTTGGACCTAACCTGAAAATTTCCTTGGGCTTAAACCAATTTTAAACAGATGTGCTATATTCATATTAATTTAATGGAATCTGAGTTCGATAATATGGACTGAATTCATTACACATTAGTTAGTTCATAACCCATGGACCCAACCTGAACCCGCAGACGCAAACTTGACCCAAACCTATTTGTGTTTTTCATCTTTCCTTTTGGCCCACTTTTATTGGGGTATTACTGTGCTCAAAAGTTGTTTGAGCATCTCAAATCCAAATTCAGATCCGACTTTGTCAGATTCAGAGTCTGATTAATATGCATAGAGATAAGAATTTTAAGGCCCAGTTGTTTTCCTAATTGAATCGATTGCGGTTTCCATGACACAAATTAGTTGTGCTAGGCCAGAGCCAGCCTAGTCTACATCATCATCATTTCAGGCTCCATTGTGATTCTCTTTTATATCCCATTTTGTGATTCATTGTGGCCAAACAATTTCTTTCGCCTGAGCTCAATGAAACCTAGATGAATTTGAAATGAACTTAATCTGATCCATCAAGTCTGAAGTGAATATATCAGCTTTGTACATGAAATTAAGCTGTCAGTTCCAACAAGGGATAACAAAGTCTTGTCGGGCCCAACATCTTGCTGGGTTTTGTTGGCCTGATTATATATGAGTCAAAACGGGATGTGATTTTGGCCATTTCCTGCCAAAAGTAGACTTAGATGTGATATGTTATACAGGGCCAGATAAGACCACCACAGGCTTTATGTTAGTAAGTCTGTTTCCTGGTCAACCCAAGTTTATTTTAGTAAAATCCATAATTGAGCTGGACCACGCCCATCATCATACAATTTGGCCGTCATAAAATATGGAATATTTTTAGCAATGTCTTTATAGGAGAATTTGAAGAATTAATTTTTTTATATATATATATTCTCTAGTTTTCATTTGGTTGTTGATAGTCTCTATTTTTTTTTTTTTTTTCCTTTTCATGATGAAATACCAGAGAATCATGACCTTAGATTTTTATCATTGGATTTGATCCGATAGGGGGTTGGCCTTCTACCATAAATTAGTTGGGATTTGGATGACTTCATTGCTTTCAAAGCGGATGATCTGTGGTTAGTTAGGGTTTTTTTTTTTTTTTTTTTTTTGTCCTGTTGGTGTTCAATAAATTTTTTTGTATATTTTCTCTTTATATTATTCTTTATAGTTTATGATTTCTTTTCTTTGTAGAATTTAAAGAATTAATGTTTTTTTCTTAATTTTGTTGGTTTTTATGTTAAAAAATTAAAATGTGTGAAATTTAATAAATTCAGAATTCATTTGCAGATTATGTAGTTTTACTGCATACACATTCTCCTTTAAAATAAACTTTGATATATAAAATTACGGGCATCATGATAGATGACGCATTTATTTATTTTGGATTTGTGATCATCTCATTAAATAGTATCTGAAAAAAAAGTAGTCCCAAATTGAATATAATTTTATTTTGGGCCCAGGCTTAGCGCAAGTGTGTTTTCAAGATAGTCCAAAACTGTGACATTCCACTCCAAATAAAAGCTAAAATCGAATTGGAGTTCGATCCAATTTCAAAATCAATTGTGAAATTGAGCCTCAATTGCAAAATTAAGTCCTATCCCTTTCATATATAAATCATGCCTATGTGATTTTATTTCATTTTATCTTATTATAGTTGTACATTTAGTTGTGAAAAGTGAGATATCATAATTGTGAGATGACGTGAGATTGTGCCTCTATTGATTCAATCTGGTTTTTCCTGGCCCCTTGGATCTTCTTTTCGTACGGTTTTGGATTTTGGATTTAGTTTTTTTTTTTTTTTTTTTAAAGATAAGTTGGCCTTTCATTTTCTCTAAAGATCAAAATTTACACAATGATAGCTTTCAAGTCGAAAGTATCCAATGGGCATACTCATTCAAACAAGATTACAAAAAAATAAACCACGTTCTGAGCACAGGAAAATCATAAAAGAAAAGTCCACATCTCAGGTACAGGAAATCAAAATATGAGTAACCCGCATCTCGAGCCTCGACTCTATTGATCACCAATCATATTCAGTTCTCTTGAGGTAAAGTGAGCTGGGATCAAAGTGACACTTTTGATTTGCTTCCGGAGAGTTATAGCATGTAGAGAAATAGGGTCATAGAATACCCTAGAAAAACGCAGCAAAACTGCCTCCACTTTCCTTACATCAAATCTATGTTTCCAATTAAACATAGATGGATTTCTTATATTTTTTTTAAGGAGACTTTCCATCTCTAAATGGATCACATTGAGATCAGCTAGAATCGGTTGAATCAACGATTTCACCCCTTGGTATATTTTTATCATCAGGAACAATGTGAGCAGATTCTGCATGGCCCTCTAGCTAGGTCCCAAAGAATACCAATGAGTGCTTGTTGAATATGAAAAATTGAAAATCTCCAACCCTCATAAATCTGATTAGAAGGTTTGTGAGTTTTCAAAGAAGTTGGGGGTAAATTCTATAGGCTAGCAAGTGGGTCTAATAATTTTATATCAAGGAAAACAATCAGACTGTGGACTTGTCGCAAGATATTTTGAAAGATTAGTTCTAGTCCCTTAAATACTTTTGAGAATATTCAAAAATTTCTTTCATTCCACAAGTGCTACACAAATGTAGGAAAAATAAGTAATGCAAGAGTTCAAATGCCAGTATGATTTTAGATTTAGTTCTTTGCTTGTGATTGATCAATTTCATTTTAAATATTTTATCACTATCCATTAATTTAAGTCGGAAATTATTTCTTATTTTTCACCGTGTTGTTTGAGTTAGTTTAGAATTGGTATATATATTTACTGTTGTCCATATGTGAATTTTTTTTCTATCATTTTTCTTTGTTTTCGTTGTTTAATAACATATTTTGTTTGACTATTCCTTAACACTTGTGATATTATTGATTTCAAGTATATAATCACAGCCTTCCTAAGTTTCAAAAAGATAACTTAAAAAAAAAAAAAAACTTTTTAATGAAAAAAAAAAAAAGACTATGCTCATAAGCAATAATTTTGAATTGAAGATTTTAATGGAGGCTCTCATATTTTTCTTATTCTTTCATAATGCATATCCTAAGTAAGTGCAAGAGATTAAATGTTTTAGCCACTTTTGAAGCCTTCCTTGGTTCCTATAAATTTTCGGTATGTTTTTATTTATTTATTGATAAGAAGACTTTCAAAATCACTAATTCAAGGTTGCAATAATGAGCAGAAATCAAATAGTTTGTGATATAATGGATGACAATTAGAGTGGAATTTTATCAGAATCTTTTGCATGAGCTTTTTATCTTGATGTTTCCTTTATATTAAAGGGATTCCCATTTGGATTTGGCTGAAAGAAGAACACGCTCGTCTAAATATGGCTTTTTTCACATGACATAATGTTATTTCCTTTGAGTAAGATTTGAAGCAATTTGAAGCACAAGATTTAGTTTTTCATATTTTTTTTTTCCTTTCGTCTAAAAAGAAACCTTGATAGTGGTTTTCATTCTTCTCTATGATTTCTCCTTTTTATGAGTGATATCAAAGAGGAACAGGGTTATTGTTCTCAATGGATTATATATGTTATTTTGTAAGACAAGAACAGCTTCTAAGATGGTGGTGGTTTTCCTTTTTTGGCCTTTACTTAATTTGCTTTATTTAGTTGTTTGTTGAAATATGTGTGAGATTTGAAGCTATTTGAAGCACAGGATTTAGTTTTTCATTTTGTTTTCTTTCATCTAAAAAGAAACCTTGATTTTGGTTTCCATTCTTCTCTATTATTTCTCCTTTTGATGGGTGATATGTATAAAAGAGGAACAGGGTTATTGTTCTCATCAATGGATTATATATGTTATTTTGTAGGACAAGAACAGCTTCTAAGATGGTGGTGGTTTTCTTTTTTGCCTTTACTTAATTTGCTTTATTTAGTTGTTTGTTGAAATATGTGTGTCATGTGCACCGCTTTATATTGATGTTTACGATCTTCTTTTGATTAGTGGATTAAAGGATCGGTGTGGATTTTTTCTTTTGTAGTAGTAGTTATATAAAGTTCATTATTTGATCAATTTGTAGGCTATTTGAATGGATCTAGGCTTTAAGTGTTTTCTTACTTCTTTGCTATTTTGGGGCTTGATTTACAATAGCTTTTATAATAACTTCATCGAAGCTTTAGATATAAGAGGCCATGAAATAATTACTGTTTGATTTATTATTTTTCATTTCAATAAATTACAATTTATTATTCTTGATAGATGAAAATATTTTTTTAGTGTTTTGAAGAACTTTTTATTTTTTTTATAACACAATTGAAAAGATTTTTTTATATTTAGTATCTTTTATATTAACAAAAATTATAGATAGAAAAATCATATTCGCCTTAAACTGGACAAACTCACTACCACCCCTAATAGGATGATATTATATTTTCATTATCTTATAATCCTGTACCTCAATATAATTTATACAGAAAATAACATATTTTAACTTTTCATAAATCTTCAAAAAAAAAAAAAAATTTAACTTTTGTAATATGAACCCTGCTAAGCACGGGCATGATAGAGGATTTGAATTTGCAATTGAGCTCCAAATTCACAGTTGATTGAGAAATTGAAGCTCAATTTTAATTTGAATGAGAGATTTTAGGGATTCGAAAGAAAATTTTTATTTTAGAAATCTAAATAAAGAGCCCAATCTAAAAGGAGCTCCCTTTTATAGAGTCCAGTTTTTCACAATTTTTAATTTAGATTTTCTTATCTAATGCCATATGTAAATTTACTTGAGATAATTAGCGAAAGCTCCCTCATATAGGACTTGTAAGGCCTCCAGTCCACCAACTTTTCCTCTAAGGCCTGTAGTCCATGCAGCTTGGACATATTTTGGTGAGAGGTCCTTAGACAGATCACTTTATGGAGAGAGGTCCCTGGACACGCCACCTCATACATTTTAATGACTGATTTGCCCTTTTAACTGATTAGGCATAAATTTTGAAAATTTTAAATTTTAAATCTTTCATTCTCCCTCTTCTTCTTCTTGTATCCAGACGTCTGCACGTGGATCTTGTTGCATGAACATGAGACTCGTATCAGAGGGTTGATCGGAGAAGAAGAAGATAGGCGATCTGTTAGAGGGTCACGGTTCTCTCGTCAAGAGAAAGAAGATCCTTGTGTTACAGAGAAACGGTGAAGAAGGGGTGGCTCTGTTTGGGTCCTGTTGCAGCGTCCAAACGCAGCAAGAAGAATAAAGAATCGCCTGGGGATCGCCACTGTCCGCTTCCATTGCCTGAGAAGAAGAATCAGGATATGCCATCGCCGGAGTGTTCTTTTGTCACAAAGAAAAGGTTGCAGAAGAAGAAGCAGATAACGTTTTGGGATTTGTGTCCGGCTGGGCCACACATCGCCGTGAACAGCCTTGAACAGAAAACAGATCGCCAAGGTCACTGTTGTGCGTCACCGGAGAAGGAAGTTCGCTGCCGCTGCTGCCACGCCACGCCGTTGCCGTGGAAGAAGAAGCAAACCGGGAGAGGTTTCTGGTTCTTGTTCCAGAACGTCATAGAGAACGTGAAGAGGAAGCCCATGTTCTGTTTGGGGAAGAAGACAGCGATTTGGGTTGGGTTTGGTTTCGGGTTGGTCCAGGTCAGGTCAAGCCTGACCCGTTTCAGAAGTCAAATTTATCTAAGTTCTGTATTTTTTGTCAAATTTATTTGAGTTTTTAACAAATCTATCTGAGTTTTTAGCTATTAATCTGAGTTCTGGAATAAATTTATCTGAGTTCTGGATAAATTTATCTGAGTTCTATAAAAATCTATTTGAGTTTTTGGCTTTTTATCTGACTTCTGGAATAAATTTATCTGAGTTCTGGAAAAATCTATCCGAGTTTTTGGCTATTTATCTGAGTTCTGAAACAAATCTATCTGAGTTTTTGACAAAAAAGACTTTAGTTTTTTGCCACATTGTTCGCTAATTTGGAAAATTATGTTATCTTAGTTTTGGAAAATGTATTGGCGTTTTTTTAATTTTATTTGCATTTTTTTATTTTATTTACGTCTTTTGAAATTTATTTAAGTCTCTTAAAATTTATTTATATTTTTGAAATTTATTTGGATCTTTTGAAATTTATTTTGGATCTTTTGAAATTGATTTTCATCTTTTAAAATTTATTTGTATTTTTAAAATTTATTTGTGTCTTTTTAAATTTATCTGTGTTCTTCTGAAATTTATTGCTTATTTTGAAATTTATTTGCGTATTCTGAAATTTATTTGCGTTATTTTGAAATTTATTTGTGTTATTTTGAAATTTATTTGTGTTTTTAAAATTTATTTAAAAATCTCATTAATGAGATTCCATTAATCGTGGCCCATTGAATGATAGTTGACTATTATTAAGGGGATATCCCATTAATTATGGGATATGATTTAAAGAAAGGGTAAATTAGACATTTCATGTATGGGAATCTGTTAGAGGACTTTTGGCTGCATGACTTTTTTTTGTGGACTGTTTGCAACAAAGTCATACTTTGAGGGACCTCTCACCGAATCCCCCAACTTACTTTGTCCCGAGGTAGCTAGATGACATCTAGGGTTGCCAACCAACTGAAGAACCGCACACTGTCGTTGTCATTATCAATTTTGATTGTTTTTTATCTTTTTAATTTTTAGTTTAAGAATTTTTATTAGTTTCCTATGGTTTTTTTTTTCTTTAAATCACGCTTCTTATTTCTATACAGTTCACTTTTAAGTATTTTCTGGTGTTTAATGATTTTTTTTTTTTTTTTTTTTTTTTTGCCTTTTATCATAGTCCTTTTTTTTTTTTTTTTCCAATCTTGATGCTTTCTTTTTTAGCTTCTATGGTGATAGGTTTTCATAGATTTATGGTCTTTCTTTTATTTTTATTTTTTGTTTCAATTTCTTGTTTTTAGACATTGGGTTTCCTTGGGTTTATTTGTTTCTTCTAAGATGTTCTTATTATTGGATTGCCTATTGACTTTTGTTTTCGTGTTGTATAGTTTGAGGTATTTTTATCAATTTTATTTATTTATCATGGATTTATTTTTCTGATTTCAAAAGAACATTTGAAGTAAAATACTCATCTAATTTCAAACAAATTAAAGTGCTCTCATTTTAAAATTAACCAACTATATTTTTTACAATTATTATAGGTTTTGATTTTGATTGTAGTTTTTACCATCTCAATATAATTTTGACTAAATGTTATATAGAAATTATATTCTCTTTAATATTATAAATTATATTGGCACAGGCATGTTTTGCTGGTTATATTATTGTGTATATCTGATTTAAGTTATGTTAGTCGCAAACTAACATGTGGTATCAAAGCATCTGTTTTATCAGGGTTTAACTAGGGTAGTCAAAGTAGCCATGACTAATAGATGTTTATTCCCTAGGCGAGAGTTTCCACATGATTCACACGTGAGGCATCAAATTAGACCATCACAACTAAGATAAATATTTTATTGCGGAAGCCTGGCGCCCCCCTTATACTTTTTTTCTTCACTTACACTTGTTCGCCCCCCTCTTTCAATTTTTTTTTCTTATACTATCAATCATCTGTGGCGGCCAACTGTTCCATCACTATAAATCCAGATGTGGTGTGTGGCCCATTGAGGATGAAATCACTTGATTTCCACTTCCTTTCTTCTTATCTTCCATTTTTACTTCTTTGGATACAGAGCCCTCAGTGGGTCCCACACATCAAAAACATTTCAAGGGTGGCCCCCATTGATGGATCAAATACGTTAATTTTTTTATCCCTTTCTTTTGGTTCTTTTTAGTAGATGTAGATCCATCCAGTTTATTTTCTTTTTCTTATATTTTCAATTATCAATGGTATAATATATCCATAAATGAGATAGCCGTAATGATCAATGCCATTAAATTCAAGGGGTCATTATGTTATGTAAATTTACTTTATTTTATATTTATTTTCATACATAGAAAATTTTTTAATATTCAAAGATAATAAAAAAAAACTTATTTTATATTTATTTTATCTTAACAATATTTCAAAAGAATTCTTAAATTTTAACATATTTTCATTTTTTGCCAGGGCCTTTGTTGCTAGTTATATATATTAAAGCAAACAGGGAGGAGTGCTGTGAGGGGTGTCACGTCATCACCCACATGAGTTCTCCTTTCAGAAAAATATTTATAAAAACACACAAAGCTTTGGATTTAATGTGGGCCACTACACCTCTCTCAAATCTTAATCCATCCTAAAATCTGTCTAACCAATCCTCTTATAATTATGATTTTAGTATTAACTTTGTAAACTATTGGATTCACTCATGTGATGGATTCTCATACACATTACATATTGCTATGCTATTTATTATTTGACAAAATGAGCTTAGATCAGGGCCCACCCTGATGCACGCCTGTATTCACTAAGAGCATATGGACCATACATGTGATTGAGATCCACAAGGTGGGCCCCACATAATTATTAGTTTGCAATTGTTGTTAGTTTCCACGCCTTTTGGTTTCTAATTGGCTACAAGGCTTGCACTATAGGCCTTACATGTGAGATTACTACTTTACAAAGGCATGAAGCTTAATTGAAGTGGCCCACCATACGCCTTTAATCACATAAAAAACTCATAACCCAATGATATGCATGAAGCTCTGATATTTTCACTGATGGAAATCTTATAATAAATCCCTAAGCCTCACATGAGAGATTTTACTTTACAAAGGCTTGAACTATACTTGAAGTGACCCACCACATGCCATTGATCCATAGAAATTAACCTTAATTCAAGGAGGACCAAGGGAGTTGGATGATCAATGGGGAAACAAACAGGCCCAAAAAGTAAATAATATGCATTTGCGAATGCATATTATTGATTATACTAATTTCTTCTTTGAGGCGTCACTAGGTTTTATAATAAAAGAAATGGACTCCTTCGGACTGAATTTAGGAAGGAGTTGGAGTTATATATATTAAATTCCAAATGTCATCAATAATCATTAATGTTTAGTGGCAAAAACTTCATCAGTTATGTTTTTTTTTTTTCTTTTTTTTCCACGAATAAGAAGATTGAAAAAGTTTTTTCTCCTATCAAAGAGTTTTTCATAGATGAATAATATATCTAAAACTCAATATATTGATTTTGCTTGATGCATTTGTCATTGTGTTTTCTTATGGTACATTTATTGATTTTTAGTAATTCAACCTCATGAAAGGCGCACGTGAATGGATAATATATGTTATTTATTATTATTTTTATTTTTCATAACGATTCATGTTACACATTATTTTGGATTATTAAGAAAATATTTTCTCTATTCATTTCTCCATTGCTTTTTTTCCTAAATAGGTATTGTTAGGATGACCCAAGCCATTTTTTTGAAATAATATATTTATATATTTATTTTATTTATCAATAATATCCTAAAGAAAATATTAAATTAACAAATATTTTTATTTTTTAGGCCCGGGTTTAGCACGAGCCTGTGTTACTAGTTATATATATTAAAGCAAAGGGGGAGGTGGGCTGTGAGGGGTGCCACCACCTCAGCAATCAATCATTCTATTTTCAAATAAATATGGAGAAAAAACATAGAGTGCTTTAATGTGCCATGTCATCACATGCCACAATCTTTTCTCCAAAAAAATCTCTTTATCCATATCCTCTATCTCATAAAGTCTCTCAATCTATATTCCCTACAATCTTTCTATTTTGCTATAGTTATTCTCTCTCTCTCAACACCATATATCTTCCATCCTCTCAAGATTGTCATTTTTTTATTTTAATATTTGGGGCCCACCTTTCTACAATTCATATTGATAATTTTTTCATTAAAAATATCATTTTCTTTTAGTTTCCAAATACAGCTCTACTCTATTCAAAGATTGTCACATGTGAACGAAAATCAGACCGACCTTCTAGTAGACCACCTCATGGATGGGCTTGTGATAAAAATATTTTAAGGTTAAAGTTTTTTTTTTTTTTTTTTGTTGAATCTTATAGGCATCCTTTTCTCATCTGATTATAAAAACATATGGCCCTAGGTTTGGCCCACCATAAATTATACTTCCGTGGGCCACATAGACTCATAATTAAGAGATATATACATTGATCCAAGTTGGGCCAGTTATTACTGGGATCGATCAAATAACCCTAACCTATAGTTTTAAAGTCTCATAATTTATGGCCTTTAAAGTTAAGATGTTTATACATTTATTTTTTAAATCTAGAGCTAAAAAATGGTTTGATTAGTTCTAAAATGGTATTGGTACTACTTCAAATGGGTAGATAAGAAATGTGTGCACAGGGATTGAAATGACCATTGGCTTATGTGAAAATAATAAAAAAAATAAAAAATGGTGCATTTGTGCAACGAGAGGATTGCACATTTTTATGATTTTCTTTGTTAACAATATTATGTTGTTTGGTGTGCTGTATTTTCCTTGCATAGAAGAAAAAAATGAATCATTTTTCCTTAATAGAGAGGACTTTGATTTTCTACAAAAAAATACAAAATTCCATTCTCATGAGGAATTAAAAATCTGCGTAAACTAGAATCCTCTTGATGCACAAACAAGTCCAAATGAGGTGGCTTTGTTTTATTGGGCTTTGAAATTATCAATGGATAACAAAAACTTGAATGCATTTCTTATTACTAATATTATATATTAAAAAAATTCTCTTTTCTATATCTTCTTTAGTAATTATTGCTGTTATTATTATTTTTATGTTGTTGTTGAATGGATTTTTTTAGCTTTATCTTTGTAATATTTTATTGTTCATGTTGATCACTTGTATTTGTGATTGAAGATGTGTAGACTGTTTTTATATAAATATGCATGAATATATGCTTATATGTTTATAATTAATTTTGATATCTCATAAATTCAAAATGTAATATCTTACTTTTTGCCTTGGGCTAAGCACTGGACGTTGCTAAAAAGTCTCTCATTTCAAAGAAATATAGAAGAAAATAATACACCTTTTGCTTTCACGTGGGTTACTATACATACCTCTCAAAATCTCCTCCCTAAATCTCCATTTTAAATTTCCTTTACAAATCTTTTTTCCTAAATCTATCGACCGATTTTTCCTAATTTATCTCTCATTCAAATCTAACCCAATCTAAAAATTTTATGTAATGAACCTACCTCACAACTTTTTTGCATCTTGAGTGCCCCCCCCCCCCCCCCCCCCCCCCCAAAAAAAAAAAAAAAAAAAAAAAAAAAAAAAACCCTCATTTAGCAATTCAATTTAATCATCATCACTAATATCAGTTACATGACTAAATAAACCAAAAAGGATTATCAAGCAAGATGAAATCAAAATCCAGCCCATTCGTAAATTTGATTTGTAATTAAGTTCGACCTATTGGACCAAACTTAGTTATACATATTGCCAAAACCAATTTGTATTAGGCTGGACTCTTCCAAATTCAGGCTCTATTCTGACACTTTTGTTGGCATAGGTAATATGGGACCTGAGTGATATCAAACAGAGTTAATGGGTTTGCCCTAAGTAATAGATAATATGCCCCTCAGTTTGATTTAGTTAATGGGTTTGCCATTTTGAATTTTAGTTCCATTTTTTCTCTAAGAGAAGTTTCCAAAATAGTGGAGAAAATCTCTGTAAAGATTAGTTGTTTTAAACGATACAAACTCTTCATTAATGCATCTTTGTAAAATCTTCTTGCATTGCTTTTTCTATTAGGGCACTAAAATTTGTTTGCATTTGTTTAATTTGATTATACCTAACAATCCTTTGCTTTTTAAATAACATGAACATCATACAAATGGAAATACATTACCATTCCAGATTGTCGCTATGAATATGATCATCTAAATTTTTTGTGTGGCCGCACCGTTAAGAACGCATTCTAGAATTTATAGTGTTGTTATTATGCAAAATGTCATCTAAATTTATAGTGTTGTTATTATGCATATGACTCACGTTGAGTGATCCCGTAGAAAATAAAGTGTTCCTAAGAATAATTTTAGTATATTTACTATTAGGGTGCATATTAACAATACATGTCATTTCAAATTATTAGCTAATCATTTTTCAAATAGTATTGGAGAGAACAATAATGGGAGATGCTCTTATGAGATCATCTCTCACCTTACTATGAGAGATAAATGTAGGGGCCTCACATTTAAATTGTTAGCATTTGATATAGATGCAAGGGCCCTCACCTTATCTCTCATAATAAGGCGAGAAATGCTCTCTCATAGGAGCACATTCCAATAATAACATCATATGTGTTACCAATTTTTAATATATTTATCTTTTTAGACTTGGGCTTAACACGGGCGTTTGTTGCTGGCATATATTAAGCAAAATGTTATGAATGGATGAAAAGTTACAATTTTATCATAAGTTAGCATTACAAAGGGTTTCGCGTGCTATATTAAAAGCATGATGTAATACCCTGCTTAGTAGATGTTTTCAAAATAACTTCTTATATATGGGTGTCAGAAACTATCTTAAACGTGTTTCTCATACAAGGGGATATATCCAAAATGGGTGATAATCCGGTGAGCACTGTTCTCACGGTTCAAACCATAGGCCATTTAGAAGCTTTTCTATCTCCAGCCTTTTTTACTTCCTTAACACTTTCAGATGAGTTCTTAGAGAGAAGAAGTAGGCCCCTGAAGTTCGTTCTGTACTCTCTTAGAATTGCAAAAAAGAGTCAGAACCTCATCTTATAATGGCATTTTACCCATACAAATTTTACCTATTGAATCTTTCTTATTATTTGTTCTACGACTATGAGGTCCATGGACCAGAAAACTCGGTGTGAATTTTATGGATATATGTAGTAGAGCACATCAAGGACTCGAACAAAAAATAAGTTCGAACTTCAGACCCATACATATTGTGGTTTTTGGCCCTTGTATTTAGGTCAAGATTCAGCATTGGACGACCCAAGTCAGCAAGAGAAGAACCTTGTAAGAAAACAGCAAAACAAAAGAAACAAAAATAAAAATCCTTATTTTGGCCAAAAAATAAGTAAGATAAGAACCATATATATTAGCAAGTGACATATTAATGTATTTGCTGAATCAACATAATCTCATTTTCCAAATAAAGTATTTATTAACAGCATCCACCTGTGTTATTAATCTTGTGCACGGGCATGATTGAGTATCATATCCACAATTTGGCATTCTAGAATGCATTTTCATCCCTATCCCCCCAAATTCGACTCTGAAATTCTACAATCACAGCTATCACATTTATTTGAGTTCCAGACGCAAACTATATATGTTATCTTAAAATAATGTTACGTATTACTAATCTCTTCCATATGTACTTTGTTTGATTCTTATACGATTAAAATGGATAAAAAATAATAATAAGACATATCAATATATGAAAGAGTATTGTTGAAGAGAATAAAGGGACAGCCAAATGGTTAGGACTTAGGAGTCACGTTATCACTCCGCTGTCCAATGTTCAATCTCTAGATATTCTCCTTTGCGAGTACAGGCGGTCTTATCATAAACATCTGGTAGCTTTCACCGGTGCATTAATCGGGTTTCTCAAAGGCCCAACCACATTGGCTTGTGTAAAAAGGAGAGTATTGTTGACAAGGAACCAATATCATATAATTCTCAACTAACTCCATAAAATGACAAAAATGATACATTTCATGTGTAACTCCACTTAATCCAAATCCCAAATATTTTCTTCAAGAATGTCTCTTTGGACACATTTGAGTGGTACTGTAAAAACTCAATTATGTAAAAATAATTTTTCATTTTCCATGGAAAACCATTTCTTCCGACCTCCCCCCATGGAATCATGGAAAAGTTAGGTCATTTTCTCCCATTTTTCTTGAGGAAAAACAACTTACACCAGAATGGAATTTTAAACACAGCCAAAAAAAATTCCCACTTTCTATGCTGTTTTATGGAAAAATGGCCGAACAAATGTACCCTTAGAGTGCAAAAGGTGAACCACTTCATGTCAACATTATTTTGTACAAGTTATATTCCATTTAATTAGAAGAATTTAGATAATTCTTATATAGGAATTTTTTAATTAATGAGTTTTAATTTTCTCATTTTGATTTGATATTGTCTATTTTTATTTTTAATTTAATGTTATAAGTCATTATCAACATTCTTAACATAATGTTTATATTAAATTTTTGTTTCACCAATTCTATAAAGGTTGTATCATTTTCTTCTTCTTAAGTTTTCCGTTATTGTTGCCTTTCACATTTTTTCCAACATTTAGCTGAAACAAGTGACTCACTTTTTTATAATTTTGCTTTTTTTTTTTCCTTATTGGCGGAACCATGCATTACATAAGTATCTTTACTAATTCTATATATATGGATTTTGTCCTTCTATATATATATATATATATAGGTAGCCTTGTACTTGATGGTGCATGCCCACAATTCACTTTTACTAATTATCTAACCTAAGGCATGCATAAAAATGGCTCCTTAAGGATAAGATAATTAAATATTAGAAAGAGCCCCAATTGAAAATATGCACCTAATCTTTAACCTAGACTCTTGTAACTCTACATACACTTATTACCAGTAGTAGTGAGGGCATTATATAAAATATTTATAACATGAGGGGCATGGTTGTTTGTAAAGGATGTAGCTAGAAATTGAGCAAATAGTGATTCATGGTTAAATGAGCTCCAACAATTAGGAATAAAGGATATGAGTTAAGGGGGAAAAGATACAAGGCACAAATGTAGATTTGACTTTGGCTTTCATAGAATCTGAATTGCTAAGTATGGGTGATTTAATTTCGATCTTCCCTTATTTAATTTCTTTTAAAGAGGAAGTTATTTAATGATCATTTTTGGATTTTCACCTTTGACTCTTCATTTTTAACTACAAATAAAAACACAGTCTTAGAATCTTGATAAATCCAATGCATGAAATAAACAGGCCCAAAATAAAATCCAAGGTTGGACAAATTGTTAATAGGGTGAGGATGGTTAAGTATATAATACCTGATATTTTAGTGTGATCTATGGTCTCAGAAAGAAAGAAAAAGATTTGTTGAATTGGCTATTTATAAAAGTTAATTTCATCAAAGATTATTTGCGGTTTAGATCAAAGAAATTAGAAGCGAATGGTAATTGTGAAAGCAGTTGTTGTTTAGCATCTAACAAAGCGAACATCATATACCTTCTAATTTTGTGAGACTATAAGATCCATCAACACCATCTAAATCTTTTTTACCCAAAAAAAAACATCCAAATCTTAAAATCACAAGCAACACCAACACCTTGTTTAAGGCTGCTTTATTCTCACAAACACTGCTAGGGATTGACCCCTCACACCAGCGGAGCATGGGTGAAAGTCTGAGAGAGCGTTGCTGGGGTTTAGAATAGTTTACCGTTCCTCTCATGCAAAAGCAAGACAAAATAAAATAAGAGGCCACCTTAATTCTAATACATAATTGGCTCCCATATTTGGATAACGGAAGGGGTATCAAACATGGAATATAGGCATATGTTGACCGGGTCAGAGGGTCAATAAAAACTCATTCCAAGCTGACCCAGAGACTTTCTTAGATCAATCTTATTTAATGCAAGAATGCAAGTCAAGAACCACTACCATCCCTTTCAAACTCCTGTTCATTGTTATTCTTGTCTTATTTTAATATAAACACAACCTTATTTTGATCCTCCTTTCCAATTTCCATGATACATCCAATGACAAATTCTATGCAGTTCCTCAAGAGGGTATGGGCACATATGTAACCCTTTCCTAAACCATCTCCGTGTTACTGTTCTAACTGTGGAAGATCGACAGCAAGGCCCACCGATATTAGCAATTTCGATCACTTTTGGCTTACCTACCTCCATGAATGATGGGCCCAAGCATGAAGCAATTGGTTGTTGATTAGTGTCTGCCAATTGGTCCTCTTCCATGTTTGACTTTCACATTACATCATATTGAAAAGTGGAGAAATAGTTTTTCTTTTTCTAATAGTTAAAAAAAATTATTCGATATTTATCAACAAAAATGCTTATTTTGAGGAGGTGAGATTTTTATAAATTTCCCTACTGAAAGTCTCAAAAAATCTTACATTATAGAGGATCCAAAGTGCAAGCATAAACATTGTTCCAGAGGCCATTCTTTACCATTTTTTTTTTTTTTCCGTTATTTCAATAAAGAAATCTTGATTTAAAAGGGTGTGATGTATGGGTGATGCCCTCTGGAGATTCGGATCTATTTATTATATTTCTCCAAAGAAAGGCGTTTGGATAGGTAGGATTTTCTTTCCCTTTTCCCTTTTCAAAACTAATAAATAAGATTGCCTCTCTTTTTTGTCAAAATTCCATGGAAAGTTCTGCTCCATTTCCTAGGAAATTGTTCAGCTCTATGCATCCCACTTGAACTATACAGTTTGTCCGCTTAGCCCCTTTGATATTCTCGTCATCTCATGAACTTGAATTCAATCCAATTTTAAGCATATTAAAAAAAAAACCATAATTTTCATTCACTGTTGGATTGAATATACATACACACACGCCAAAAGACACACACATATATATTGTATAATATTATAGTTAAGACATCATTATTGCTTGTTTATAAGAGAGGAGTAGGGTTCAAATCTTGGAGACGATGATGGATGATGGTGTTAAAGTAAAAAATTACAAAAGAGAAAATCTTACTCCTCCCTAATTTATCAAATTTGAGAAAGGTAAAAGAAATTGCCATAAAGTTGGGTGAAACCGCTACTTTGTAGCATTTTCTTTTGTAATTTTCCTCTATTAATAAAAGCTTTTGTTATCGAAAAAAAAAAAAAAACCCTACTTTATGTACGTTCCCATTTTTCATCCAAACAACCACTATATAAAATTTTATATTACACCAATCAATCTCTTAACTCTCCTATTCTATTTCTACAAAACCAATACTTGTAACCCATCAAATCAACGGCTACGATGGTATGATGGGGCTGTTTATTTTGCCCCCTATCCGCTCTTTTCTAATTGTAATACATGCACCTGAGTGAACCCATGAGTACGTTGATTCCAATTTGCACGCAACTGACATTATAAACCACCCAACACTTACCACATACACATACATTTGTGTGCAGTGTGAAATTTTGGTGGGTCCCACCGCAGGTCATCCAATGAGGCAGTCTATCAACTTTCTTATCAAGAGGAAACTGAATTGTCCGGGTGACGTGAGTGTTCAGTTGCGGGCCATTGCCGTGAGACCCCTCATTAATGGCCATGTTTTCTACCCTGTTGTTACGAAAAAAAGTCTACACAGGCCAGCATAAAATCCAGAATGTGTAGCACGGCTCTTGTTACAAATTCTTTCGGAATATTTAAAATATAGTGAAAAAAATTATTTATTTGTAAAATAAATAGTAGATCCTTGGAGAGCTTATAGAGTGCGCGGGGCATTGAGGGTCTGTACGCACTTGGCTATGGCCCCACCAAGGGCTCCACGTGGAGTTAGGATTTGGTTGAGGAACCTATCTAAGCTACCTACTAAGTTAGGGTCCCATCAGATCATTTTATCATCTTCATCCCGCTCCATAAATTTAGCTGTATATAGTTTACTTGGCTGGGTGCGAGGTCAATCCAACGGTGTACAATCCACTCAGATGGGTGCGAATCCAAGCGGATATGTGTAACCGCATGGATTTTTCTTTTTCAATTTGTATGGATCCCAGGTGGGCTTCACTCGCTAGTGTGCAACTTGCTGACCCGGTGCACTTCATACTAAGAAGAAAATAATGCTGATATTTAATTTTGGTGCGTTTGGCCGGAGGTCTCTCAACTTTGGTTATTATTGTAAACGGTCAACGACTTAATCTCATACAGCTATAGGTCCCTCCTATTGTTTTATAAATTTAAAAAGTCAATGATACCCTCTTCACCTCTAATCGCTTTATTCAAAAAATGCAGAGGCTAAAATTGAGGAGGCTTGCCAAAGAAGAAACAAAAGCGAGAAAAAAAAGGGTTTTCGAACTTCGACTGAAAGGAAAGTAGGGAGAGTGAATCAAGGAAAGAGATTATCGCAAGAATCCGTAACTTTTTTAAAGAGACTATTTCATTGTACTAGCTTGCAAAAGTGGTTTGTTTGATTTCGAACCCTAGAAGATACAGAATCTAGACCAGTTTACGTATCTCCTCATACAAACTATTAACATTCGCTCACTCAACATCAAGTAAGTTGATAATTTTATCATTTGCGAACATTCATCGTGTTGGAATCCTATCTATCCGTCCATCACAAGCTCACATAAATTGTTTCAGAACTCATATTAATTTGTCCATAACTCAGATAAATTTCTTCCAAAACTCAGATTAATTTTTTCGAAAACTCAGATAAATTTGTTCCAAAACTCAGATAAATTTGTTCAAGAACTCAGACAAATTTGTGCAAAACTCGGATAAATCTATTCTAAAACTCAGATAAATTTGTCCAGAATTCAGATAAATTTGTTCAAGAACTTAGATAAATTTATGTAATTATCTGAGTTTGTCACATCAACTCAGATAAATTTATAGCAAATGACATGACTGGATTGTACACAAAAATACTCAAGATATAAGAAACATAAAACGGTCCACGATTTAATCTCGTAGAGCTCAACCAAACCTTTTCTTTCGGGTTGAAATATCATGAATCTCAACCTAATTTCTCTTTGTTCATCTAGATTGGAAAGGCGAGAAGAAATAAGATTGTGGGATAGATTAGAGATGTCAAATGGGCCGGGCCGGGCCGGCCAGTCAATCAACGGCCCACGGCACGGCACGACCCGTACCATGGGCCGTGCTGTGTCGAGGGAACGGGCACGGCCTGCCAAGCACTGCCTGCTTAGCCGGCCCAACAGCAAAAAACGGCTAGTTTTAAAAAAAATGTCTATTTTACCCCCCCCCCCTTCCCAACAGCTATAAAATGGTCATATAAGGGGTATTTTGTGTCTTTTTTTAATTTTACTAAGTCTATAAATACTCTAACCCTTCCATTCTCTTTTGTCACCAATTTATACAATTCTCTCACTTTCTATACACTCTCTAGCTCTCTCTCAAAGCATTCAAGTTTCAACTCTTTCACTATCTCAAAGAAGTTTTTGGAGGGCCAAAGAACAAGTCATCAAGAGACAAGATTAAAGAGGCCTTAAAAAATTTAGAGGTATTTTTATCATTTAAATTTGAGATTCCATATATATATATAAGTTTGATCTTCTAGAAGATTTTCCATTCTTTTTTACTAAATAGCACTATTAGAAAAATGAAAGAAAAATTAAATAAATATTAGAAAGAGGCTCCAATGACATTTTCTTTAGTGTTGTATTTAATCCTAGGTTAAAATTAAGTGGTGTATAGTTTTTTTATTGATGGAATAAATAAAAATATGAATTATCAAGATTTAAATATTTTTTTCAAATATAAGGGCAAAATTACAAGCACTTTTTCAATTTTATTGTGAGCAAATGGATACAACTGGGATTAGTATGGCCCCTTCAGAAGTCCGGCAAACAAGTGAAGTTATGTTGGATGCGTGGTATGCTTCCCTATCCATAGGCAAGGCATCCAGCTCAAGCTCAAATAGCATAGTGACGGAGTTATCATCGTATCTTGACGTAGGTGTAATACGGATGCATGATGCATTTAGTTTTGACATTTTAGCATGGTGGAAGCAACAAGAAAGTATTTATCTAATGTTGACCACCATGGCTTGTGATCTATTGACTATTCAAATGTCTTCTGTAGCATCAGATCATGCTTTTAGTGCAGGTGGACGTGTGATAGACGACAAAAGAATAAATATAACTGAAGAAATGGTGGAGTGTTGTGTTTGCCTACAAGGCTGATATTTGGCAGATAAAAGGAAGCAGGAGTTGACAGCAATGGAAGATTATGAACTAGCATAATACATTATTGGACTATACATCTGATTTTTTACTTTTTCCTTCATTGTAATTTGTAAATATACAAGTTTTTCATTCTTTTTTTAATTTTGATTATCTAAAAAGATTGTAAGGTTTTGAAAGTATCCTATTTACAAACCTTCAAGAAGTTAAGATCCAAATGGTTCTGTGAAGCCCCACCCCTCGTAGACCCTCACTTTTGAATTTGAATACTATTTTATAGCATATAGTATCTAATTATACTAATTAACAGGGATTAGTAAGGGTATATATGTATTTTCTTAAGTTTTAATTTAATTAGACCCTTTGTATAATTTATAGAGTTTATAGGGTGTAACTTTTATAATTTTTGAGTTAATTAGTTGGTTAGAGGCCCTAACTAGTAATTAGTATTTACTATAGGGGGGGTCTCCACTTGAGAAGCTTCTAGAATTCCACCTAAAGACCAAACTGCCCATGGCTCTAACCCTAATCTCATGTTAACTAAAAGGGTATTTTAGTACCAAGCCAAACGTCAACCTATATATATATATATACTACACTCATCCCATTCCATCCCATACTTTAGCTACAATTCCCTCTCTCATTTCCCTCCAATTCCATCTCAATTTCCCCCCAATTCTCCCATCTATTCTCTCTCTATCTCTCTAAAACACTAGATCTAGAACCCTAACAAGAAGAAGAAAAAGGTTATCTACTACAATCTCAACCACAATCTCTTCTAAGGAGCTCTCTCATCTTTTATATCCCTTCTCTTCTTCTAATCAAGGTATTTATCTCCATCTAGTTGAATTTCCTTAGATTTTTTCATTTATCTCTCTAGATCTCCTTCCTTATAGCAATTCTCTTGTGGATGTGGGTGTAGAAGTTAGAAATCTCTTTAGTTTTGGTTTTGGGGCTTGTTTAAGTGTTTGGAAGACCTATAACTTGGATTTCTGTTTTTGGATCTTAGATCTCTCTTTTCTCTCTCTATCTTCTTGCAATTGGATTGAGGCAAGTGCAATATACCTATTTAACATAAAATGCATATTTTTCTTCTCTTGATTATGTAATTTCAATTCAATTGATGTGATTATGCTAGATCTACCTTTGAGCTTGGTTTTATAGATTTTTGGCCATTGATGGATGAGTTCTCTCATTTGGAAGATCAATGGCCCAATGATGGTTGGTTGGAGGTGTATTGAAGTGTTTTTCATGTTTTATGATGATCTTGTGATGTTTGGACGAGATTTGATGAGTTTTGATGGAAATTGGATTAAAGGAGAAGAAACTCCAGAAATCTAGAATTCTGCAGATTGCGTGTACTTGGTCGACCTACCTGCAGTCGGGTCGACCGAGCATACTAAAAACCAGAAAATCTAAGTCCCAATTAATTTCTATAGGTTTTGCAGGTCTAGTGTATTTGGTCGACCGGACCCTGTTCTCGGTCGACCAAACACATATGATCTGTAGGATTTAGCTGAGAGCTGTACTTTCCCTCAGACACAGAATCCTATGCTCTCGGTCGACCGGACTCTATTCTCGGTCGACCAACAACACAGGGTTTGCAGTGAAAATGCTGAAAGCTGGGACATCCAATTTCTGCAGGTTTTCAGCATGTGCGGTCGACCGCCCAGGCCAGGTGGTCAACCAGACACACACTGAATTCCCGAGATTAGGACATTGCCTGCCAGGTGCTTGACCCTATTTTCCCAGAGTACTCGGTCGACCGACCAAGGCAGGAGGTCGACCCAGCACACTGCGCAGAAGGTCGACCTGGGAGCCAACATCCTGACAAACCAATGTACTCGATCGACCGAGCCCTGTGCCGGGTCGACCGAATACACTGTAAATAGTGATTTTCCAGTTTTCATATTTTAAAGTTGTGATCATTTGTGAGGCCCATTAACCATCCAAATGGAATTATATTGATGTGCCAAGCCCTAGTCAATGGGGTGGCTCAACCTTGACTCGTGGAAACCACTAAGTAGGGTCTCATTTGTATATTCTACGATGATTAGATCCTTAAACGTTGTCAATGATGCCCGAAACTTCTGCAGCACTAAACACAGTATCCATTGGCATCCGAGACTCCATTTAGAGATCAAATTACCTGAGATAAACCTGTGCCTGAATGTGGTCCATTGCCTAGGTTGGATTATTGATATTTCCCCGTTGATTCTTGTACTTAGAGTTCTTACTTCACTTATCACATTACTATCACTCTTATGTCCTCACTATTGCTTATAACTGTTAATTAAATGAAAAATGAATTACCTGAACCTAGGACTACTTAGAGATAACCTGGTGATGTGATTGAGTGAACACTAACCCGTGTCTGTGGCTAGGCGGGCCATTTCATAGTCGATGTATGGATGTGTGATACCCTAAATTGGAGAGGTGGATTATATTGGACTTATAACTCATTATGGATGAGAATGAACTATTTGTCATTTGGAAATGAACTTGATATATTGTTTGGACTGTTTTAGACCAAGCCATATATTGGATGGGCCTTGGTATTGATCCAACGAGTGGACTTGGACCTGGATTGTGATCCATGGACTGAATTGATACTTGGACCTCTTAGGGACTTTGTTAGAACTTTGATCACGCAAGGTAAAGTCTAGACAGACACAGACCTTTATCGTTTCCTTGAGTCGGCATAGACATTCACTCAGTTGTTCTAAGCTCAGCCTTTTGACTGATCATTACTGGTAGGAGCTATTTATGAGTGTTGAGTGAGCTATCATGATGAGCTATGTTTTAGACGGACGGTGTGATACTAGGTCCAATCTCCCTGAGTGATGAGTGTGGTAAGACTAATGAGTGCGATTTGCGGGGCTTGTCATTCCCCAGCACTAGTTAGATTCGCCGCCGCGACTGTGTTCAGCATGGGAGGGCCGCGGCATAATATCCCGCGGTATCCAGCTCGTGTGAATGTGTTATATTGTGTTAGATTAGATATTATGTTTATCCTGATTCTAAATGCTTATCTTGCTTAACTGCCTATGTTCTGTATCTTGATATTTTCTTAACTATGTGATTGTCTTTACTCTTTTGATACATATATTATATATTAATTGTATACTGTGACTTGCCAGGTCTTTAGATCTAACTCATTCTTGGTGCTTAGGTTCCGACCCTGATTTTGAGGACAGCGCGCTCGTGCTAGTTGAGGCACTCATAGCAGGAGACTATGGATGGGGGCCAACCGATCATGAGGTCGAGCTGGAAGTTGGAGAGCCTGCACCTGGGGTGTGAGAGTTCGTTTATTTTATTTGGGATTTCGAGTGATTCTTGTAGTGAGCAGGGTAGTTGTTAAAATTTGTAATAAAGCTTTGATTTTCCCAACTTTAACACTTTAGGCTGGATTTTAGCCTTGCTATATTTAACATAAACATATGATACCTTATCATTGCTTCTGCTATTGTATTACTTTGCTTCCGCTATATTCATGTGCTTTCGAATTATTAACCGTTGATCTTATATCGTTTAAAAAGTTTGAAATTGGACCTCACTATGGACCTACGATCTCGGAAGTTCTCGGATTTTCAGGGAAGTAGCGCGCCAACTTCGGGTATCTTGACGGTTTTCTCAGTATCCGAAATTGGAGCTTTACAGGTTCTCTTCTCAGTGGAGTAGGTCGAGTTTGACCGAACTATTTAAATATCTTTGTCATTCTCCGTGCTTATATTCTAATTTTTAATTTTAAAACTGAATAGTCAAAAAGAATTAATTGGGAAAAAAAAATTAAAGAGGCACGCAGAGCACGCCCAGCAAGGAGGCACGACATGACCCAGCCCACTCCTACGGGCCATGCCAGAATAAATCCCTGGCGGGCTGGGCCGTTTGACATGCCTAGGATAAATATCAAAATCTAAATAATCTGGACCCTATTTCATTGATTCGGATTGTAGGTACTATATTAAACTGAAAAGGGCAGAATGTGTCCTTCACAAAAGTCTATTTTGAAAACTCGAATGTCGCATAATCTATCCTCCACGCCTAGAACGAGTGCATATGCTATTACCATTTGAAATTCAAAACTTGATCTACAAAAAATTACAGGGGCAAATCAGTCATAAACAATCGTGCTTATGTATATAAAATAAGGGCTTAAATTGCGTGACATGTTTAGACGGTTATGCGTGGCTTATTGAGGCAGTTACAGGGGCAAATCATTCATAACAATGTATGATCTAGCGTATTTAGGGACCTCTGACTGAAATATGTACAGTTGTGTTGACTATAGGCCTTAAAATAAATTCTTGTGGACTAAATTCTTCAAATGACAAAGTTAAGAGGCCATTGGCTAATTTATCTTTTATTTTTTTGAAAATTTTTATCCTAGACCTTTTTACCACCGGGGCGCTTTCAATTTTTGACGGACATTGGTACAAGTGCACCAAACTCAACTCAACCATATTTGTACCGTAGTCATCTCTAGTTGGACTCAATTATTTAGAACCCATTTATATTTATAAAATTAAATTATAACATATAATACGATATAATTTTTTTCCAACAATTCTAATAACTATAAATAGAAGATTCATGAAGTAATTTGCGAAAGTAATTCAAAAAAATAATTTATTCTTAAAAGAAAAAAAAATAATAAAGAAAAAAGCTATTTTTAAAAGACACTAAATGATAAAAAAAACATATATTCTTAAAAGACCCTGCTTGTTTGGTAATTTATTATTAAAGTGAAGGTAAAGTAAAACTTCAATTTGTTATACAAGAAAAAGATTAGAGGTCATCTAAAAAATATATAAATTCAAAACCCTCTCATTCTTTAAAAAATAGTAAAAAAATAATATCTTTAATTCACTAAATGACGAAAAAAAAAAAACATTCTTTGTTTACACAAAAAGTAAAAAATAAATCTTTATCAAGTTACTAAAGACAAAAAAAAGAAAAAGAAAAAAAAGAAAAAAAAACTCATAATCCCATTATATTTTAGGGGATTTGACATATTAATTTCCCTTAAACTCAATTCCCCCAATTGCATGACTAAAAATCTAGACTCTGTTCCACAATTATTATTATTATTATTATTTTAACTTTTTTGACCTGGATCTCATCCTATGATATCATGGGATCTAGGTAGACCTGTCAATGGGTTGAGCCGAGCCTGGGGCATGGGTTGTCCAATCTTGTCCCGAATATTGGGCGAGCCAGTTGGGGGATGTCCAATCCCCTATGTCAAATCCCATACCGTGCGGGCATGGGTTGAGCCTGGGCCAGGCCTGGGCTTTAGTACGATCTTGAACATAATATCAACATTATCTAATTATTCCTATATTGTCACTGGACTTTAAACCACCGTCATTTTTTCCTGGCTTGGGACCGGCAATGCAGTGCAATGCATCAAGCAACATGGCATAATTAAATTTTCTCCTTCCACAATAATAAAAAAAAAAATGAGAGAACAAATACAAGCAAATAAGAGAACTAATCTCAGTTAAATCATAATATTGCTGGCTGAAAGTTTTTCTTGCCTCTACAGTCCCAGCATTCAAAAATAAATCAAACTAAAATAAATCGTATTCTTTATACAGTCCAGAAGCATGTGGTCATCCAACCAAGTACCAACAAGTAATTCTTGTGTTGTGGGAACAACAAAGTGAGTGGTCTGTATTAAATCCACAAAGTAGAAAAAACACTCACTAATTTGTCATTTGCCAGATGATTTTTCTAATCACAATTCTGAAGAAGACATTTCCTATCATGATTTCACTAATTTTGCACTACTGCAGTATCATCCCCTTTGATCTCTGGCTCACCTATCCCAAAAAGAAAAAGAAGAATCTCTGGCTTGTGGGTAATGCTGCTCAGCGTTTCATTCAAATGAAGTCAAACAAACACAAATGAGCAAAGAAAACGTTCTGCAATCAGAGCTGAGGCAATTTATGGACTGCAAACACTATATCCAGTGCCTTTTTATTTCATAAACCATATGGTGCATGCATGAAATTAATAAACCAAAACATTCCAAGTATATAATCGGATTCATGTATACAATTTACTTATATCACAAGCAATTGAAACTAAATCAAAAGTTCAATAATCCATTAAACAAAAGCAAACACCAATCAACAATAAAAAACACATTCGAGTTATCTTCCTCGTTCATGAATAAATAAAGGAGCTCGGCCTGGAATCATGAAGTTATATTAGAGGGGGTAGTTTTTGTAAATATATTAAAAACTTAATAAGATTATCTTATAGCTGGCCGGGTACCCATTTCAATGAGCTAAATTGATAGGCCTAGATCCAGGACAGAAAAGTAAAGAAAAAATGTGGAGCTGGTGACATTACAGTCATGAAATTGGGGATGAGGGTTTAATGGGGATTAATTTGTCAAACCCCCTATATTTTAGAGGGCTTCTAAATACAAAACGATTTTAGCCCTTTATACACAAATTCTATTCACACTTAGCAAAAAAATTTAAAATTCTAGTTTTGCTTTCCACACACTCAAAACATACTTCAAATAACGCTATCTCCTTTCTCTCTACACACAACTTACCACCATCATTTGAAGCCTTTCTTCCGATCGGTGAAAACCCTCCTCCTCCTTTTCTTCTTATTCCTCTCTCTCTCTGTTATATGGTGAGTGTACTCAAGATTATCAACTTTTTCGTCTCCTTCTCCTCTATCTATTTTTCCAGCCATCCATCTATCTATCATTACCATTCTCTCTTGCCCCCTTTCATTCAAGTAATGTTTGCTACATTTTCTCCATTTGTTGTTCATCTCTGAATGTGTATTTGAGCTTCATCATAGATAGGGTTATCATAGGCAATGATATGCCATGTCTAATCTGGATTTTAGCACTTACAACCAGTCCACAATAAAACCCACATCAAACTCGTTGTTGATTAATGAGTAAATGAAAATGAAAGAAAAAAATCGATATGTTCAGCCCTATGTGGCTGAACATGAATTTTTTGTTCAGCCAGATACGGTGGAACAAAATTGATATGTTCAGCTATAAGAGGCTGAACATTGGTAGTTTGTTCTACAGTGAAAGTTCGAACATTTCACAGCAATAGAAATTAAAAACGGCTTTACAAGCTTTGAGAAATGGCGGAAATCAAAATAAACAACACAACAACTCATCTTCTTACTGATGTTATGTTTTAAAACTACATTTTGCTTATTAGTTTGCTCATCCATTAGACAAGAAAATGATATTGAGAGAGGTTTCACTAAGAAGTAATACGATTGACAATGGTGGGATATGAAGGGAGAGTAGAATGTGATAAATGGCGAGATGGTGATGTGAATGGAAGAATGAGATTAGAGGAAGAAGTGAATGAGAGAGTGAAGGGATGAATGAGACGGGGGAATGGGAGGAACGAAAGAAATGGGAATGGAATGATGAAAGTGAAATGAGACTGTATACAAAGAGAAACTAGAGGTTCAGGTGTGATAGGTGATTGTCCTTTTTGGTAATTTCATAGAGGGGAATAAATCTAAAAAAAAAGTTTTAAAAAATTCTGTGTGTGTATTTAGAAGCCCTCATATTTTATTGAGACTTCACCTCACTTCATTCTACATATAAAGTTACAAGTAATTTTTGGTTGTTTTGTGCTTTTGCCATAAACTCCACTGTCATTCTTTTTGTTTTGATTTGATCCCCTCCAAGGGCGGAACCATGAAATTTTTTTTTTGGGTGTGGGGGTGTTGGCAAAGAAAAAAAAAAAGACTATAAACAAAATTGCAATGGAAAAGAAATTTTAAAAGAGAAAGTGGATTTGTCATTCTTCTTCTTTATTCATGCCTTAAGATTTGTTGGGTAAACGCTGTAGAAGATGAAATGGTCCGCGGAATTGATTTCCTACCACTCTAGGTGGGAGGCGCGGATCCACGCCATCCTGGAATTAAAGCACAAACAGAAGGGAAAATTGGGACATTTCTTCGCTACACTAAACACATACCGGCACCTTGTTTCTTCCTCTTTCCATGATAAACTTCTATTTGCAAAGCCATAGGCTTCCTGTTATGCACCTTTGGTTCTTGACAGGAGGGGTAGATGGGATTTTCGAAACCTCTCTACTAAGGAAATATAATGTAAAATCCCGGAATTCCCTATATTTTCACCACTGCACCAAATAAGTACAAGAAAACTCTAAATTTTAACTCTTTTCCGTTAAAACGTCGTTTACACAAATAAAACTTCAAAGTCTTTGCAAGATGTGCTTTCTCCTCTTCTTCTCTTGAATCATAAGATTTGGACAAGTATACATGGTTAGAATGAATATTAAAAAAAAAACTTTTCTCCAACTCCATTAAGTCTTATTTATTTATTCTTTTTTTTTTCATTTCCTTTCCTTTCCTCTTTCTTCTCATATTCATTTTTTATTTCGAATTTTTCTTAAAATCAGCAATTTTTTGTTTTCATTTTTCTAAGAGCCAAACCATATTAAAAGAGCTATAAAACGGCAGGTGGGCTGGCAGGCGGGCATCCATCTAATGAATGACCACACCGTGGAGCGGCCAAAGCAAGCTTTACCCCCTAGGTCCGCCCCTGATCCCCTCATTCAAAGAGAGAGGCACCTAAATAAAACAAACGGGCCGGGGGGTTAATCTCGAGCAAGTGCCGATGAACCAAAGAACACGGAGCCAAAAAAACTCCAACGCGGAAACACGCAAGACCAGAGATACATACAACGCAGTTTACGAAAGTCAACGTTTTTTTTCATTGACCATATCCCTTTCCTAATCATCTGCCCATTCATTAGCATAATAAAAACATCTTAAAAAAACACCACCTACTTTTCAAACTTTTACACGCCTTCCTCACGAAATTGCTCACGCGCGTCCTCCCACCAAAGACGAAGAAGAAACAGAAAGAAAGAGAAAGCGTTTGCCCTTTTCCATGCTCTTTTCTTATCTCATTCTCTCTCTCTCTCTCTCTCTTTCTCTACATTCGAATATCCAAATCTTCCCTTTCTTCAAAATCTAGGGTTTTTTTTTTCCATGATCGCTCTTTCGTTTTCCTGATTTTATAGTGGAAATTTCTTTTCCACTCTCTGATTTATGCTAGAGTTAGGGCTTTCTTAAGATGAAAATCGGTTTTCTGTGAATTTTTTTTGGGGGGCTTTGCTTTCCTGTATCGGATTTTTATTTCTTCCTTCAATTCCTGTAACTTTAGTTTTGTATTCTTTTCAATTTCTTTGACATTTTTGAGATGATGTTTGGACTCGGTGTTTGGCATTAGTGATTCCTGCTGAAGATTCCCTCTAGCAAAGATTCAAAAGATTTCCCTTTTCTGTTTTTTTTTTTTTTTTTTCAGTTTATCCCTAATTTCTTTCCATGTTGTTGTGAATTCTAATTGATTCATATTCTCTCCAAAATCAGGGCTTTCTGCATCTCTAATCTCCAAGAAAACTTAGAATTCTCGATTTTTTTATGTAATTTCCTGCATTTTTACTGAAGATTCCAACTATTTTTTTTTTTTTTTTTTGTTTTAAGTTTTTTGTGTTTGTTTGATTTCTCTATCATATCCTTTTTTTTTTTTTTTTCAAATGAAGTTGTGTGTAAAGGTGATTGAAGCGCGGAATCTACCCGCGATGGATCTTAATGGTTTCAGTGATCCCTATGTCAAATTGCAGCTTGGGAGGAACCGATTCCGGACTAAGGTTGTGAAGAAGTGCTTGAATCCTTCTTGGAATGAAGAATTCAGTTTTAGAGTAGAAGATCTTAGTGAGGAGCTTAGCATTTGTGTTTTGGATGAAGATAAGTACTTCAATGATGACTTTGTTGGTCAGCTGAAAGTGCCAATTTCGAGCGTCTTTGATGCTGAGAACAAGAGTCTTGGCACGAATTGGTATCCTCTGTTGCCCAAGAACAAAAAGTCTAAGAACAGAGATTGTGGTATGTTTGAATCCCATTGGATTGAAGTTTAATTGGGTTTAATTCAGTTATGTATAGTCATGCTTTTCTGGTTGTTGTTTTGCATACAAAATCTGTTGTTACTTTTTGAGAATTTGTATTGATCCCAAAAATGATAAAGTGGAATTCTTTGACCGGTAGAAAGTTAAAAAAAGGGAAAAAAAAGATTGTTCTTTCCTTTTTTGGTTTATAAATAATCCAATTATCTTAGTGGATGCTGATCTTTACTGGGTTTCTTCTATTTCTTCTCTCTTTTTAAAATTTTTTGAAATTGTTGGGGTGTTTTTTTTTTTTTTTTGTGTGTGTGTGTGTTGTATTGGGTGGTAAGTATGTTGTCCTATTTGGTTTTACACATGAAGGCATAATCCTAATACTGTTATATTTGACTTAGTTTTTGTATGTAGGATGGTGATCTATAAATGGTTTTCTTGTTTTTCTTTCTCTTTGGGCTTTAATAGTTGTTTTTGTGTGAAATCTACTCTTGATCTATTAATGGGTCCGATTAATTGACCCTTAAATGATTGAAATATTTGCTCAACTTTTTAGACTTGAATGTATGAAGAGGTGATGTGAGAAATTTCTTTCCCTTAAAAACTAAAGTAGTCAAGATTCAATAACTGTGCTCCAAAATTTCCTGTTTGATTTATGAGATTTTTATAAGTTATTATGAAAAAAAAGAGCGTTGGTTTGAGAATCTTCTAATCCTTTCGGTTGCATTTGTCATTGTAAAATTTTGTTGGTCTTCTTTATTGGTGAAAGGAAAAATATATCTTTTAACCAAAAAGTGTAGGTGAAATAATTCATATTCATCATGATATCTTGCTCCTTTACCTTTCTCTTTTTTGGATTACCCATGCTTCATCCATGAATCTCAATTCCCTACAATCTGAAAAGATTCCCAAATCACATCTAGAAGCCAAAGAGGTGAAAAGCATGCTTACAAGCACCAAAAGAACAACAAGAGATAGATGGCTTGTCTTAAAGAAGCTTACAACTATGGGCGGTATAAACTTTCAAAAAAAAAAAAAAAAAAAGAAGGGCGGTGTAGGTCCCCATCCCCCAGAGACCAAACCTCAAATAAACTGCCTCTACTGGTTTTTTTGTTGATGTGGAAATATGTGGGAAAGAACAGCACTGCAATGAAGGAATCTGAATTCTCATTGCCACTGGATTTAGGGCTTAAAATCCTCCAAAACTTCTTTTCTATGACAACTGACAATAGAACACTAGATTAGTGATTACTCTATTAGCGATGATCTTTATACAGCTTTGGAAGAAAAAATTGAATTACTTAAGAGGTTTGATTTTGGGTTCTGTCAACTGGATATGATAATGAGACAGAGGATAAGCTATGAAGCACGGACACGGATATGGGATACGAATACGATACGATACGGATACGTAGATACGCCATTTCTCAAAAAAGTAGGATACGATACGTCGGGGATACGTTGAATTTTTTTTTTTTTATTGTAATTTTTGTTGTATGACTATGTAATAAAAATCTAACATTATTTCAATCAAAATTGCCATCAAATATGCACTTTCATTGATTTAATCATCATCAAACACTACATTTGATACTTCCAAGTTCAAAATCCAAGTTTCACCAACTACTACAAAAGCATAAGCATATAACCCAAACAAACAGACAGTGCATACACTTAAACTTCAATTGCCTGACCACTAGGTCCACCACCATCACTTCCATCACCATCTTCACGAAAGAGCACGGCCTCCAATTCCGGTTCATCAAGGGAGAGTTGTGCAATCTCAAGCTCTCCAATATCCTCAAACGAATCAAAAGCATCTCCAGCAATATCCCATATCTTGGTTTCTCCTTTCATATATTGTGGAGTTCTTCTTGAAAGAAAGCAAAGATTGCTATGAATGAAAACCAAGTCTTCAGCACATTTTGGTGTCATCTTATTCCTTCTCACTGAGTGCACAAAGTAATAAGTACTCCAATTCCTCTTTGCACATGACGACGAAGAAGGTTGCACAAGCAGCTTGAAAGCTAGAGTTTGAAGCAAAGGTGCACACGCACCATAGGTGACCCACCAACTTTTAGGATCTATTTCATAGCGATCACGAGTGGAATCAACAACTCTCTCGACTTGCTAGAGAAATCAACAAATTCTGTGATTATCCTTTTGCGCTCTTCCGAATTAAGAAAATATTTTTTAAGGATTTTCATTCTTTCTCTAGCAACCTCCATATCTCTATGTGGAGCAACTGGACTAGGATCCTCATGAAGCCAATGCTCGCTATAGTACCTTGAATAGGAGTGGAGGAGATGGCGACGACGTGCTGGTACTTCTTTGCTCTCTGCTTTCCCTTCTCTTCTTCTTTTTTTTTTCCCTTCTCTTCTCCTCTCCCACATTTTCTTCTCTGTTTCTCCTCTCCCCCCTTCTTTTTATTTTTCACTTAAAACGTGTCCCGCGCGTGTCCCTAACGTGTCCGAAATTACAAAAAATAAAATAAAATAAAATAAAATCAGATACACTTTTTGCGCACCCCGGACGTATCCATGGCATATCCGTGTCCGATACGCCCGGGATATGGATTCGCCCCCCATTTTAATGTATCCGTTCTTCATAGAGGATAAGGTATGAATTATTATTCATGAAAGTCTGTTAAGATAGTTTATGAAATGCAATTTTAAGGGTGCCATATAATTTGTATGACTCATATCGTGCATCATGCAGTAATGACACATCATTCTTTAATAGGTCCATCCAAATGAATCCATTTATCAGCATGCTTTTGTTTTCCTATTTTTTTTTTCTTTCACACATCCTTACATATGTGGGTTTCTTTTTTATATATAGTTTTTTTTTTTTTTTTTTAAAGGAAATCTGAATGGCACTGACATCTTCTTTTCTGAAGCATTATGAGCTATTCTGTGGCATATAGTTTTTACTCTTATGGACAAAGTTGAAGCACCAGGAATTGTGATTTATGTTCAAGAAAGGCTGAAGCCTATTTAATCTTTTATAATTAAAAAATCCAATAATTACACTTTCTTGGAACTAAGGAGGCCATAATTCAAATTTATTTGCGGTTTTTTTTGGGAGAAACTGTTTAGGCATCTTAGCAATACCAGTATTTCTTGTAAGTGCAGTGTAAAGATGGTTTTGTATGGGACTTGAATTTATCAGAGGTCAGCTCATAATTAGAGAAACTTATTTATTTTATTTGTATTTGTTTTTTCTAGGAGAAATTCGTCTGTACATATCATTGTCGCAGAACAACTCCTTAGACCAAATGCCAAATGTTTCAAGGTCTTTTCATGCTGATCAGGAACGACAGGAAGAGGAAGCTGCAAAGCTAATAAGAGAATCGCCTTCTGATTCTTCTAGTTCTAGTACGGAAGAACCAATACCTACCAAGGAGAAGTCATATGCACAGACTATTGCTGAACGCTTTGTTAATATGTTTGCTAGCAAAAATGGGGAAGTGGCATCTAGTGCAAATGATGGCAATTTTCCTTCATCCACCACATCTGAAGGACTTCCTTCATCGGATGTACCTGAAACAGTAGCCAAGCTTGAGGATTATGAGAACAAATTTGAAGGTCTATCCTCTGCTGGTGCATTTGATGAAGCAATGAAAACTATGGAATCTCGAGACCAAGGAGGGGAAATGCCTAGCATATTACCAGGAGGAGTACTTCTAGACCAGTCTTACGTGATTGCACCTGCTGGCCTCAACTCCCTTATCTTTTCACCTGGTTCAGAATTTTTGAGATCTTTGGCAGAGCTTCAGGCTACTACAGAGCTTCAAGAAGGACCTTGGATACTTGAAAATGATGGGGACAAATTAAAAAGAGTGGTTACCTACACAAAAGCTGCTACAAAATTAGTTAGGGCTGTGAAAGCTACAGAGGAACAAATATATCTGAAGGCCGATGGAAAGTCTTTTGCAGTTTTTGCTAGTGTAAGCACACCAGATGTTCCCTATGGGAACTGTTTCAAGGTTGAACTGCTATTCTGTATTATGCCTGGTCCTGAATTGCCATCAGGAGATCAAACATCACGGCTGATAATTTCGTGGCGCATGAATTTTCTACAGAGCACTATGATGAAAGCTATGATTGAAGGTGGGGCCAGACAAGGTCTCAAGGACAGCTATGACCAATTTGCAGATTTGTTATCTAAGAATGTAAACCCGGTCGATTTGAAAGATCTTGGGTCCAACAAGGAGCAGATGTTGGCCTCTCTTCAGATGGAGCAGCAGTCGGATTGGAAATTGGCAGTTCGGTATTTTGGGAATTTTACTGTGGTTTCTGCTGTTTTTATGGGATTATATGTGCTTGCACATATCTTGCTAGCCATGCCTAGCACAATCCAAGGTCTTGAATTCAAGGGGTTGGACCTGCCAGATTCAATTGGGGAAGTGGTGGTTTGTGGGGTTCTGGTCCTTCAAGGGGAACGTGTCCTTGAGATGGTAGCACATTTCATGCAGGCTAGATTGCAAAGAGGTGGATCCTGCATTCACTACTTTGGTTCTTTAATTTTCTTATGCAGAGTAGATTACTTGGTAGTTGGTATCAAAGGATCAAAATATCAATTCTGGTGGGCATATTGGCCGGTGGCCAAAGCGATATATATCGAGTGATACATATGGGTTGTGGTTATTGGTTTAAATTGAAAATGAGATTAAGAAAATCTGAAAAAGTTCCAAAAAAAATTAGAATATGAAAAAAAATATTAGAATTTAATTTCACTAGTAACTAATGGGGTAACATCAGAGCCCTCAATGTCATATAGGGGTCCTTTATCGCTGTATGATTACAAAAGAGAAATATTGATTTATTTGTCCACATATATTTATATTGGTCGACTGTATTAATTTAGAAACTAATAAATACTAATGATAAGCTAGTTTCACCAAAATATAATCACTATTATGCATTTCTATTTCAAATAAGCACTTTTTTTCAAAAAATTCTCAAAAGTTTGAAAATAAACAAAAAAAGGGATTGATCTATGAGAAATATATATCTAGAAGTTAAGAAGAAGTTCGATGTGATTTGGTTGGCCCACTTTGAAACTCTTTCTAGAAATCCCAAAAAATCTTAAAATAAATATAAAAAAAACTCAAACCATTTGGGAATGATCTATGAGAACATAGATCTAGAAGTTAGAAGGCATTTGGGATGTGATCTGGTTGCCCACTTTGAACAAGACTAATGGTACATGTCCCACTTCATACTGTCAACACCTGTGTTATAAAGAAGTTGATATTAGCAGTAGGGTTGTTGATCTCAGTGTTAAATTCAGAGTAACAGCTATCTTTGATTGATGCTTGGCACCAAGTTAAAGAATGTGGAAATCTAGAGATTACATTAGTGCTTGGCTGAGAGAAGGTTAAAGGACAAGTGCACATATGATAGAGTTGGATAATCGTGTATGCTAGTTGCATTGGTCGACTGAGATTACTTCTATTATCACACTCATATGGTCAACCGCTGGACTGTACAAAATATTGAAATGAAAATGAATGTATAAAGATGCATGTCTTTCTATGAGAAACAGATTGTTTGCTAAAAGAAATGCAGCATGCTTTATCCCAATAGCCAATATTTAGGATCATATCATTGATTGTTAGATATATAATTATATATAGTCTTGAGTTAATTTCTTTTGTTTACCTGTATGAGTTTCTAGGCAGCGATCATGGAGTCAAAGCACAAGGTGATGGGTGGTTGGTAACTGTTGCCTTGATTGAAGGAACAAGCTTAGCAGCTGTGGATTCAACTGGATTTTCAGATCCATATGTGGTATTCACCTGCAATGGTAAAACAAGAACAAGCTCAATCAAGTTCCAAATACTAGATCCTCAATGGAATGGTAGGCAATTATAAGGTCATCACTTTTTGTATTTTGACCTCTTAGTTAAAATGTAATGTATGTAATGCTGATTTAGATGTATGAGGAACGCTGTGAGCATTGGCCATGGGATACACATTTTATTTTCATTTTTGGTTAATACTCATTGTATTCTTGGCATCTGAGTCCATATGTGTGGGGCCATTGGCTGGTCATTCAGAACACTGATCCCGTGGGCATCACTTTGATCATGCCCAAAAGAGCTCTTTGATGGAAAATCCCAACCTTTTGATCCAAATTCTGGTCATGTGGACTCCGAATCATGACTTCCATATTTGTGTACGTATTGTAAAAACTGTATAATAAAATTGTAATTGACTGGTTCATGTGGAAGGTGATTCTTTTACTGATATATTTCTTCCGATGATGATTCAAATGTCTTTTGTACTGATTCATTGACAAAGCACTGTTGGGCTTGTAGAAATATTTGAATTTGATGCTATGGATGAGCCTCCATCTACAATGGAATTGGAAGTGTTTGATTTTGACGGACCCTTTGATGAAGCTACATCACTTGGACATGCTGAAATCAATTTTGTGAAATCCAATTTGTCTGAATTAGCAGATATATGGATTCCTCTTCAAGGAAAATTAGCTCAGGCATGCCAATCTAAATTGCACTTGAGAATTTTTCTGAACAATACAAGAGGTACCGATATTGTTAAAGATTACTTAACAAAGATGGAAAAGGAGCTCGGGAAGAAGGTGAATGATTTTTCTGATGCCTTTTCTTGTTGATGATGTTCATTCCGTCAATTCTTTGTGCATCCTCTTAATCCTAATTATATTTTTGTCAACATTTTAAAATATTTGTAGATAAATTTGCGGTCACCTCAAACGAATTCAACATTCCAGAAACTATTTGGACTTCCACCAGAAGAATTTCTCATCAATGACTTCACATGCCACTTGAAGCGCAAAATGCCTATGCAGGTAGTGCTATATATTTATGTTATGTCGATCTACTCCGGCACTTCAAAATAAGATTTTAAGGAGATGTATATATAATGTTCAAGCTCTATGCCCTACAAACTGTACTTCTGGGTTTCACCTGGTGGCGATCCAAGCTATTCATGTGATGGCCCCTATTATGGTTTGTGAGATACACAAGTCTCCAGACCACGGGCTGTAACGGTCTGTGTGGCCCACTATTTGGAAAGTTAGGATCACTGAAAACTGATGATATAAGAGCATGATTAATGCCATGATGTGGCCCGCCAGATGATTGGTTTAGATCATCAAAAAGTAGGCATGATGCACTGCTGGTTGCCAAATCCACCTGTAGCAGCAACAACTGGCTGAAACAGAGTTTCTGCTGTGAAACATTATCACAGAAACAGCAGCAGCTTGCTGCCTGTGTCCACACAGTGGCTGGGTTTGGGTATTGGGGCAGTTACAAACGACAAACATAAACTACACCTCCACACATCCAAGACAACCGGAATATGAGGGGGTAAAAAGCAAGAGGGAAAGTTAGAGCAACTGCTGCCCAGAAGGTGTTAGTGCAGGGGAGCTGGAACAAAGGCCCAAATCTCGACACTTTCTCCTTTTTTTACCTTCCCAAAAGAACTGCCCTTTTCTAGGGTTTCATTGCTTATGGTATTAGCCAAAATACATCCCATGCCTAGATTATCTGAGCCATGGAAACCGAGCTCCAACAACTAATCCTGACTGTCCAAATCATAAGTTAAAAGACTGCAATGCCCTACAGATAACTGGGCTCACAGAAACTTAAAAGAACAGTAAAACAAGTAAATGGGCTGGGAGATGAGAACATCCCTGAGTTGGCCCAACTGCATGAACTGCCAAAAAGGGCTGCTAGTATCAATTTGCGATTGAAGTGTTGAGTGCCCTACAGAGGACTTTGGAAGGCGAAGGAGACTACGGCAGCTTCTTCTTCTTCTTCCTCTGTTCATACTCCTCCATGAGGCATTCAGCCAATGCCAAGATGGGATCCTCATCAAGGCACAACCTGTTCCATTGTTGGTCAAATGAATATGTGCTTCTTTTTTTTTTTTCCCTTTTTTTTTTTTTTATCCTGATTAAGGTGCTGTTTGGAAAGTCTACTTTTTGGGCCTCTTTGGCTTAAAACTGATTCAAACAGATGTTTGAGTAATGTCTTTAGACAATTTGGGAAAGCTTTTATTGAGTTAGCTTTATGACCTTTTGCCTCCTTTTCAAAAAGTAACACAAGGGTAACTTTTTCGAATAGACTTCAATATCCAAAATAATTAGACATATATATATATATATATTTTGATGAGTTTGCCTAAACTACTTTTACTATCTGACAAGTTTGTCCATATAACTGTCACTATATGACAATTTTTTTTTTTTTTTAATTGAATCTGATATACCAAATGGTCTATTTATAGATTGGTCTAATTAAAACCGCTCTATTTCAAACAGATATAACTCAATCAGCTCTATTTCAAATAGATAGAGTTTCCAAACTGTTCCTAAGCAACATTAGTGGTTGTCGTCCACGTCTGAAATTTCATTAGTATCTGAAGAGTATACTTCCCTCTATGTTTTATTTCATAACTTATAATTTGTAAAACCCTGACTTGCTGTATATTCCTCCATGGAATCAATTTTATAACATGATGGGCCAAAACAACTGGTGCCTCTATGCAGGGCCACCTCGTTTTGTGAGCTAGAATTATTGGGTTCCATGCAAACTTGTTTGGACATAAAACTAAATTCTTCTTCACCCACATCTGAAATTTCATTAGTATCTGAAGAGTATACTTCCCTCTATGTTTTATTTCATAATTTATAATTTGTAAACCCCTTGCTGTAGATTCCTCCATGGAATCAATTTTATAGCATGATGACCAGAACAACTGGTGCCTCTATGCAGGGCCGCCTCTTCTTGTCAGCTAGAATTATTGGGTTCCATGCGAACTTGTTTGGACATAAAACCAAATTCTTCTTTCTTTGGGAAGACATAGAAGATATCCAAGTTGTTCCTCCATCTTTGGCTTCCGTGGGCAGTCCATCTCTAATAATTATTCTTCGTCGAGGCAGAGGAGTGGATGCAAAGCATGGTGCTAAAGCACAAGACGAGGAAGGACGGCTGAAGTTCCATTTCCAGTCATTTGTGTCATTCCAAAACGCCCACAGGTACTATTTGAACAATTAAAACATTGTATTTTTCCTCCTTTTTTTCTAATTACAAAAAGATACTTAGGTGGTTTTACGTGACTTGGTGACCTGAGTGCTATTATTGCTCTTCATTTTACCAAACATAATCTGAACTGGGAGTTACTTTTGTCCATCATTTTGCTGGGTACGCAAGTAAAATGGAGTTGGTCAAATATCCTCGGGATTTGATCCATGGTACATGCTTTACAATTAGCAGCCTTTAGTAGTTTTCTTTCTTCCTATTAAATTGCCTTTTCTTCTTGTTAATTTTCCTTCCTCTGAGTCCTGATTGTATTAAGTTCTACCAGATCCAACAATTTATTCTTTTGAAATGCTAATTAATTTTATATATCAAGAAGTAAAAACAATCAATTTAACGTCACAATCAATTTAACATCATATAATAGAGGCGTTAGATGCACCATCTCTTGCAAGACTATGTGCTGATTCATTGGCTTCATGAAAAGCATATCTGAAAGACATAGCATGTGTAAGAGATATTATGGATCTCCATCATATCTGCATAGTGCATGGGAAAGAAGTTGTTGTAGAACTAGAACCCCATTGAATTGTAGAAATACTAACCCTCTAAACTGCATGCAAACGGACAATTTTCCCACCAACCAGCCCATATTTTATCTTCCCCAGGAATCAAATACTATTATTGTTGTCTGAGAGAAAATATGTAGAATATCCCCATCAGTCTTGGATTCAACACATTTCAGAATCTGTAGTGTTGATGGTGAGGGGCTTGTGAGTGTGTGTGAGTACCTTTCAAAGAAAATGAAAAGATTATGGGCCTTTTTTGGCCACATCTGATCTGGGTTGGTACTTTGCATATCAGATATTTTCAGGTTTATTTGTTTATTCTCAACAGGCATCAGTTTGTTCCATATGTGATTTGATAATCCCAGATACTTACATATAGGTGAAATGCCCGCATCATATCCATGGTTTAATATTGAAAACACTAGCATATTGAACACGTGTTAGGCAATTTGCATATCAGCCTAAAGCACACGTGGCATGTTGGAACGTGTTTTTGTGTGTGGGGGTGGGTGGGGAAATTAGCGGTTATGAAAAGTAAGATCCGTTATATGTCTGCTCTCCTTTTTAGTGTAATCATTATGAATCATTCACTGTTTTTTCAAGTATTCTGAGCGTATTTTTCCTTGCGATGGATCACATTGCTACAATAACCTATGGAGCTAGGTTTTTGGTAGACCACAGACACTCTTATTATCAAGTGAGGCTAGACAAAAATTAGTATCTAGTGTTATAATGAAGTTGTGCATCTGGGTATGGTAGCTAGTGTCATCTTGTAAAGATGTTACAAGATGATAAAAGAAGAGTAAAGAAGAAGAAGAGTTTGATGAATTGTTGTGTTCTCTACGGATCAGCTGAATATCATTATATAGGGGCTGGTAGCCCTATCAAAGGATACAAACTTGGTAAGATAAATATTACAATATATTAAAATCCTCAATCCTAGCTAAACTACCAAAACAAGAAATATTACAATACGTTAAGATATCATTAAGATCCTCAATGCTAGCTAAAATACCAAAACAGGAAGAGCAAATATACAAGTAAATCTCTAAAAGAAGTACTGTACAGGTGGGTGTTTTGACCAAGTCTCGCATGTGAGTTTATTTCACTGGTGGGTCTAGACCTGGATTGTTGGGCCTCTATTGACACCCCCCTCAAATTGATGCCGGAGAGTCACATAGCATCAATTTGGAAACAATAAATTGATGACGAGGCCGAGGAAGTCCCTTTGTGAAGATTTCGCCAATTTGAAGCTTGGTAGAGACATGAGGGAGGCCGGTGACATCGCACTTATGCTTTTCACGAATAAAATGACAATCGACTAATATGTGTTTGGTGCGTTCATGAAAAACTAGGTTTTCAGTGATTTTGATAACACCAGTATTATCATCATACAAAGAAGTTTGCGCACTGCCAAGATCAGATAGAAGTCCCCGAAGCCATAAATTTCAAGACACGCTGATGACATTGCATATTCAGCCTCCATAGAAGATTTGGAGACTCTTTCTTGCTTCTTGCATTTCCATGATACTAAGGCATTGCCTAGGTACATGTACCATCCAGTGGTTAATCTACTTGTGTCAGGGCAGTCAGCCCAATCAGAATCGGAGTAGGTTGTCAAAATGAGATGATTGTCCTTATTTTAAAATATACCCCGAGTAGTGCTCGTTAAGTATCGGATAATCCGTTTTACAGCTGCAAGATGAAGGTGTCGAGGAGTAGTTATGAACTGACTCATGAGATTGACAGCATATGAGATGTTTGGTCTTGTAATTGTGAGATAGACCAAACTTCCCACCAATCGCTGGTACATGTGTGGGTCTAGTAACCTTGCCAATTTTAAGATTAACTTCCGGCAGTGTGTCTACTGGTGTTGATTTTTCAAGATTCGGAAGTTCAATGAGGTCCAAAGTGTACTTGTGTTGATTATTAATAAATAGATCAGTTAAATTCTGATCAACCTCCAAGCCCAAGAAGTAATTCAGAGGACCCAAGTCTTTCATATGAAAGGAATCCTGGAGTGAAGCTTGTAGGTCTTTAATCATTCCAGCATCAGTACCTGTAATAATAATATCATCAACATACACCAATAGAATAGTAACACAAGTAGATGTGTGTCGAAGAAAGAGCAATGGATCATAAGGACTTTGAGAAAAGTTAATCTGCTTTAAGGTTGACTCAAACTTGTCGAACCAAGCTCGAGGAGCTTGTTTTAGACCATAGAGAGGTCGACGCAATCGGCACATAGACGTACTGGATTGGGAGGATACACCTTTGTTGGAAGTAGGTGGGCCTCGTTGATAGTTTCAAAAACTTTTGACCCACTTGATGCAGGGATTAACTATCCATAAGGCTACAAACCCAATTCAGGATCCAAGACCTCAAAATCTCATCAACCATGATCAGTAGAACACTATCTCCAAGATAGAAAATAATAGCCAACAAGCAACCACAAAATCCACAACATACAAGAAACTAGATTATACCTTGGGAGCTCGGTTGTGCTCTAATGGAGAAGAAGACTTGCTAGATGAAGAACTCTTTCTTAGTAGGTAAGTAGGATCTGCAAGACTTAATTTTCTTCCATGCTATTCTCAAGGAGGATGGTGGGATCTCCAAAAGAAACCAACTAGAACCTCAAAAGCAAACCAGAAGAGAAACTAGAAGAGAGGAGAAGGGGAGTGCAACACTTGCACACTAGGGGTGGGCGTGAATTCCAAGTGGGTTATTAGCATGGGTTGGACGTCCAAGGGGCTCCCCTATATATAGCATCAAGCCACCTCCTCTTACTAATAATTATTAGAAGTCTCACTTCCATAACAATTAGTAAGTTTCTTCTTTCTAATTATTATTAGAAGTCTCACTTCCATAACAATTGGTAACTTTCTATTTCCTTTTCTTTTGAGTTCAAGTAGAATTAGTAATGATCTAATAATGGGTTAGCGTGGGGACAACTAGGGATTCCATAGAAAGTGGGCTCAAACTGGGACACCCCGACCCCACATCTCTTGTGCAATCTGGGCCCATAGTTAATTGCAAATAACTCAACTATATAAATGCAACTGAACTCTAGTCTTAGGAATAAATTACATAAAGACCTTAAACTTCCCTATGACTACAAGTAGGCTCCTCCATCTATATCCATTGATTAATTGGACCTGTCCATCAATTTAGATTCATATCTTATTATCCTTGAGACCCAATCATTATAATGATCATCGGTACCATCCAATTAACTCTTAATTGAGATTGGTGCGCACTTATCAATGATAAATCCATTAATTGACACAATGGGATAATCAGGATAGATTCCATTTTGACTATTGAATGTTCCCACAGTTCTACTACCACGTACCCAAGATATCGAGGTGTTGACCTACAATTGGCCTCATTGATTGGTGATTCAAAGCAAATGAATAGACATAAACTTGAGTTCATTAATGTCAGGATTAGTTGACCTACAATTGGCCTCACTGATTGGTGATTCAAAGCAAATGAATAGACATAAACTTGAGTTCATTAATGTCAGGATTATGAGCCTATTGCTAGGGAATTATGAGAGCAGACCTTAAAGTAAAGACTGTGTTCCATAAGGTGTTTCTCATGGTCCTTCAATACATCCAGTGTACCATCATGATGATCTAGAGTCTTACACTCTGATGATTGAGACAAATTACATTATCTCATAGTGATCATAATGTTGCAACCTTATTAGATGAGATGCCCAATCTCATCACTGGTTGTGAAGATATTTAAGTATAAGATTTGCGACACATGCATAGTTGTCAAATTCGTTTCGATTCGGATGAAATGTCCGAGTTATTTCGTTTCGAAATCAAAACTGAACCGAACATCTCGCTTGAAGATGTTCGGTTCAAATTTCGTCAAAATTCGCTGAAATATAGGGTTTCGTGCAGAAAACCCTAAATTCGGACGGACAATATCCGAATCAATAGATTTGGATGAATCCGGGGGAAGACCGTTAAAGAAGAAAAAATTGAATAAATGTAGTTTAGCATTCTAGCGAATCTGAAACGAAATAAATGAAATCATTCAAAATACCTGTTCTCGAGCAGCGACACCACCTATTCGTCTCCTTCGACAGCATGCAACCTTCAAAATCCCCTTCAATCTAAAAATTGGTCTCAAAGATGCAGGTATCAACCACAAGATCTTCTATTTCCCTATTCCCCTTTCAATATCTTGCGATTATTCTTCCGTTGAAGGCTATTGATTGGATTTCTCCCTTGCCAAGGCTGTAGAGTGGATTTCCTTTGTCATCGAGGGTCGTGTTTGCTAACTTTCTCGCCGAATCCTCAGGTATGCATCGATCTCTCACTCTCCCTTTGTTTCTCCTCGTCATTTCCATGTTTTTGCAAAAGGGTTTAGGTTGGGAGCTTCATTTTATAAGGGTCTTACGAAAGAGTCAAGAAACTGGATACATTTTATGGTGTTGTCTTGAACGCTTAAGAAAAATAAGCGGTCCTAATTAGACAAGGGAAGTGCGGCCCACTTTTTGTATTCGTTGAAATTCTATTTGATAAAAATTTATGGAGATTGATAGTTGATCAATGGCTGCATAATCATGGTCCACCATTTGATCACGTGGCTGCTTAACATAATTTGATTGCACGATGGGCCTTTGGGTCATTGCAATCTCAATATTCAATCTTCCATCGCTGATAATTTTGTTTATTTAGATTTTCATGTGGGACCTTCTAGCTTCTGATGAATGGTAATTGGTAACCCTACATACACCTGGTCATTAGGACTACAAATCAGATAGGCTAACCTGAGTGGAATCTGAACACACCTGGACCTGCCCCTTACGGATTTTTTTTATGTGATGATGAGGCCCACTTATTTTTAATTGTCAATGTCAAGTGAAATTCTGAGAGGTCCTAATGATTTATGAACCATTTAAAAATTATAACGAGAGGTCCTGATAATTTATAGAAAGTGAGGCCCACTTATATATATATAAGTATATATTTTTATATTTTTCCGAAACAAATTTCCGAATTGGAAAGTGAAATGTCTGAATCAGCTGAAATGTTTCATTTTGGAGCCAAGCCGAAACGGCGTCCGAAACGAACTTGACAACAATGGACACATGTCTTCCGTATGCGGATCTCATCAATACACATGTATTACATCTAATATACTTGTGGACTCCGGTTCATCTCATGAACCATCATGTCATTTGTATTGGTTATGTGCAAGTAAGAATAAAATACCATTCATCTCATGAAAGGAAAGCATGATTATATTGATAAATAAAGAAGTAAATCAATTTATTACATCATCCACTGGATGATGCAGTAGCACACGGTTGCCATATACTCATGGTCCACATGTGGGACCCAAGGAAGTTTAGGAATTCTTTATTAATTATTAGTAGCTTCTAATTTTATTTGAGTAATTGTATAGAGAATTAGGTTTCTAATTTGGATAGGATTATTATTTGTTTCCTAGTTTGATTAGGATTGATTTCTTAGGGTTTTAAGTTTCTTTACTATTTATATGGCTTGTAGAGAATTATTTTCTCAGATCAGAATTGAGTTAATAGAATTCCCTGTGTGGATTTTTCGTTGGAGATTGCTTCTTCATCGTGTGATTGTTCCCGTGGGAACCCTAATTGTGCCCCGGCACTTGTATCCTAACCCTATGATTGCATCAATTGGTATCAGAGACGAACGATCCCTAATCGTCGTCCATCCCCACCCATCCGTTTATCCCTTTCATCTTCCACGTTAGCCTCCCGCTGCTGGAAGCCAACCCAGCCCTAGCCGCTGCCATATACTCCTCTCAACCCATTCAACCGGATCCTTTAGAACCTGCTACCCTAATCAAACCGACCGTCATCATCACACAATCACCTCTCATCCCTTACCCAGAGAAAAAAAAAGCTAAAAAACAAAAAAATTCTGAAGAAGACAAACAACACAGCATAGAAGCAGACGAAAAGAAGAGGAAGCAAAAAGAAAGAAAGAAGAACAGAGTAGATAGAGAATAGAAGAGAGAGAAGCATACCTTGCACCATCGGCCGTCATCGCTCCCTTGCAAGTCGTCGTGGTTGACAACATTGTTGCAAGAACGCCAGTAGTGCTCTCCACCCTCGACGAGTCCTTTTTGCCGCCGCACTGCATCGCCATCGCCCTTTTCTCCCTTCACCAATGCCAGCAACCAGTGAAGCCGGACACGAGCAAACCCTCGACTTCGTTGAAGAAAGGGGCATAAATCCTTTTTTCCTTCGTTGCAGCAAACCCGAGAGGGTGGATCACGTGCCATTAGTGACACATGTAGTCACTAGTTCCTGCAGGTTTGGGCCAGAATTCCAAGCCCATATGATTCAGGTTAGTCTGACCCATTTACAACAAAGCCCGGAAACAAACTTCCTCTGATGTCAGCAGCATCCGATCAAAGATAGATTTAGCTTGATTGACGGTTACGTCTTTTCTTTATGATTTCGGAGTCCTCCACCATCAGATTTCAGATCCGTTTTAGTCACTGTGTTCGTGAACAACAGATTTACACATCAGGTCAGTCATAAATTTGCTTTAAACAAAAATTCCTCCCAAAAAGCAGGTAGAAGTGGACTCTTCCTCCTATAATGATGATGATTTGAGGGGAACCGTTGGGCCATTATCAGTAACTGTTAATCAACTATCCGCACTGATGGTTCAAATGCAAGATACTCTTGCAAGGATTGAAACCTGATTAACTACTTTAGAAACTAATTGGTGTGAGGATGATCATTGAGATGATGGAAGACATAATCGAAATCAACGTGATCTACATGTTGTCAATGTTGATCGTGATTTGGGTATTAAACTTGTAATTCCCGAATATGATGGAAAATTGAAGCTTGATGAGTTCTTGGGTTGGTTAGTGTGTGTTGAAAATATTTTTGCACATAAATAAATGACGGATGGTCATAAAATTACACTTTTGGCAACTTGATTTCGCAATTATGCTGCGATATAGTGGGCCGAGTTGCAAAAGAAGAGGAGATACCAACAAATTGACCCTGTTGACACGTGAGCCGAGATGAAAAATCTGTTGAAGCAGAAGTTTCTGCCTGTCAATTACTCCAGAGATCTGCGTTCACGTTTTCAATACTTGAAACAAGGATCTAAGACAGTTGTTGAGTATTCTGAGGAGTTTATGACCATGCAAGCTCGTTGTGGTTTGAATGAAGATGATGAGGTCTTAGTTGACAGATACTGTAATGAGCTTACACTTGATATTCAAGATATCCTCGCATTCAAGCATTTTGATAATGTTAATGAGATTATTCAGCATGCTATCAAGGTTGAGGAAATTGCAAATCAAGCCTAAAAACTTAATGCAGCTAAATGGGTTACGCAAAAGAATTCCTCCATTGTAGGTTCTAAACCGAGTGCATCATCGGAGAAAGTTTTCACCAAGCCTGAAGGTCAAAATAGGCTCACATGCTTTAATTGTAAACAACAAGGGCATCGTGCAGCAGAATGTCCAAAACGTATCCATCTCATTGAGACTGAAAGTGATGTGAAAGATGTTCCAGATGATCCTCAAGAGAATGAAACAGGGGAAATTGTGGATATTTTGCCCGGGGAGGGTTTTGAGTCTCTCATGGTCATCCAAAAACCTACATCGACTGTTGCAACGAAATGGTTGCGCGAAAATATTTTCCGCTCCAAAGGCACAGTCAATGGTAATGAATGCATAGTCGTCATTGATGGAGGCAGTTGCTAGAATATTATTTCCCAAGCTTTTGTGGATCGATTATAGCTGAAAGTTCGGAAGCATCATCGTCCTTATTTTGCTCGATGGTTAATGACAGGTGATGAAGTGCAAGTCTGGTATGCATGTTCAATTACCTTTTCCATTGGTGCAGATTATATAGATACTGTGTGGTGTAATGTGATACCCATAGATAGTTGTGATATCTTGTTGGGTTGCTCATGGTTGTATGATAAGAATGAAACTAATGGCATGTGTGACAACACATATACCTTCCTGTATGGTGAAAAGCAAGTCACACTCCGTCCTATGAAGCCGACACCACCAAAGAAAAGGTCACGTTCTTGTCTCACCAAGGAAGCGCTTCACGTACACACTATCTACAGAAGTAACGTCAAGAAGAAGAGCCAAGTTCGAGGACGAACTCTTTTCCCACCTAGGGAGAATTGATGCATTAGCACACGGTTGCCATATACTCATGGTCCACATGTGGGACCCAAGGAAGTTTAGGAGTTCTTTATTAATTATTAGTAGCTTCTAATTTTATTTAAGTAATTGTATAGAGAATTAGGTTTCTAATTTGGATATGATTATTATTTGTTTCCTAGTTTGATCAGGATTGATTTCTAAGGGTTTAAGTTTCTTTACTATATATATGGCTTGTAGAGAATTATTTTCTCAGATCAGAATTGAGTTAATAGAATTTTCCCTGTGTGGATTTTTCGTTGGAGACTACTTCTTCATCGTGTGATTGTTCCCGTGGGAACCCTAATTGTGCCCCGGCACTTGCATCCTAACCCTAGGATTGTATCACTAGATTGAGACCATATAATCTAATATGTGGTGCACGCATATAAACTTCCTCCCTCAAATCACCATGAAGAAAGGCATTCTTCACCTCCATCTGATACAACGGCCAAGACTAGGAAATAGCAATAGCTAGAATTAATTGAACTGTAGTCAACTTGGCAACCGGAGCAAACGTTTCATCATAATCTATGCCAAATTCTTGTTTATTTCTGAGTGCCACTAGCCGCACTTTGTGCCTATCCAATGTTCCATTGGGCTTAAGTTTGATTGAGTAGATCCGCTTGCACCCAATTGGTTTGACTGAGGGGGGACAATCCACAAGATCCCATGTGTGATTCTTTTCTAGCGCATCCAATTCTTCTTGCATTGCCTGTTTCCAACAATCATGTTGCACAACCTGTGAATAAGAGCAAGGTGTTGTGGTAGAAGAGAGTGGACATCAAGGAAGCAAGGGTGAAACCATAGTGGTGAGGAGGATGAGAGATTTGAGAAGAGCGATGCAAGGTATTGCTGTGAATGGGACCATTTGTCACTTGAGGGTCTTGGCCTGTAGCAGTGACCTTTTCCCATCTATGATACACAATAAAACTTAAACCTAGAAATCGTTATTTTGTTAGAGAAGTCTGGCAACAGAACACTGGAAATAGAATCTAGTGGTTCAAGATGATTTTGGAAGAAACACTGATTTTCGAAAAAAACTACATTACACGAAATCCTGGTGCATTTAACATTAGTCATAACAAACAAAACCCTTTTGATGAGGAGCATAACCTAGAAAGGCGCACTTGGCTGATTAAGCGGTTAATTTTGTCCTTTTTGTTGGTGGAAGGAGAACAAATCATACACAACCGAAGGTATGAAGATGATCAAAGGAAGGGTTGGTCTTGTGTTGTCGGAAATAGGGGTTTTCATTGTTAATGGATGGTGATGGGAGTCGATTGATGAGATGGACTGCAGTTGTGCGAGCTTCAGCCCAAAAATGTGTATGAACTGAAGATTCAATAAGAAGTGTCTGAGTGACATCAAGAAGGTGTCTGTTTTTTTTTCTCTAAGCAACTCCATTCTGTTGTGAAGTATACGGGCATGTCCGTTGTGGTACAATTCTTTTTTCCTATAGAAAAAGTTGGAATTCTGTGGATACATTCTTCCCAATGAATTTGACCGCAAAATTTTAACGCATTTAGAAAACTGGTTCTTAACATAAGCAACAAAAATTTTAAATGCATTAAGGGCAGCAGATTTAGAATGCAACAAGTAAATCCTGGTAAATCTACTGTAATCATCAATAAACGTGACAAAGTATTTTTAACTACCATTAGAGATGTGAGGATCGATTCCCCAAACATCACTGTGAATCAAGTCAAAACTTTCTCTGCTATGTGATGTGGAGTGAGGAAAAGGAAGTGTTTTACTTTTGCCTAACTTACATGCATTGCAATCAAAAGAAACACAAGCACCATATTTATTCAATAACCTAGAATTGAATAAAGTTGACAAAGTTGTGACATTCGGATGCCCTAGCCAATTATGCCACGTTTGACAATTATTCTGAATAGGAAAAAAAAAAAGAAAACTTATTTGTAGGATTAGCACCGATTGAAGATAAAATGAGAGAAAATCGACTGAGATGGTTTGGCCATGTTAGAAGGCGTCCAACGGAGGCACCTGTTAAAAGATGTGAAAGCATGTAGATTGCCAGGAGTAGGAGAGGGAGACCTAAGAGAAGTTAGAAAGAAACTATTAAACGTGACCTTGCCTACATGGATCTAACGGAGGACATGGCCTTAAACAGATTTGATTGGCGTCGTCAAATCCATATAGCTGACCCCACCTAGTGGGAAAAGGCTTGGTTTGGTTTGGTTTATTTGTAGGTTTATTCTCAAGAAGTGAAGGCACACAAAGAGGAAAAAGTCTTCCAAGTCTAGCCCCCTTTGCGGTCACCTTCCCGGACTCCTGGTCCTGTACGACACAACCAGAGGAGGAGAATGAGATTTTGCAATTATTCTCAACTAGTTGACCAATAGAAACTAGATTTGTAGTCAAGCTTGGTGAAACAAAAACATCTATTAATGGTAAAGGGCTCATGACATCACCAATAGCAGTAATGTGGAGACTTTCTTTGTCGGCAGTTCGAACTTTAAGGTTTGTAGTCAATGATATTTTTTAGAAATGCAAATGATGATTTCATATGATTGGTGGCTCCGGTATCTAAGTACCACGTGGAGGAGAAGGATGAATGTTTACCTAAAAGTTCGAATGCAGAAAATCCATTGATAATCATCTGTTGAACTAACTCGGTTTAACGGAGTAGGAGAATCAGGCTGTGCAGAAGGACTAGGTAGTGTAGATGAAGGATCACCCTGATCGAACGTGGCAGAAGAAGCAGTGGTAGCAGCGTAGGCGTGAGAAGCTGGATTCTTTGGACGTTTCCTACATTCTGAAACGACATGACCAGGTGCTTTGCAGTAGTTACAAACTTTATGTTTGCATTGAGAGGCATAGTAACCATAGTTATTGCAACTTTAACATTTCACTTTACTTATGTCCCGAGGAGGTGGTCTTCCTTTGGCAACATAGGCAACTGGAACAACGCTATCATGAACTTTTTGTTCAAGAGTAGCCCTTGTCACCTGGCATTGTTCTTCATTGAGTATTTCCTTAAGGCAATCATCCAAAGATGGAAGTGGAGCTCTACTCATCAAGCTAGAACGAACAGGCTCATACTCAGGACGCAGTTTCATCAAAAACTGATCATGATGATTGGTTTGTTGGAGTTTGAGTAGTTCAGGAAGCAGTGCTTTTGCGACGTTAGCAAATTTGATTTCATCTTATTCGAACCACAAAGCAAGAAATCCTGAGTAATAATCCTGTACGGACAATGTTCCTTGGGTATAATTGGCAATTTCAAATTCTAGTTGAAATTGCAGCTTTGATTTGGTCATATACCATTTTTATGTAGACCCACATTTCTTTTGCTATTTTGCAGGGTCTGAGATGCAAAACGAAATGTGGTTCCACAGATCCGAGTATCCAAGTTTTTATCTTTGCATCTTTTGTTTTCCAAGACAGGATTTTCTTAGCATCTTCCACCGGTGTCTTTTCAAATCCATCAATATACTCCCAAAGTTCTTTTCCTTTAAGGTATAATTGAGATTGAAGCGCCCATGTCGCATAGTTTTTTCCATTAAAATGAGCAATGGCAATGTCTGATTTCTCAGATTTCTCCATTAGTACAGGAAAGAAGCAATATCCAAGGTTTGCACCAACAGAGCAAAAAACACTCAAACAGCACGCAAAGCAACCGCTGTCTTTGTTCAGAGAAGCAAGATATAGAAGATCAGATCACCTGACAGTCCTGATCTGATAATCCAAAATAAACAGATGCTACTAGCAAGCTGGAGACCACAATATCTTCCAACAGAAATTAATCACAGCAGGGAAAGAACCCAAATAACCAATCACAAGCAAAAAATACCCGAATAACTGATTGGATCACAGATTCGAGACACAGATCTGTGATCGGATCACTAATTTGTTCAAAATCAGACTGGGCGAACTACTTTCTTGGCTGAAATGGCCTACAAGGGGATGATCAGAAATTTACTTTCTTGAGGACTGTGTGATCTGATTGATCATTCAATCACCTTTTCACACGATTTGGTCCCAAATCTATAGAGTCGAATGGATGGGATGAAAAACTAGTGCATAAAAATGGGAATTTCAATTGATAGATCAGATGACCCTCTTTTGATCACCAAAAAAATTCAGAGAAAATCCAGAAAAACTCACTTAAAATGGGTGAACCCACCGCTGAAAAGGACCCCTCTGATTGGATGACTCAGGTGGCCCCACTTTGGATGGGATCTTCTTCTGGAGATCTGAATGTCGTCTGTTTACTGTTTCTGCAGAAATTCTGGATTTCCTTAAATCAACTTCAAGAGCAACACCACACATCTACAACATTGCTATCAATGATCTACTAGCTTTGATACCATGTCATCTTGTAAAGATGTTAGAAGATGATAAAAGAAGAATAAAGAAGAGTTTGATGAATTGTTGTGTCCTCTAGGGATCAGCTGAATATCATTATATAGGGGCTGGTAGTCCAATCAAAGGATACAAACTTGGTAAGATAAATATTACAATATATTAAGATCCTCAATCCTAGCTAAACTACCAAAACAGGAAGAGTAAATATACAAGTAAATCTCTAAAAGAAGTAATGCACAGGTGGGTGTTTTGATCAAGTCCCACATATGAGTTTATTTCACTGGTAGGCATGGACCTGGATTATTGGGCCTCTATTGACAACTAGAACCTGTAGACAACTAGGCATTAAATCCCAACTTACATGCTAATAAATGGTCATCATAATGATAAATTTATTTGAACTTTATGATCTGGAATTTCATGGAGAGGGGATCATCACTGTCATCATCAGTTGTCCCAACTATGTTGGGGTTGGCAACGGGAATTTTGATTTTCCATTCCTATCTATCCTTAACCAAATTCTTGGATAGATTGCAATTCAAATCTATCCTTACGACTTCCATCCATGCTCTTTTCATCTTACCCCTTTTCCTTATGAGCCATCAATCTACATAGAAAAATTTTGATTTTCCATTCCTATCTATCCTTAACCAAATTCTTGGATAGATTGCAATTCAAATCTATCCTTACGACTTCCATCCATGCTCTTTTCATCTTACCCCTTTTCCTTATGAGCCATCAATCTACATAGAAAAACTATTCCTTAACAGTGCCATTATTGGCCTCATTGGACACGTCCAAACCATCGCAGTGAGTCTCTCTTAATTTATCACGTATTGATACTACCCCTAAATGCTCCCTAGAGGCGCTCAATCCTGATTCTATCATCCCCGGTTTACAACACTTCCATCTCAACATTCTCATCCCTATTACACAGTTTGTGCACGTGTTACTTCTTGATTGGCAAACATTTTACTTTACACATCATAGCTTGTCTGATCAATTGTCCTGTAAAATATTCCCTTCAATCTTGTTGGTATGCGCCGATCACAAAGAACTCTAGAAGCAAGTCTACACTTAAACCATCTTGCCTTTATCCTTTGTTCGACATATTTTTCAATCTCTCAATCCTCACTAAGTATCAGTCCAAGGTATCATAATGAATCTCTTTTTGATCTCTCTTGAGCTTCAATTCTCATAGGAGTTTCAGCTCTTGCACATTTATACTGAAGTTGCTATTCATATTTTCTATCTTTGTATGACTTATTTTAAAGCTCTTGGACATTTTTCAAGTTTCACATTCATGTCATCTCTCGATTTCAGAATAAAAAAATAAAAATAAATTCACGAAAAGCTCCCTGCAAATTATTAGACTGCAAATTACTGTTTTTTTTTTTCTTTTTTACCATTTGTTGTCCTCCATAGTCCAGATAGTTTGGTAAATTTGAATTGTATGTGTTTAAATGGGTTGGTAGTTGGTACCATTTATTAAATGCTACTTGATGCTCACAGGATCCTTCATCTGCTTGTAGTAGTGCCACTGCCGTAAGATGATTGTCAGAAATTACACTTGAAGATAATGTTTTCAGAATTACATGGCTCTTGCATATAACTCATCCTGTATTTTTTTTTACTATTTGTTGTCCATCCATGAGGTTACACATTCCAGATGGTTCAGTAAATTCAAACTGTATGTGTTTAAATGGGTTGGTTGTTGGTACCATTTATTAAATGCTACTTGATGCTCACAGGATCCTTCATCTGCTTGCAGTAGTGCCACTGCCAGAAGATGATCGTCAGAAATTACACTTGACGATTATGTTTTCAGAATTATATGGCTCTTGCATATTACTCTCTTCTTTTTTATTTACACAGCTTGAATAAAAGTGTCTTAGACCATTTATGCCCTTTGTGAAATAGGACCATCATGGCACTGTGGAAGGCTAGATCCTTGAGTCTTGAGCAGAAGGTGCAAATAGTGGAAGAGGAATCTGATGCAAAATGCCTCCTAACTGAAGAGAGTGGATCTTTCTTGGGCATAGAAGATGCCAGCATGTCAGAAGTTTATTCCTCCATTCTTCCATTAACTGTGAGATCTCTTCTCTCTCTCTCTCTCTCTCTCTCTTTCTGTGTGTGCGGCGCGCGCTCGTGAAAATTTGTGGTTTGTCAAGGCATTGGTTCTCTGCACATGTGGCTCATATTTGGCTAACCAGTTTGTTGATCTCATAGGTCTTAATGTAGATTGTGGAAAGCCGGAAATCTCAAATAATGGAATATCCTACCCCTTCTAATTGTCTATTTTTTATATTTGTTTAGTTTTAGGATTTGCAATCTGGAAGATTTGTGGAGCATAATTCAATACACCATGAAGCAGATCAGTCTCAGGAAAGAAAAAAAAAAAAATTAGTTAAGCTGCATATGACTCAGCCAAGTCAAATTGAGTGGCCATTTAGTCCCTAAACGCACACCCCCCCCACCCCCCCCTCCTCCTTTTCCCCTTCCCCTTCTCTCTGTTTATAAAAAATTAAGCAAAAATCAGATTACAATAGAAAAAATTTAAATACAAACGTATGGGAGGATTTTTGCCCATTGAATGATAAGCTAAGACCACAAGTCAGGCATATAGTCGACCCAGACCTTTATTTTATGACCCAGTCTCCCCAGAGGATTTTTAAAGTAATTTTTAATATAGTTTTGTATTTAAAATTTACAACCTTTATTTTTATGATATCCCAAAAATAAATTGCCCAGAACAAGTTTTGTGGCAATGAACGTGGAGATGGATGCAACAATGATATGTGGCAACAAAATACCATCTTTTTTCTTTACGTTGGCATGGGAACTATAAACAAATGTTTATTATTTTATTGCTGTTATTGTTGTTGTTATTATTATTATCAGGAGTGGGATTTCAAGGTTACAGCAGTACATCTTACACGTATGCCAGATTTCTCATTTTGATTTCTTTTCTTGGTGTGCCCTCAGAGTAACTTGCTGATGGAGCTGTTCAGCGGAGGTTACTTGGAGCGAAAAGTAATGGAAATAGTTGGATGTGTTGATTACTCTTGTACACCTTGGGAATTGGTGAAGTCTGATGTATTCCAGAGGCAAATTTGCTACAAATTTGACAAGCGTGTTTCTCGTTATGGAGGCGAAGTGACCAGCACCCAGCAAAAATCTACAGTCTCCGGTAGAAAAGGATGGGTTATTGAAGAGGTCATGGCTCTCCAAGGGGTCCCACTCGGTGATTATTTCAGTGTATGAATGGCTTCTGTTGCTCATCATTATTAAGTATCTATATGATGTCAGTTCAACAGAAATGGAGTTTCTACTTTATTGGAGCAGGAATGGTACAATTAGAGCCCACCTTTTGGTGATCATATTTATAGCCATTCATCTGGCGGTACTCATCATATTTTACAATAACAGCCAGCAGTCCCATATTATAGGGGACGGCAATCCAGATGTTTAGGTTCATTAAGTGTTTGGTATCCTTGGGGAAATCCTTTCAATAGTGGGGAGTCTGGGGACTAGTTATATTGATGATTTGAATCATCGAAGGTGGGCTACATTACATATATAGTTTGTAGGACTGCATAAATAGTAGTACAGAACATAGTATAATTTCTTAACTATTAGTACATGAGGGAATTAAATTTCAGTTTTGTACCATCAGGCATGTCCTCAAACAAAATTAGAGTTACTGACCACAAAAACTGGCCAGCCTGCCTGAGACTGAGTCAACTTGTCGTAGTTTTGTTTTCATTCCTTGGGCATCCATGCAGTCCTCACAAATCTCTCTTTGTAGATAAGTATACAGAAAGTGTCTTGTCTAATTGCACTTTGTCTTATCTTTGTTTTGCAGCTTCATTTAAGATTCCAGGTTGAGGATCTGCCCGCTCGATCAAAGGCATGCAATGTCCAGGTATTCCTGGGGATTGCTTGGCTAAAAAGCACAAGGCATCAGAAAAGGATTAGTAAGAATGTCTTGTCGAAACTAGCTGATCGCCTTAACGAGATGTTTGCTGTGGCTGAAAAGGAACTCATTCAAGGAAAATAGAAAGATTTCCTGAAGGAGTAGCAAATATAGCTGGTCACCTGTGGATCAGAAGAGGGTATATTCTTATAAATATCCTTAGCTGATGTTGGTTAATCTCCAAATCATCCTATTGGATAAAATCTGAGAGGAATCTTTTACTAATTTGCTTGCCTTGGATACATAGGAGGTGCTAGAAAGAAATCATTTGAGGTGGTGATGTTATGACGAAAGAGTTCATAAAAAGAATGGTGGATGTTATATGAAGATGAAGAAATCTGGTTGATAAGGGGAAGCATCAGTTACATCAAGTGGGTTTATATCACATAGCTGATGTTTCAAAAGCTCCAGTTTGCCAGTTTGGAAAACCCATGTGCAAGAGTCTGTTGCTATGATTGATGCTCGGGATTTATTGGGAGCCAGCTTTCATGATTCGAGAGGGATCACCATCTGCGTGCAATTACTGATGTTGTTAATTTGCCATCAGTGCATGAATGTACGAGATCGAATCATCCTATAATTTTGACTTTGGTTTAAGAAGAAAACATGTAGGTAAAGCCTCTTCTGCAGATGAGAGATTTTTCAGCGCCATTCAAATGAAGTCAAACTTATTGATTATGGTTTTTATAAAGTTTGAACAGAGCGGGCTCCCAGTTACATGCAATGCTCTCAGTAAGCACATGGAAGTTTGAGGTGAAGGCTTCTTACTTGTATATGTCTCTTGCCACCTATTGTTTTTAGGAAGGTAGAGAATTTAACCAATTAAAACCATGAGAGAATCTGTGTATTTCTCCATTGTTGCTTGTCCTCATTGTTCAACAAAATTTGTTGCATAATTTGTTTTTTCTTAGTTTAGCAAAAGGAGCAGCCTGATGCGAACTTTAGGATACTTGGTTCGAGTCATGGCGTTCGCACTACAGCGGATTTAAACTTGTTTCGGTAAAGCAAGGATGGATTGAGAGAAACTGCACCTGTTTCTTCTGTTGTAGGTGATCGAGCCATTAACAGTTGATGATATTGATCTAGAACTTGGGCAGTTGCTGCATGAAAATATTTGGAACTGTAAAATTTTGTTTTATTGGTGGATTAAGATTCTTATTTTTATGAACCAATTGATGTAGCTCTGTAACAAAGCAAATCGTGCAATATGTTGTTTATAATATGTCATCTACTTTTGTTGTTGAGAGGCTAGTGTAAATTTTCTTATGCAAGTAAATTCTTCTTGCCCTTCTGTTGTCTCTAGATCACACAAATTCGTTAATTTGCAAATTCAGCAGCTCTTGAATCTTGTAATTTCACAATCATGGGGGTAGACATGTTTGGCTATGGATAGGCTGTTTGAATATCAATTTTGATTGGATTTCTACTCCAACCCCGTTTAGGGAGTGGCTTGACATTAGCGTGGCCCTTAGAGCCACTTGTGCACAGCTAAATGTGGGGCCCACCCGGGACTAGCACTTGGGGGGATTGAATGATCTCCCTCGGCCTTTCATCTCTGCAAAAAAAATTAGCCCCACCTGTAAATTCTATCATCTCCTTCTGGCCTCTACTAGTTTAACGGTGTACAGTCAATTCGGATGGGTGTATAGTTAATCCAACGGTCTAGTCTATTCGGATGGGTGCCAAACCCGGGGGAGGATGGACCATCAGGTGGGCCCCACCCTCGGTGCTGGATAGCCATCGAATGGAAAATATCATGATATGAAGCATGTATTTACCGCGACATTTTCGTGATAATATGCTGAGAGAAACCCTGAATTTGAAATTCACCAGTATTTTCCTGAGTCAATAAATTCCTGAGATCATATTTATGAGGATGCTTGTAATTGGGACTTTTAATGGACCTAGGTCCAGCCTGGGTAAGCTTAAGCCCAAATAAACACCATATTGGAAGTAAGAGGCCCAAGTTTAGTACAACTTCCTTATCAGGTTTGCACCAAATCTCGGAGTCCTGCTCTTACTCGAATTTGGGCCCCTTGGTCCCTTTTTGTGTAGAATCAGGCCTCCAATATCCCAGGGTTTGGGCCCAGATTCCAGGGTACCTGAAACAGTTTATGGACTTGGGACTCAGGTCCTGTGAGTGCAGCTCAAATCCTTCCTGCTGACTGCAACTTCTTTTATTCTAATTATTTTTTGCCACTGTTAAATACTGACTCACCCATAGCCCCCACCAACACAATCATGGATCAACCTTTGGCTGTATTTTTAGAGAGGGAGATCCCTGGTTGACAGCCCTAGTTGGAATTAGGTGGTACATTCCATCAGCACCTTATTATTGTACTGCCCAAGGTTGATCGTTATTTAGACTGTGTATCATCATAGGCTATAACCTTTTCCCCTATGGATGGTAAGGTCAAATGCTCCCTTCATAGTTGATCCAGGTCCACTGAGGTAAGTCTAATATGCCTGATCACAAGCCCAAATTAGAAAATGGGTCCAAATCTAGAATCCGTATCCAATGTTTAAGACTCAAGTCCTTTGGGTCCTCGTGGGTCCTTGGGCACCCATTTTCCTATGATGCCTGAATATAGTATGAATACGGCAAGGACATGATAACAGCACATATTTTATACATAAAAGTGAAATATCGGATACGATATGACGTGATATGTTGTGACCCGATACTTTGTCCATTTTGAAATATCCATGGATCATAGCCATTTTCATTGCTACTATGACGAGCTATTGGCCCTGTTTAGGTGGTCCCACTTGAGTATTGGTAACACTATCAGAATTTGAATGTTGCTCGGTGTGTTTAGGGTACAGAATTGCAGTTGTTTGATTTTCTTCCTGTGCCCCTTTGATCCAAATCATTCATCTGTGATTGGCGTGGGCAGGCATGCACACATGCATATACTTAATGGTGAAAGTACATCTATAGTACGACCTAACAATGGTGATTAACAAGGATTACAATGGTGATGAACAAGAATAAAGAGGGGAGGAGCATTGCAGGAAATTCTCGTTGTTCCACCCTATTGTGCTGGTGATCGGAATCTTCTTATCCTGTTGCTGATGCTGCTGTTTTTCCCTTTGAAGGTAGGATCCATTGGCAATCCTGGCACGTCGGCAAACTGCATATCAATTATATTCTGCCCTGTTGGACTCTCCTTGCCTAATTTGGAGCAGCAATATTTCATTGCCATTCATGTCATCCAATCAGTGGGCTTAGAGGCCATCCAATGTAGCATCCATTGTACAGTTGTGCGTACAGACTAGAGTCATGTTGGAGTTAACCGACATGCGATAACAGTTATCGCTATAGACTAGATGAACAAAATGTCAAAAACTACATGCAAAGACACCAGAAAGGAAAAACAGGCTAGTATGCAAATGCCAGAGAGTATAATATAAAGTGAACTCATATATGAGCACCCGAGTACATATATATATGCTCTCAATGGATGGATCAATGCCAAGACTTATTTCTCCATGCTTTTCGTTCTGTTTTATTACTAGCTAATGTAATTACACTCTTACTTGTATTTTAGGATGCCTGAGTTTTTCAGTGGTGTTATTTCAGGACTCATGCCACAAGACTCAGAATGTTGATGAAAAAGTCCTCCTGTGCATCATTCGGAATTGTGCATGTTCTGCAGCAGCAATGTCGTCAAGAACCTACAATCAATCAAAGTCGACAGAGTGAATCAAAATTAAGTGTCTAATATTTCTTTGAAACCCTTGCAACTATCAAGTCAAAATTTTGGAAGGGATTGAATATTGATTTGAGGAATCACTGGGTTCTACCCCTTTCAAATTGTTTACTTCGTTTATAGTCTACAACGCCCATACACCAATTTAGATAGAGACACTGATGCAATAATTATGTATACAATCTACAATTTAGAACACTAATACTGATATGGTTGAAGGTGTGTGGTTTGTAGTTGCCAAATTGGAAGATTCTAACCCTCTCCAATCAAACAGAAATGGCTGAAGATACTAGGATTAGGACCAACTCTAGACGATTTTTAGTCTCTTCCATTGTACAAAGTGCCCGACCAACCAGATTGCCAAACCAAGATTCCTCCTTTTAATGTTAATAACGTATCATTTGTCCAAAATATTGATTCCTGTAATACTCATTAGATGAAATGCAGTACTTGAAGTTATTGTAATTTTCTTTTATCCACATATTATATCAGTGTATTTATTTTTTATTTTTACTTTAAATCAAGGAATACATCAATTTTATGCTCAATCGATGAAGACAGTTCCATTATACATATTAAACAAAGTTTTACTGTTTCAGATTTATTTGTTTTTTTTGGGTTAGTTAAAAAATAAATGAAATGATTGTATGGCGAAGTTTCAGATATATCACGTGTATTGTAACGTCAATCGATTAAATCCAAATACATTAAAAGCAATTTTCTAGGTTTTTTTTTCTCATGAGGAATGGTCATCTTTGTCAGGGTACTGGAATTTGGGAATTAGATAGAAACTTATACATGAAAATTTAAAATATAGAAAATCATAGAAAATGAGAAGTACCTTTTTTATTTTCTTGAGTCGGGCATTTTCCATCTTAAGCTGTTGAACTTCTAACTCAAGTTGTGTGGTATAAGCCTGTGAGAGAGACAATTTAGTGCATTTTTCACATAGGAACAATGATGCAGGATATGCTAAATATTTAGTCTACACTCGATGTGTTAGAATATGAGGTTACACGAACATGACACATACCCACTTGGGAGTTAGTGGAGTGGCATAAGGCATGGGTTTGCTCCCAATGTCCTGTGTTCGAAACCCACCCCATATTTGCCTGATGTGTGTTTGCGTGGATTTAGCAGGCGCCACCCGGGGGATTAGTCTGTTGGTCAAAGACCTTAGGGATAACCATGTCAAAAAAAAAAAAAAAAAAAAAAAAACCAATCATGACACATGAGTACACACATATTCACAAAATTAGAGATGTCTTTAGGTTGGTTTCAGAAAATTGAAATTGTTTGGATCTTAAGTCATGTAATTCCACTCAGATATGGTTTTCAGTCTGGCTAAAAGACCTACGACAGAGGATCCCCATGAGTAATGTTCTCTTAGAGGATAAATAATGTAATTTAAGTCTTTATAAAGAGCTTTATGTCTCTCCTCTTCACATGCACAAATCTGCATCTAGATAACTATAAACACACATATGAGGGATTTGAAGATGGGAGAGGAACAACCCGAGGCTGAAACTCAGACAGCTAACCCTACAAATTATACATGGCTGTACCTTCATCTTCAACATTAGGCACAGATATTTCTTGCGATTTATTTTACCCTAAGATCCAGCCATGGGTTGAAAAATCCATGGCAAGCCTAACACTATTAACCATGTTATCATGAATAAATGGTCAAGTGATGGTAATGAGTAGGACACACCATTTGCTAGAGATGGAGAGGAGAGTCGATGCTTCACACCAAGAGTACATAGTGGGCTCTTTATATGCCAAAACACCAAAACACGTTGGCGTTTACGCTAATTCTTTCTGCTTTATTACTGATGATCCTTTTGTATAATTGGTATTGATAGGAAATGTGTTTCATAGAAAGGGACTAAAAGCAAAGGATTAAAGGTGAAGATCCATAAGGGGCCTTCAAACAATCTCCCCTCTCATAGCAAATAATTACAGACCCATAACAATAGTAATAAACCAAATCATCGCTGAAGGGATGGTCCCCTCTAGATCTCCACTTTTGACCCTTTTAGTGGCATCTTTAATACTCTATGAATCCTTGGATTTCAACACCAAGTAGGCCAAGGGGTTCTGATAGATTTTTATAAAACTCACAAAGTCTATTCAACACCAGGGATAATTTCTTTGATCCATCTCAATTGGGATATTTTGAAAAACTGAGTAGGGAGATAAAACTAGAGAAGAACAGGAAGCTCCTAAAGCCAACTAGTATAAACCTCTTTGGACTCTTATACCTGTTTTCTTGCTCTAGACCTTGCAGCTGACTCCCTGTTCTTTATCATCCTCCTGAACCTTTTCTCCGCCGGAGTCGTAACTCCAATTGCATCCTCACTCTCTTGCCCCTGATTCTCTCCCCCATTTGCCATCTCCATCCCAAATCCATCCAAAAGCTGTAATGGGAACTGACTGACAAACCCCATTTCAATGTTTCCAACTCCAGAACTCCCCTCACATTGTTCATCTTCAACAACAGATGCTTTGTTACTGCCTTCGTTCTGCAGGTCGCATTTTATTCTCTTCACTCCATTTCCATTGGAATTCTGCCAAGTGGAGATCACTTCTGCAGTTGGGTAATTTTGGGGTCTCATGGGGTTGTTTGTGACCAACATCTGGTTTTGGAATTGAACAGTCTGGAAGGGAAAGTTCTGGAACTGCAATGGCTTTGGCTCTGCTTCAAATGATGCTAAGGTAGGATACATGGTTTGGGCTTTTGATGGGTTTTGAAAATGAAGTTGTTAGATTAGAAGCTTTCAAGGCTAGAGATGGGTGGTATAACATCTGTTATGAGAATGATAAATTAGTCAGAAAATGGACACTAGATGATAGAATTGGAGCTAGATGTTAACAGTTTAGTCCTTACAATCACCTAATTAGTAAAAAAGAAATGAAGCTCGATCTGGGTCTATCAAGAATTTGAGTCATGATACTATATAAAAAAAAGATCGAAATTCGCATCATGCAAACATCAAATTGAGTTCTACAGAAACTGGTTGTTCATAATCTTCATTTTCCAACAACATGCAAGCATTAGAGTCGATACCTCATTGTCTACAACTGCAACAGAATGTAAATCTCTGCCACCGATGAGAAAACCTTCATGATATTGGAGTTTTATGTTCAACACTCATTACAGGGACAGAGAGGAAGAAGAAGGAAATAAAACCTTCATGGTTTTGGAGTTGTATTCATACACGATACAATGGAAAGAGAGGAAAAGGAAAGAAATGAATGAGAGAAAAATTGGTTTCTCTAACATGCAAGCATCTTTTTGATCGTTTCTACTTTCTACACGTTTGTCTTTTCTGAAAGAGGAAAAGTAGAGGTAGAAAGAGAAGGAGAGATGCATGCATGCAACAGTGTCCACATTAACTGCTCTTTGGAGGAATCAACCCACGAAGTGGACTTGCAGAACATAGTAACTGCTCTCAGTCATCAAAGCTTTCAACAAAAAGCTGAACTTAGTTGAAATGATCTTACAAATGAGAGAGAGAGAGAGAGAGAGAGAGAGAGATTTCAAGTTGGTTTGAAAGTAGAAGGAATCACGAAACAACTCTCTTATCTCTCTCTCGTATGACAATCCATAGTTTCCTCCGCCCTCGGTTCTTTCATGTGGGGCCCATATTCTGTGATGCAGAGTTGCTATGGTCCCACATCGGATTAATTGCTCCCAAAACAATGTAAAATGGAAGTGTCTGATGGAGTGGGCCATCATGACATATGTGGGGCCCATATTCCGTATGGGGAAAGTTGTTATGGTCCCACATCAGATTGATTTAAAATAAAAAGCCAGAATGAATGTGTTTGATGGGAATGGGCCATCATGACGTCTGGGGCCCACTCATGGGTTGCCTTACCAGTCGGATGGTAATTCCTAGGTATGATTGGATCCAAGTACCTTGATCCCAACCGTCTAAATGATCCATCTCTTTATGTCAAATTTGATCCAATGCCTGTAATTTCTTTCTTTTTTTTTTAAGTTGCAAAAGAATGTCATTAAAAAAAAGGGTTTAATAAAAACCCAAAAAATATAAGCCAAAGAGGGTAAAAAAAAGCACTACTAAACAATAGATAAGAGGAAGAGAAGGAGCAAAGAAAAGCAAAATACAAATCAAATGGTCATTCTTGGATGTTTAGATAACTATCAAAGCTTCTTAAGATATGACTGGAGGTGGTCCCCTTTAGCCTCTTGAGAGAGAAGGATCGATATGTCCACCATGACAAAATTAAGGATTTGGGAGGTTTTCAACTTGATATTAGATAAAAACCGTGTGCATCTTGCCTTCCAGATGGAGAAACAAGTGGAAAGGAAAATAGCTCCAATGCATTTCATGGTTTAAGCATCTACTCCATAAGACAAGCTAGTTCGTGGACTTGTAGCTGAGGGTTTGGGAAGGAGGCTCAAATGACACAGAGAAAGAACGAGCTTCCAAACCTCATTGGCAATAGAGCATTGAAAAAGAAAGTGGGGGCTGTTGTATGAATTTTTCAAGCACAGCAGGCATGTGGATGCAAGATTGGTTCCCCTCTTATCTGAGCCCAATCGGAAGCGGCGAGCCTTCCATGGAAGATTTTTTGATTTAAGCAAGAGATTTTTGGTAGCATTAGAGAACTCTACAACAGAGGGGCCCAAGACTGATACAAATATGTTGATTTGATGGCATCCCAAGTAGTCTTGAGCGGCAACATGCTGGAGTTGGTAACTGTTACATTGTATGTCCTTAATTCAATGGATGATGTAAATAAATTTATTTATTATCTTAATTGATATATAATACCATATATGCTTTTATTCATGAGATGAATATGTTTCTGTTAATGGTTGCACGTAATTAATACAAAATGACAAGATTGTTTATGAGATGAACATGAGCCCTTAAGTATATTAAATGTGATTATATGTGTGGATGAAATTCACAAACATGAGACATAGATCGTAACTCTTATACTTGAAGTAATCCACAACTAGTGATGAGAGTGGGTTATCTCATCTGAAAAGGTTGTAGCACTGCAATCACTATGAGATAGTGTGGTTTGTCTCGACCATTAGAGTGGAAGACTCAGGATTGTTGTGATAGTACATTGGATATACTGAAAGACAATGAGTAGTACCTTATACAAAATGCTGTCTTTAATTAAGGAACGCTCCCATAATTTCCAAGCAATAGACTCTAATACTAAGAGAGTAATGAACTCAAGTTTTTGTTATGTATTTACTTTAACTTACTAATGAGTGACACAAAATGTAGGCCAATACTTTGGTATCTTAGGTAGATGGTAGTGGGATTGTGGAAACATATATATATATATTCTCAAGATGAAATTCATCGTCTAAAAGAGAAATATCCCCTTATGCTGCTTAATGGAATTTTTTGTGGGTGAGTGCGCACCTATCTTGATTAGGAGTTAATCAAATGATATCGATGATCAATGTGATTAATTCGGTCACAAGGATAATAGAGGTGGGTCCAATTTGGTTGGACAGTTTAATTCCAATGGATCCATGGATAAAATTGATGGAGGGGTCTACTTGCAGTAATTGAGAAGTTTAGATTTTTCTTGTAAATATTTCTAGGACTGGAGTGCAATTGTATTTATTTAGTGCAGTTATTTGCAACTTACCGTGGATCTGGAACTCACATGAGATGTGGGCTACAAATGCTTCAGTTAGAGCAAGATCTAAGGAATCCCTAGTGGTCCCTATGTTAGCCCTAAGAAAGAGAAAGTTTTATTCCAGTTAAAACTCATAAGGATAAGTAAATTACATAAGAGAATTAGAAGTGAGACTTCTAAATATATCAGGAGAGGGAGAGATAGAGTCCTAAAATCTATATATAGGAGGGTAGGGGTGGATGTTCAACCGGGAGTTACACGCCCAACACTTGGACATCCCCAAGGTCTCTCTCTCTCTCTCTCTTTTCTCCTCTAATTTCTCCACTTGAGTGCTTTGGGTTTATTCTCAATTAAGATCCCACCATTGTTTATGAGAAGTTCTCAACGAGAGGGTCATAGCATGGAAGATCGCAAAGCCTAGGAGATCCAATCTGTGAAAGGGTTTTGCGGGATCAAGAACATCAACTTCTCGATTTGAGAGTAACTTAGCTCCTTAGGTATAGATCTGCAACTAGTTATATTAGTAGATCTTTTTGCTTGCATGTGCTGGTTCGGATCCTTCTTTTGTTAATAGATCCATGATCTTAATACATGAAATAAGGGTTTTTAGATCTTGGGATCGGGTTATAATCTTTTGGGTGTTTAATCCCTGCATTAAGATGGTCAAAAGTTTTTAAAAACCTATCTAAAAGGCCCACCTACTTCCAACAGTAACATACCAGTAGAGTTGATCTTGATAGGAAGACAAGATACGAGTTTGCTTACAATATTCCTGTGAAAACATCTTGACTTCCATGAGGAAAAAAAGTCCATTATCCCTCAAAGATACAGGCATTCACTCGATCATCTGGGTTGAAAGAAATGTTGGGAAAAAAACTCGGCTATAGGATTATTTAATGGCCAATGTCAGTAACTTATGGTAAATCTTTGCCAAAAAGATCTTAAGGTTCTTGTCTATCTTAAGTGGGGCGATTAGATCAATGGTACGGATCAGGACACCATTGCCTCTTTTGGCTATGGATTTGCATGCTATGCGTAGTACATGCAAGTGTTCTGAATTTAAGGTGTGCTAGATTTGGGCTGGGCATGGCCCTCATTTTGTGGCCTCAGGGTCTATGGATGGGCCCACTTGAATGTGTGTTGACCGTCCATCATAGCTTTTAAAAGTCCAACACGGCCCAATAAAAGCTGGTGTAGTTATCATACTTTATAAGAAACTCTTTTTTGAAAGTTAAAGCAGAACTTTTAGCAAAAAAACGAGAAGGTAGAAAAAGAATTTTCCTTTTTAGGATTTTATCGGAGAAAACACTTTATGTGGTCACTATATAGAAAATGTCATTTTAACTAAACTCACATCAAACTAGCCTTTTCGCCCAAAATCTCTCTTTCTCTGTTTTTTTTTTTTAATCAGTTTTTTCATTTTCAGTGTTGAGGGTTGACGCTGACCTTCATTTTTAGTGTTGAGAGTTGATGTCGACCCTGGCAATGCCAAGAAGATTGCAAGAGACCCATCAACCCCAGAAGTCCAAGTACTTCTCTCTTCCTAAAAAGTTCTCTTCTGTCTTCCTCCGTAAAGATAATAGAAATGATAGTGTCTGTGATGCTGCTAATGGTGCCTTTATTTGGATATGAAGGGCTTGGGCTCCGTTTGAACATCTCAATAAACCATAGCATTGCATCTTTAGTATTTAAATCCCTAATCTGATATTGTTTCCTAGCTATCGATCCTAACATAGAATGTACCACTTCTATTGTCATCATCGTCTTATCATTATCTTAGCAAGTGGATTGTTTTCTTGCTTATGCTTTCTTTATATCAAGATGAACCACTGTGTAGACAAAATAATGAATCTGCAAAGGGGAACATGTGCAGTTGGTGGATGGAACGAGTTTTTTCACCTTTCTTTTTAATTAGTGAAGGTTGAAAAAGTTCTCGAACTAGTGAAACATAAAAGAGTATTTGCGCTTTGAGTATTGGTTACAGACACTATCATTTCTGTTATCTTTGCGGAGAAAGACCGAAGAGAACTTTTTAGAAAGGGAGAAGTACTTAGACTTCTTGGGCTGATGGGGTTTCCTGCAAGTTTCTTAACACTGCCAGGGTCAATAGTGACGTAGGCATTGACATTCTGCCTTGGCAGAATGTGAATTCTAGGGTCGACGTTGACCCTCAATGCTAAAAATGAAGGTCAACGTTGACCTCAATACTAAAAATGAGGTTGACGTTGACCCTCGAAAAAAATGGTTAAAAAAAAAAAGGATTGCGGGTGGGAAGGTTGGATTGGTGTGAGTTTGGCTAAAGTGACATTTTTGGTATAGTGGTAGTATAAATTATTATTTTCTTTTTTTTGTAAAATCCTCTTTTTTTTTTTTTAGGTACCCAGCTTAGGGTGTTGGAACCCAAGCCCTTTGGTGAAGGAAGTAGACCTCGGGTGAGGTGACAGGAACCCTCTAATGAAGGAAGTAAACCTCGGGTGAGGTAGAGTAGCCCTCGGGTGAGGGAAGGTAACTTCCAAGGTTCGAACCTTGGGCAGTTAGGTAAAAACTAACACCTTTTACCATTGGGGTAAGAGGCCGTTTTTAAAGAAGAAATTTTGTTTTACAAGAATCGACCAACTTTCATGTTAAAAAAAAAAATTAAAATTTTACTTTTAGATAGGGCTGGCCACATAATTGAATATCTAAGGAGTGGATTTTTATTAAGTAATTAAAAATGAAGAACCAAAGGTGAATATCAAAAAATGACACCCCACCCCCGACAACACACACACACACACGAATAAAAATCGGATGAAAGAGGATGAGAAATAAATACCTAGCCAACTCCTTAGCAATTCAATACCTAAGAAAGCCAAAGTCTCATCTACTTGGTCCCTTCACCTTATATACCTCACCACCCATCCCTTATCCTTTCGCCAATCTTAGGTGTTTTATGCAAATAAAGGAGGCCTCTTTGGTATTATTCTTGTATTAAAAATTATGCCTATCTAAAACTGAATTGTGTTTAATCTTCTCAAATAATTTTGTAGTGTAAGAAATCATGTACGGCTCGCATGTCTTGGGTCCAATGTTAGATCAAGTAGGGCATATTCCAACAGAGATTACAACCCCACTTGGAGTAAGACTTACTCTGTCCCCACAAATAAAACTGCCAATAAGATCAATGGATGTGAGTTTCTTCGCAACTCTTTTGGGACTTACCTATGTAATGATAAGGCTCTAATTCTCCATTATCGTAGGTAAGACAAGAGTCAGAGATCATCAGAGCTTCCCAATCACTTGAATGCACATAAATCTCCCTCCGCGTGTCGGAGTCTGCGCATCTAGATCTATAGCTGGATCTAGGATACCAACTCAATCATCTTGCAATTACTGTCTTAGGAAGGGGATTGACTTAAAAGGGATTAAGAGATGGGAACAGAGAAAAGTATGAGAGAAAAACATGTTTTTATCTTGACCTTCAGTTTGTGTGATATCGCACAAAAGACGTAGAATTGAAAAAACAAATCTGAAGCCCCATGTATAATAACCACATTTGAGATATATTTTTGGTCATCACCATTTTGAGAAACTCATGCTATTCTATATTTAAAATCCTTTTTAATAAGTAAACGAAAAGGAAAATCCACATATAACCACGTGTAGCGCTTAACAATTACAAAAGAATCATTTGGACAAATCTAGAATCTCAGGAAACCCTTATTCAATGGACGATTTTCTACCAGTTGACTAGGACCAATATATTTTATCCTAAAAGGATAAGAGTATCTAAATTAATGCCCTCATGTATACTAAATTCAGGGTGATAATGCGAGAAAAAAAAAAAAAAACCAGAAAATTGAGTCAATTTTATCAAAAATGCTGTCATCAGTTTAATATGATTTGGATTGGATCCAAAGAGTCTCAACCTTTCAATTAAATAATTATGACTTCACTAACTGGTCAAAATTGGCCTTTGGCAGTGATTTGTGTGATTCAAATTTTGAGACTAATAGAGGTGATGCTTTGATAAAATTAAATGAGCATGTGGTTATTTACATGTAAGTTTTTCTACAAAAGTGTGGTCTAAAATCGGCGAATTTTGTTGGCCACAAATTTATATGGCAAAGAGAGAAAAACGGCTAATATTCTACAGAACGATATTAAGAGGATAAGAAAACTAATCCATTTCCCCTATTGAGCTTCTGTTACTAAAACCCAAACAACTCTACAACAATACCTCTACCTCGTTGGCTACTCTTGATCGGAAGGCTGCTTTCTGTTTCTCATCTCGTTTTTGGTACCTTTTATCACTTCCTTCCCTCATTCATTTCCTCAATTTTATTTATTTATTTATTTTGTGTGTGTTTTGTGCAATCCATCATTTTTTCAATAAGAAGAGTTATATCTGGTATAAGTTTGATTTGAGCCCCTTTTACGGTTTAGGATATGTGATCAGTGGGTAGGGACATATTAGGTCTCGTTTAGATTTGATTATTCTGCGCTTTCTTTGATGTGGAAGAAATATAAGCATCAGGGTTCGTTTATTCCCATAAAATATATAGGAATTGAATGCAAAGAAGTTCACGGTCAAATGAGCTCTACGATGGGTTATTAAAGAAGTGTGGGGTGAAAGATAACACAAGGTCAAGGACGGAGGAGATAAGATAGCAATGTAGAGTGGACCTTGACTTTCCAAGGATTTGAATTTGCTTGATATTCATTTCGAAGCTTCCCTTGATTCAATTTCCATTAGAACTCAATGTCCGGAATGTTAGAATTTCTAGGGTTGAATGTGGTCCAATGACCACACGCCCATGTGGGCCCCCCCACTTTAAATTACCATTCCACATTAGGACTCATATGCCACACGCCCATTAGGCTTTTGTACAAACTCCTTTTTTTGTTTCTTCTTTTTGTTGGAGATTTTCTTGTACCGTTATTTTATCCTTAATTTAATTTACCGTTACCAATAATAAAAAAAAAAATAGGACTCCTATATCGATAAATTTCCTTACAAAGATATCTTAGGTGTTTGGGGAAAGTTGTTAACCAAATAGAGTTTTCTATGCAAGGAGGAATGTAAATCCTACTTGGATTTGGACTCCATGATGGAAAGAGAGTTATTTAGGAAAACCTATATATAGGGTTTAGGCATTACTACTAATACATTGATTGCTCTATCGAGATCACATATAAAGATTGTAGTGGAGTAGTATAGTAAATCCCCAATTAAAGATAGCCGTTTAGATTAGGTGAATGCGATGGAAACAGGCATGCGTTTAATTTCAGATTTATGTCGTATTATTCAAATTGACACTATATTTATGTTGATCCGATTAAAGATATAGTAGTCAGATACTAACACTGAAATCCCTAGCTAATTCAAATCTAAGAAAAGTCAAGGTCCACTCTATATTACTGGGGGACAGCCATCATATCATCAAGCGGAAATCCCTAGCATCGATTTTTGTCAAGAATTCTCCTGAAAAAATAGGCCCTTTAGGTTTCATCAGGCACCGGATGACATGGAATTTTTGATCATCATATGGGCATCAGTTATGTGGGTTCCATTTCACACTCACAGAAATGAACATACAATTTGAAAGATAGCCAGGAAGTGGATGGTCAAATATAGTTGGTGTTCTTTCTATTATGAGCTGCCCAAACCTGTTTCAGGGATTGATCCAAGGGTGAAACTGGGGCCGGCTTCTGTTAATGTTAGACATTCTGGTGGGCTCATCAGGGAATGGACCATGCCTCAATATCAGTTGGAGTTGGGCACCTAGTTGAGATTAATATTTTCAGCCTGACTGATATTTCATAAATGGGTCGGGTTGGATTGATCCATCATTGTGATTTATGGTGGTTGATCCCGCCCAACTCGACCCATTACCAGCCATAGCGCATCCAACCCGACCTATTGGACCGCTAGCAATGTAGTATGTAATGGGCCACGAGGCCCAAATTTAAAGTGGATTGATTTTGTTATCGGATTGAAAATACCTTATCTTAATAATGTAGCAAATAGATGCTCTTGATGTTAAAAGAAATTAATAGATAGTAGATGATCAGCTGTTGATTAATGCTCATGGATGACTAGGGCATCATTTGAGGGTGTTGATCGTCCAAGAGAGAATGGATCTCAAAATGTAGGTGCCGGTCTGTGAGATTGCACAAAAAAAGTTTCTTCAAAACAAAACAAACGTACAAATTTAGTGAAATTCTTCAAAACATACTCCTTTCTTCATGTCGATCAGTCTTATAAAATAAAATTTATTTATATTTTCCAATTTGTACATAAATCCTAAAAAATTAAACCATCATCTTCTTTGAAGGATAGTAATCTCATCTACTTTAAAAAAAAAGAGTTTTTTTTTTTTTGATACCCCCGAGGTTTCTAAAATTTGTAAATAGGCACTTATAGTTTCAATATTTGTAAATGGACCCCTACTTTGGCATTTCAATATTTGTCAAGTTGATGGTAATAAGCAACCACTGGGAGTTGAAGGATGATGTTTTATGCCAAAGTATGGGCTTATTTACAAATATTGAAACAACATGCGCCTATTTTGTAAACCCCAGGGGTCATCATCGTCATCATCAAGACTTTGTCCCAACTACATTGCGGTTGGTTCCATGAACTCTATTTTTCCATTTCGATCTATGTTGAGCCAAATATTCAAAAACCACAGGAGGTATATACCAAAAAAAAAAAAAAAGAGTCTAAAATTAAAACTCCTACTAATTTAAAAAGAAAATCCAAATCCTAATCAGCCTGTTAAATAGCATGAATAGAACACCTAACACATTTAGATTACTCAAACAAAGAAAGAGAAACTAAAGAAAAATAGAAATTAATCAATGTGTTTGGCCATGGGCCCAGTTGAACTGGTTCACCGTCTTTGGGCCGCAGTGCTCAGTCCTCAAACAAGCAAAAGTTGCAAGCTTGTGCAAGATCTGGATCATTGACCAACAAAGAACCAAACGTCTCATTTATTGTGCACTTTTAGCCCTAATGATAGGTGATCGAAACCACTAAATCTTGAGGACATCCCACTCCCACGTTGGGCCCATAAGTCCCAATCCTCTACATCTAGATAATCTCTATTCCTCTTCCATCTAAAGCAATAAGAGGGACCCTTCTACCGCTCAATAGCATGCCTGCCTTGTGTGCGAGCGCTCAAGTTTCACGCACAACTGAGTTAGGGCTACTATCAGATTGATCAATATAATATAGTGGGACCAAGGCCTATTGTAGTCATGTTTGGCCCAGTGCCAACACACAGAAAATTTCTTTACAGCTGAACGTTTGTATTTATTGTATGTGGCCCCTCTAGTTACTTTGAATGATGTGGAGATTCTCTACATTAAGTAATTCAGAAGATCTGGACACTTGGGAAGTGGACATTTCCAGGTCGAGTCCCTCTTGGGATTCGAACTCGGGACCGAGTAGTTCGGATATAATATTAAGTTTTTCTTAGCTAACAATTAGACTCCTTAATATAGATATTTCTGGTGTTTAGGAAAAGTTGCTAACCTGATAGAGTATCCAGAGTCTAAATGCCAATTGGATTTGGACTCCATGATGGGGATCCAGAGTCTAAATGCCAATTGGATTTGGACTCCATGATGAGGGGGGGGGGGGGGAGTTTTATAGGTTTTATAACTTGTCTCTACATCAATACATTAATTGCCCCACAGAGATCACGTAGAAAGGCAGTGGTGGAGTGTAAAGAATCTCCAATTAAAGGTAGTCATTTAGATTAGCCGAACGCGATGGAGCCAAGTATGCATTTAGTTTTAGATTTCTATCATGCGATTCAAATCAATCCTATACTTACGTAGATCTGATTAAAGATATGTCAGTCACACACTAACCGTTTTCACCATTTCAATTTGATCTCAATTGAATGCATCTTAAGAAACTTAATCACATCATAAGTCTAATCCATATCATGACTGTATTTGTTGCTACTGATATTGTTGGTTTTCTCTTCGCATACTTGTTGTCTTTTCTTGATAGCTCAAGAAATGAGTCAAAAGATGAATCAAGTATCAAAGCTCTCCTCCAATCAGGATATTCATATGAACAGCATCCCTAAGTCTGTTCTGTTGCCCGCAAAGTCACTGCCAGAAAAAATGAACTGTCTGTGCTCACCTACTACACACTATGGATCTTTCAGGTGCAGACAGCACAGGAATTCTGGCCTAACCAGCCAAAGCAAGTCGATGGGTTCTACATCTTCCAATTTAGATGATAAGTCATCATCTACTGATAACATGAAAATAGCACAGTGCAACTAACACTGTTTGAAGAGATTTGCAATTTTTTAAAGGTCATAATCACTGTACTGTAGCTTCTAATAATGGAATGTTGATGTCAACGGCTTGAATTATTTTATATAAGTTTTCTTTGTTCCAATGAAACTTTGATATGATCAGATTTCTTTCATGTAAAACAAGCGAATGATTGTCATTATCGCAGAACATTGTGTATGGTGATTTGTGGGTCTGATTTATGTTAATTAATTGGTTATACATTTAATGCATACAATTTAACTTTCTCCCCTGATAAATTACATGTTATGAAGGAACTGTTTTTCCTTTTCTTTCCCTTTTCCTTTTTTTTTTTTTTCTTCTTTTTTTAATCTTTATGTATTGAAATTTATGAAAATTAATAACTATTATGTACCATGATTAAATAAGAATAACATTAATTTGTTGAATGTTTTGCATGGAAAAATGCATTTTTTCAATAATATATATATCATTATTTTCACTATTATAAACTTGTGATTGTGCCTAAAAAGTCTTAGGTCCTATTTGTTTGCAATAGAATACATAAGAATTTAATACATTAAGTAGTTAAAAATGAAGATTAATGGCATGTTTCTTTACAAGAATTTAGTGTGTTGGGGAATTCATGACATAATATGATGGCTTATCCGCGGACATTTGCAAATGTCATGCATTTTTACCAGAATTTTAAAATTATGGCCATCTAAAAAAGTCTCAAATGACCTTTAAATTTCCTGAGATTCTAGCCTCTTTGCTTTTTTGTGGAATTGCTAGATGTTAATTAAGTAGAATGGATGATTCAGAAATTCCACTATATCTGAAAATTAAGAAATTCTCCAAGTAGGAATTCTCTTAATTATGTTAAAAGAAATATGCCCTAAAGGCGAACTTCCAAAAATGGGCATCAAATAACAATTTCTTTTGGGGCCTTTTTGTTTTTAGGGTGTAGTAAAATGAAATGAAATAGAGTGTCAAATCAAGAATATATTATTTGATGCTCAGTTAGGAAATTCACATTTTCTTTGTAAAGTAAGTAAGCACACACACACTCACACAAGTCCCTCGTCATCAGCATTTTGGCACTAAAGCCAGGGATTGAACCCCGGTTGTTTCTATGGGAGGGAGGTGCCATGCCGATTGAACTACTAGTGGATTGGCAAAATTACATTACAAGGATTTTAAATATTATGATGATTTTAAATTGAAAACTCACCTATAATCTTCATTTTTGGCCACCCTGTATATTTTAATGCTAACAAACATGCCCTATAATCATAGAGCTAGAACTTTTTAGCCTGACTTTTTAACAAATTAATATCCGCTAGTGTCTTGTGGAGTGTCTCATCATAGATTAAGATATGACAAAGGAAAATGAGATGATTTTAACTATTAGTTTAGAATATATTAAAAAGGTTCAAACATGATTCAATTGTTAGAATTTCCATAAAAACCAAGATCTCATCTGATAGAAACAAATAACACCATTTGATCTGAAATATAATAAAACCATACCTGACTCTATGGCTTTGTGATTTGATACACCAATAGAGGGGCTGGATTGAAGAGGGATTACCACTTCCTTGAACCCTTTTCTTTTTTCTCTCGCAAATTGATAGAAGCCAAGAAAATTCACCGTAGGCAAGGAAGTAACCCAAGAGATTCTTTTATAGAAAGAGAATCCCCACATAAAAAGAAAAATATTAAAAAATCTCTCCAATCATGTCTCCCTAATTGAGCAACTTTGTAAAGGCAAGTTTTTAAATCCTTTGACGGTGGAAAACATCTTTTATTGGATGTTTTAGAAAGAAGTGGGCCCCATCTAGTCATGTGGGCCACACTCACTTAGTCCAACATTCTCCCACTTGGTCCAATGACCACATGAAAAAAATATAAAATAATATAAAAGAAATTTTTGAAAAATTTGAAAACAAGACTCTGGCTGGTGTGCACCATTTTTCAAAACACTTGCCATGTCATTTTTTAAGCTCAATCTTTAACTTGTGATTAAGTTAGTCCGTTGATGAGAACTACGGCGGTCACACGTCTTAAATTACATGCTCTCTTCCATAACGACCACATCTACATATTCATTTAACCAAGTCCTTAATAATGGCTAAATAGGACACTTTTCATGACAATCCTTTTTAATGGGTGTTAGAGGTTTCATTTGTTGCAATTTGATTGGATACATTCATTTTAAATAGCTATGCACTCTTACTTTTTATTCTTGAAATCTTCATGCATTTTTATTTAAGTTTTCATGCTTGACATCATGTAAGTTAAGACCTGACCTTTATGCATAATTTTCTCAAATTAGTTTCAAAAGTCTTATAAAATGAATTTTTGAAATTTATGCATAAACATGTTTTGTATCACATTTTGAAACTCCAATTTGAACATATTATTCAATATTATAGTCTAGTTTTCCATGGCCAAAAGACCCATTTAGAAAATCATTTTCAAATAAAAATTACTGGAAAAATGGCGGCTAACCGCCATGGAGGTCGGTCACATTGCGGTCACATTTTTGGAATGTGCAAAATCTTAGAATGGGCATGTTGGTCACCTAGCGGCTAACCGTCGACTTGCCGCCTTTAAAAATGTGATTGTTAGAGGTCGGCTAACCGCCCAGAGAGCCATTGGATCCCCTTTTTACTATAAATTGAGCCATGCTTTGGGATTTGTGCCAACAGTTTTGAGATTTGGAAGAGCCAAGGAAGGTGGGACAGCCATGCTTGGCAAGAGGGAGGCTAGGAGAGCAAATCAATGATTAAAACCTTTGATTCTTCAAATGAGTTTGCTTCCTCTATCTCAAATTAATTCATGTTAGACATGAGTGGTCCTCATGACCAAATGTGTAACATTGTTGGGAACCACGGTTTGATCCCACTAATTTAAGTTACTTTCCCCTTTTGGTTTTTGGTTTTACTAAGTTTATCTTGGATTCAATTTTAGTAAGCCCAAATTAAATAGGACTCTTGTTGGCTAATTTGAGGAAATTAAGGAAACTTACTTTTATTAGATTTCTTTGATGGTAAGAAATCTCTCTAGGGCTTATCTATATATATGGTTTTCTGGTCCTCTCTCTTAACACACGGGATCTGAAAAGTAACAATTAACTTCACGCATATTGGAGTGGGTGATAAGGGAGAAAGGAGAAAACCTTATTTGAGAAAAGAGTTTTGCTCATCATTAGGATCATGGCGCAAGGTACGTACGCCTTTAATCTTTTAGATTATTCATTGTTAATGCATAGATCAAGATCCATGTGTTTGATTTGAATTACAAACCATATCAGGTCTTACAATTCGTACTTGTCTTTAAAACTTTATTTTTCATCAAATGGCTTGATTTAGTGTCCAAAGTGTTCAAATGTTGGTTGTATAAACATGCTTTGATTTTAAATATGATTATTAATTTGACTTCAACATTTGAATAGTTCTACACATGTTATTAAATTAATGTTTTGAAATAAACTTGCTAGATTTAAGTAGCATTTTCTAAAAATAGTTTGTTTACCATTGTAAAATGTGTGCATCATTTAATCACTCTATCTCTCATTTATGCCTTCTACCTTTGTATCATGTATCATTTACGAGCTTTCATTTTCAAAAGAGATAGAGGGTTTCAAGCATATGCATCTTTTATAGATCTTTGCATTTATCATGCATATGTCTTAGATTGGGAATCTCACTTTTAATATCAGCCTATGTTAAGAGGCATCAATATGTACTTAATTGCATCTCATCTTGCACATACTTAGGCATAAACAATTGAGATAAAAACATCTTGTTGTAAAGGTTATTGCTAATCCTTAGACAAGCATAAGTGGCTGTAAATGTTAATGCTAAGCCTTTGAAAAGCATATGTAGTTGTAAGGTTAGAGGTGAGCCTAAACCTCAAGTTGAAATAGTGGAAAATCAGGTAGGGAAACCGGGAGTGGATGTAGGCATGATTGGCCGAACTACTATAAATTTGGTTGTTATGGTGGTTAATTTTATAATGTGTGGATGATTCTCATATGCTTAATGTTTCTTTATTAATGCCAATGTTGAATGATTACATAGTTTCTTTACTTGTCTTGAATGACTTAGAAACTTCTCTTGTAATCATGTTAATTTATTTCCAAAGCATAATTGGCATTAGAAAATTAAAATTAGTCTAGTTTTTTGAGCTCACCCTATTCAACCCCCCCCCCCCCCGGCTCTCGGGTTTGGATCTTGACTTTCAATGGGTTTAGTAATGTCATTCACCTTACTATTCTCACTTTACAAACCTTAATCACATATGAACACAAATTAAGTAAGAATATACAAAATCACAAAACTATAATGTACAATCAATATTTGTCTTTACAAATCCTAAAAGGACAATTCATTCAAGCTCGTATTTCTGACATGCTCTTGAAAGGGCTTTGGTGCTAGTGCCTTCGTTAAAAGATCTGCTAATATCATGCTCGTCAGAAATCCAATTATAGACACCAATTGATTTCGTACCTTTTCCTTTAACGCAATGTATTTTAATTCCAAAAATCTAGATTTTCTTGTAACCTTGTCATTATGTGAAAATCCTGTAGCCACATCATTGTCACAATATATCGTCAATGGTTTTGAGATTGTATCCATAATGTGTAACCCAGAAATAAAATCACGCATCCATAGGGTGTGACCTGTAGCTTCAAAGCACGCCACATATTCTACATCGAATGTGGATGGGGTCACTAGGGTTTTTTTCTCACTTCTCCATGAAACTGCCCCATTACTTAACAGAGAAATGTATCATAAAGTCGACTTTTTAGAATTGAGGCATCCTGCGAAGTCTGCGTTCGAATATCCGATCACTTTTAATGATCGGACCACCTATAAGAAAGCATATAATTCCTAGTCACGCTTAGATATCTCAAAACCTTCTTAACTCCCACCCGATGGGCCATTCTTGGATCACTTTGGTATTTACTTAACACGCCAACTGCAAAGTTTACATCGGGTATAGTGCATGTTTGTGAATACATTAGACTACCGATTATGATGGCATATGGAAATTTATCCATTTCTTTCATTTTGATCTCATTTCTTGGACATTGAGCCTTGCTCAACTTATCACCTTTGGTCATATGTGTACTTTGAACTTTACATTCTTCCATACGAGATCTTTTTAGAACAGTTTTGATGTAGGCTTCTTGTGATAACCCAATTAATCCTCGAGATTTATCACGATAAATCTTGATTTTTTAGACACTCTTTGGTTTCACAAATCATGCCAAGGTCATTGCTAGTCAGTAAAATGTCGTTGACATATAAGACCAAGATAATAAACTTGCTCCCACTAATCTCGAGATAGATACAATGATCAACCACATTCTCAGTGAATCCGAAAGTTGTAACAACATGATTGAATTACAATTGCCAGGAAGCTTGTTTAAGGCCGTAAATCGACTTCTTTAATTTACGGACTAATTTCTTTTCACTCCATTTTACATATCCTTTAGGTTGTTCCATGTACACCTCTTCTACTAGATTTCCATTTAAGAATGTTATTTTGACGTCCGTTTGATGTAACTCAAGATTAAAGTGAACTACTAGGACCATAATTATCCTGAATGAATCATTTTTAGACACGGGAGAGTAAGTTTCGTTGTAATTGATTCCTTCTCTCTGAGTGAAACTTTTGGCTATGAGTCTGGCTTTAAAACGCTTAATTTTTCCCTTTGAATCCCTTGTGGTCTTAAAATCCCATTTACAACCAACGGTCTTGGAATTCTTAGGTAGTTCAACGATATCACAAACATCATTAGTGGCCATCGCCTCTAGCTCATCTTTCATGGCATCTAGCCATTCATTAGAATTCTCACCTTCTATACTTCTTTAAACGTCCTAGGATCATCTTTTACCCCTACATCGGCTTCTTCTAAGTATACAACATAATCATCCAACATAGCGGGTCTTTTCATACGAGTTGACCTCCTTAAAATTTTAGGATTTGGATCATTATTCTGTTTGGAAAATGGTTCATTAATGGGCAATTAGGTTTCCAGTCCTTCTTGTTCCTTTTGTGGTTGATGTTCCTCTTGATTATCGTTGAACACGATATCAAGTGGGACATCAAATTCACTTCTTTATTAGGTACCCCAATATCTTTCCTGATTTCTTCGTAAGTTATATTTCTATTTTGACCACTTCCACTATTCAAATGATCCTCGAAAAATTTATCATTTCCCGATTCGATCCTAGTTGTATGGTTAGGCCAGTAAAATCTATATCCTTTGGACCTATCCGGGTAGTCAATAAATTATGCCCTAATTGTTTTAGGGTCCAATTCTCGTTCATGTAGGTTGAAGATTCTTGCTTTAAATGGACATCCCGAGATTCAAAAATGATTTAAACTGTGTTTCCTATTAGTCCATAGCTTAAAAGGAGTTTTTGGAATCGCTTTTGTAGGAACCCGATTTAAAATGTACATTGCCATCTTTAATACTTCACCCTATATGGATTCGGGTAAATTAGTGTTATTGACCATACTCCTAACCATTTCCATGAGTGTCATGTTTCTTCTCTCAGCTACACCATTCTGTTGAGGTAGACCAAGCATTGTATATTGGGCAACAATTCCTTCCTCTTCTAGAAGTCTAGCAAATGTGCCCATTTTATGAACCGATTTGATGTATCTACTGTAATACTGACCACTTCTATCTAATCTCACAACCTTGATTTTTCTATCTAATTGCTTTTCTACCTCTGCCTTAAATATTTTGAAGGCATTTAAAACATCAGATTTTTCTTTGATTAAATAAACATAACCAAAATGTGAAAAATCATCAATAAAAGTAATAAAGTATTCTTCATCGGTAAAACAGGGTATTTGTATTTTCCCATAGATATCCGTATGAATTATTTCTAATAGACCATAACTTCTTGTGGTTCCTTTCTTATTTGTGTTGGTTTCTTTTCCTTTAATGCAATCAACACAAACTGTAAAGTCGGTGAAATTTAGACTAGGTAAGAATCCGTCTTTCACCAATCTTGCCATTCTTTCTTTCGAAATATGGACTAACCTTTTATGCCACAACATAGATGAGTTTTCATTAATGATCATTCTTTTAATGCCCATGTTCCAACCATGATTAATGTGTTGTGTATGAAGAGATTGTTCATACATAGAGTTTAACTTTAATCTATACAATCCATCACATAAATAATCATTTTCAACAACTTTATTATTTTCTGAGGATGTTCACAAACCCATTACCAAAACCAAATTTAAAACCATCATAATCAAGTCTTGAAACATAAATAATATTTCTAAAAATATTCGGTACGAAAAAAGTATTGTGGAGATCCAAAATGAATCCGGTGTCCAACACCAGCCTGTATATGCCTATAGCTTCAACTCTCGACTCCTTTCGGTTTCCCATGGTGATGGTCCTTTCCCCATCATTTTTTTAAAGGAATCACTGCATACAACCAGAAGAATGAATGGTTGCACCTGAGTCAATCCAGCAAGAATTAGATGGAACATCTGTTAAATTGGTTTCGAGACAAATTGGTTTCGAACTAATTCTTTCATTTTAGGCAATCTATTTCTAGGTGACCTTTCTTTCCACAAAATTAACATTTCTCCATCATCCCTTTGTCCTTTTTTTTTTTTTTTTTTTTTTTTTTTTTTTTTTTTTTTTTTTTTTTTTTTCTGATTTTGTGGCTTGAGTATTTGCACCTTTCTTGCCCTTACCTTCATTTTGGACTTAGATCAAGAGGAAAAATTAACCATAAGTTGTCCCTCTGTCTTCAGTCTTTTTTCTTCTTATTCGGCTCCAGCGATCAATTCATTTATATCGCACATCGTTGGGCTTTGGTTATAAGCTGCCTTAAAAGCTCCAAAAGTAGGAGGAAGAGAATTGAATATGAACTGGACTCTATATTGATTAAACACACTCATGTCTACTGATTGCAAATCCCACAAGTATACGGTTGTCTCAAGTAATATAGACTATGGAAGTCCGAATATCGTTCTCACGAGGATCGTTATAAGGAAAATAACAATGATAAATGAAAAGGAGTATCAACTTAAATATAGCTAACAAATGCAAATGGAGATAACAAAAATAATGGAAACACGAAACAAGATAATAACAATGGAAATTAAAAAAATGCAAATTAAAAGAAAACAATAAACTAGATAACAAAGATATGTTAGTAAAAATAGGAAAACTCAAGTGAGAACAGACCAAGAACAAGATTAGTAAAAAGTTAATAACAAAGCAAAATGACAAGGTTAATACAAGAACAATGGAGCAATGTTAAGTAGATCAAGTGAATGAGTGTGTGAGAATAAGTGAAAGATCAAGATAAAAAGAAACTAAAAGCATCCATGAAAACTAACTAATAAGGAGAACAAGATAGAAAATGAGTGGATGGAGATAAAAAAAAATGTGCTAAAGTAGTGTAAAATCAAAGGTGGAATTGATGGTGTGAATAGAGAAATGGAGTGTGAGAATTAAAATAAGTGAATAAGTGTGTGAGAATGTAAATAGAATCAAAGTAAACTAAGTAAAATAAACAACAAGCAATACTAATGGATAGATTGAATAATCTAGAATCCACTATGTGACACTAATCCAACACTAATGTTGTTTTTTTTTTCCTAAATAAATACTCAAATCTAATGACAAATCAATGCTTGGATTGGGAAAATATAACTTTAAAGCTCTTGATAAGTCCTTAAAAACGCATAATTTCATCATCATTTTAGAGTAATTAAGGACTTAATCATCAAATCATGGACCATTTTAGTAAAAAAAATCATGATTCTATGTTTGTGAGCATCAAAATCTGAATTCGAGTCAAAATTCATCCAAAAATTGCATTTTCACATAAAATCATGAATTTCTCTATTCTTGGCATTGAAAGTCACAAATTTCTCAAAACTTTTTATGATAAACTTTCTCTGCACCATTGATTTAATTAAAGAAAATCTAATAAAATGGTGACATTTTATGCATCTATTCAGTGTGAATTGGGGGCCGCATCTTGCATCATTTCTTTTTTTACAAAAATAAATCATTCTTTGATCATTGATTATATTATTTGTGTTTTTGTAGGGAAATCCAATTTCTTGGGACCCACGGAAGAAATAAATCAATTAAAGAATTCAAGATGGATGGCCAAGATTCAAAATAATGCAAAAGAAAATCCAGCCATATGAAGGGCATCGAAGGTAAGGGAAATTCAAGCATGCACACAAAAGTGGGGCCCATCATGTGTTCCAATTGATAATACAAATGTGAATTTCAGATTTGGAATTATTTAAGCCAAGATGGAGAACGTGCAAGCATATGAAATGTTTTTAAGATTCATACACCCCATGTGGGCCCACCAAGCATTCAAGTTCTGAGAAGAAAATCTGATTTTCAGATTTTCAGGAATTTCTTAAGAGAGGAAGTGGGCCCAGATTTGGATAGATTTAAGCAAATTTCAAAGTCCTAAATATGGAGGGTAGTAACTAAGAAGTTGCAAGATAAATTCAAATCTAAAGAGTCTAGGTTTCCTAAGAACTCTACAAGTTGGATTTCAGTCAAGATATGTTTTTAAAGATTTGAAAACTTTTGCAAGCCAAGAACCTATCCAAAGGAGATATCACACATAAAATTTAAGATTCAAATTTTGAATCTTGAATCAAGAAAGAAAAGAAAACAAAGAAAAAAAAAATCCAAAAGAGGCTTTACACGTCCAAAGCCATGAAGATTCAAGATGATACACTCCAAGTGGGGTCCAAATGCATTCAAAGAATTGCATAACAAATCTGATTTTATATTTGAAATTTATTTGGAAGAAAAGTGGGGCACAAGAGAGGAAGTTGCATGAGATAAGAACAATCCTATTTTCACTAGAATTGTGGACCAATCCCTTGAAACTCTCCCAAAACCCTCTTAATCCTAATCCAAATTGGACCCCACACTACTAATCCTTACCCAAACCAAAATCTTACAACCCAAGTCATCAAACTTGTATAAAAAAGGGCCATAAGTGGCTGCACATTAATTCCATCTCCCCCATTCACCTTGGACGACCAGCAACAAATGCAACTTTCCCTTGGACGACTAGCAACAAAGGCAACTTTCCCAGCAACAAAATTAGTTTGTTCTAATTTGGACTAGTTTAGGTCGATTTTTTTAGTTGCTGGTTAGGATTAATTAAGGTGAGTTAAAATCAGTTATTTTTTATATTTTTAAGTTTTTAAAGTTTCCAAAAAATTCTGAAACTTTCCCTCACAAAGGCAAGTCTTAGATAGCGCAAATTCGGCTTTTTGGCCACCAAACTTGCCAAAATCTAAAAATTTCAGAACTTTCATTGGAAACTCAGTTGTTTTAGTTGTTTTTAATTTTTTTTTTAAATTTAAGAACTCTTAAAAACTTGCTTGGAATTTTTTTCTAAGAAGGTTAGTTATTTCTTTGGAAAGCCAAACAAACTGCCTTTCTTGATTGGTTTGATGTCTAGGCAAGTCTTGTCCCATTAGATAAGGGAGACAAGTCTCTCGTTCTAGAAGGTGGTTTTTAAGCAGGATGATAAGTCCTAAAAAATGCATAAATTCATCATCATTTTAGAATTAATTAAGGACTTAATCTTCAAATCATGGACCATTTTAGTAGAAAATCATGATTTTTTGTTTATGGGCATCAAAGTTTGAATCCGAGTCAAAATTCATTGAAAAATTGCATTTTTACATTGAATCATGAATTTCTCTATTTTTGGCATTGGAAGTCATAAATTTCTCATAACTTTTTATTTACAAATAAAATGATGAATTTTATTTTCACCATTGATTTAATTGAAGATTTGATAAAATGATGACATTTTATTGGGCCCGCATCTTGCATAATTCCTGCCCTATATGAATAGATTATGCTTTGACATTTATTTTTATTTTTGTAGGGAATTTCAGAAATTGGGGCCCGCGGAAGAGAATTGATGAAGCAAATGTACCATGGGACCCGTCTACGTTTGGCATAAATTCCAATGAGAGAAAGTGGGCCCATCTAAGGATAGATTTCCAAGCCGTGAAGACTTCAAAAAAAAAATGGGAAGATCTTTCTAAGCAATCAAGTTGGAAACCAAATCCAAGAGTCCAAGATTCTAGCATAAGTTGTTAAAGATATCTCCAAAAAGATAAGCCTCAAAGATTTGAATCTTGCAAACCAAGAATCTCCCACGAATGTCACACGTCGAACCCATTCCAAAAAGATGTCACACGTCCAACAAAAAAAAGCTTCCCATATTGTTTCAAATTTTGAATTAAATCTAAAGTGGGCCCAAGTGGGAAAGTAGTATGAGATATAAAGAATCCTACCTTTAGTAGGATGTTGTGCTAAGAAATTCAAGAAGATAAGGAGTTGGAAAATCCCTTGAAACTCTCCCGAAAAACCCTCCTAATCCTAATCCAACTTGGACCCCACACTACTAATCCTTACCCAAATCAAAACCTTGCAACCCAAGTTATCAAAAAATTATGAAATGATCCAAAAAAGGGGTTGCATGGGCAACTCATCTCCTCCCCCCTCTTGGACGACCAGCAACCCATATTCTCCCCTTTTCCAATAATTTTTCTCCATCTCTCATCCTTCCATCACAATTTCATCCAAGGCCTTCCCTAAGGCACACCACCACTTGGATTTCTACGCCGTCACGCCGCCGCCGTTGCTGTCGTAATTCCATCATCAACCATCCATCTACTTCTCCATTGGTGAAGGATTGAAGACTTGAAGATGGGATTATGCGCAAGTTCTATTTTCTTCATGTGTTTGATCTAGGGTAAGGAAATATATATATATTTTTAGTTTTGATTATTTTTGGAAAATTACTAGTTTATTGGTTTACTTTAATTTAAAAGACGCAATTAGTGAGGTCAAGGTCTCCCGCCTTAGATCGGCATCGTGTGTTTGTGGGTAGTGACAGTACGCACTTGGTGCAGTATTTTTGCAGTCTTTTTATTAATCTTACCAATATAACGTTGTGATTTCCATAATAAGAATATTTAGAATTCTTTTTTTTATTCTTATTTCTGAATGATATTATTAATGGATTTTTATTTTTAATGCATGATTTATTTACTTTTATGCAATTGGTGGTTTGATGTCTTTTATGTTTTTGCAGTCTTTAGATTAGATTCTTAGATTTTTTTTTTTTTTTGAGATTGTAATTTTTAAGTTGGATTTGTACTTAAATTTTAATTTTAGTTTCATAGAGATTTATTTATATAGATTTTTGATAGGCTAGATTAGTTTATCAATATGACAGGTTTTGCAATTAATTACTCCCTGTGGATCGACCTCGGACTTCACCGAGTTATTACTACAATCGCGGCCTTGCACTTGGAGCTGACGATCACGGGACCCTTGCAACACATCGCTACCCCACCACTGATTTGGGGGCTTACCTGGACGGGCCAATTTCATAGACTTGAGTTTGGAAACTTTCCTTAGAGATATCAAACTCTCTAAGATTAAGACTTTGCAAGAATTTGAGAATATTCTTTTAAATCTAAAAACGGACCTTAGGTAGTTATTCTTTTGTAGGTTAAAAAAAAAAACTTTTCAAAATTCCAAAAAAGAAAGAAAGAACCCTATCTTCTTGGTAGAGAGACACCTCAAACCAGTTAGAAAGGAAGGAATCACCTGTAAAGAGCTTGATTAAATTGTATGAAACTAGATCTCCTGGTTCTCTTAGGATTTCCAATATGGCTGATGAGTATAGTAATAATGATAAAATTAGGAATGAGGACAATAATGGGAATGGACCCAATAATAATGGGGAAGTGAATCAACCACTTAGGAGTTGACGTGATTACCTTCACCCTACTCAACAAGCCACACCATCATGCATGGTAATACCCACAGGTGCGGGTCAATTTGATATCAAACCGGGAGTAATCCAACTTCTCCCCAAATTTCATGGACTTGAATTGAAAAGTGCATATTTGCACGTTAAAGAGTTTAAAGAAGTGTGTGCAACACTACACTTCAACAATGTGAGGGAAGACCTTATAAAATTTCGTTTATTTCCATTTTCCCTCAAAGATAAGGCTAAGGCACGTCTTCACTCCCTACAGCCCAATTTGATTGCTTTATGGTCTGACATGGTCCAGGAATTTTTAAAGAAATTTTTCACATTACATAAGACCAACACGTTACGGAGGAATATTATGAATTTTAAACAAAAAGACAAGGAGTCTTATTATAGGTGTTGGGAACGCTTTAATGAGCTACTCCTTGCATGTCCCCACCACGGATTTGAATTACACAATACAATTGGTCAATTCTATGATGGACTTAGTCCAGAAACACATCAATTCGTGGAAATGATGTGCAATGGGGAGTTCATGGCGAAAAACCCAAATCAAGCATGGACTTTCCTTCAGTTTTTGGCAGATAGTGCACAAAATTGGGACACATCTGAAGGTATAGACCCCGTAAAGAAATCGAATCAAGCCAAGGGAGGGGGTTTATATGTATTAAAAGAAAATGATGATTTTCAAGCAAAAATTGCCTATCTTACAAGAGAAGTTGAGTCCTTGAAATTTGTGAAGAATAAGGAACCTACTGTAGTTTATGGCATCTGCGCTAGTGATAAATACATTTCTTTGGAGTGCCCAGTGTTTCACGAGCAAGCAAATGCCACCAACACATACAGCCAGCAGTTTAACAATTCTTTGGGTAACACATACAACCCTAATTGGAGTAATCACCCCAACTTTAGTTGGAGGAATGGCCCAAATGCTACTCAGCCCAATTTCAACCAAATGTCAAATCAATTTGGGGGTACTTCTGGTACATATGCTCAAAACACACCACAAATGGTACCCCCTACAACTCAAACGACACCTTGGGATGGACTTGTGGCTAAGTTTGTGGTGAATCAAGAGTCCATCAACAAGAAACATGATCGGAACTTTGAGAATTTACTAAACACCATGCAGAACCTTTGCAAATTGATTGAAGCACAAAATAATGGGGCTTTTCCAGCCCAACAACAGCCTAACCACAGCCCAACAAGAAACATGATCGTCCACCCCCGCTATTTTCTTCTTTCATGCAAAACAGAAGAGGGAAAAATTGCAATTTCAAATTCACTGTGAATTAAAGGGTAGAAGCGCTCTTATCTTGCATATATATATATATATATAAATGGAGATGCTCCTACGAGAGATTCTCTCACCTTACTATGATGTGAGGGCCCCCACTCCTATCTCTCATAGAAAGGTGAGAGATGCTTTCAATATATATATATATGTTATGAGATATGGATCTTGGGTGGATGCCCACTTCAGATGAGTTAGAATTCTCTTATAAGGTTACTTTGCATATAAATAGGCTTCTCCCCTTTTATTTGTACATATTTAATGAGATAATAGAAAACTCTGTCCCATTTCTCTCTAAATTTTTTTCACTTAGCCCCTCTCTCTCTTCTAGCATGTTATAACCACGACGCTGCTGTAGAAAAAAAAATCATCTCCGTGGGTGCACAGAAAGTGTCCCATCTTCCTTTTTTTTCCTTGTGGTGCACATAAACCGTGGATGAAAAACAACCCAACTTACCGTGCAACAGAGTGATACTCACGCCCAGAGATAGAAAATCAAAGGAAGTGAGGTTTTACTCTCTCATTCTCCTCGGGACGCGTGCAACAACAAAGGAAATCAAATGGTTTTGTACTGTTTTGTTTTGTCTTGTTCCTCTCTTGCATCGGGTCACGTGCCCTAAAGAGTTTCTCCTTTTTTTTTCTCTGTTCCACGTCATGTCCTATCACGGGACGCGCCAGAGGAATTCGGTTTGTTTTATCAGGCCGTAACTTCTTCGTTCGACCTTCGATCGACATGCGGTTTCCTTCTGCAGCTTTGTGGCGATGAGCATTATTTAATAGACATAATAAATTAGTATTTTAAAGGTCAAAATTTTTTTCTAGACTATGATCACGGTAAGTGACATTCAAATCATAGTTTAAATCCAATTTATTAGAATACATAAAAATTAGTTAATGATAGTGTTTGGTTACTATTCATCATCTTGTATGATTTTTTTTCCTTTTAATTTAATTTATTGATCACAAAATAGAACAAAAAGTTCTAAATTTGAACATGAATGGATCACAAAATAGAACCAGAAGTTCTAAATTTGAACATGAAGTTCACTGATCTATGGATCAGCAGTCCTAGAAGTTTGAATACTGGTATGAACCTGTAGATTCATATTCATAAATCAAAACCTAAAGTTTTTTTTATTCAAAAGTCCAAATAAATTATACGGCCATGAAATTAAACATGAAAATTTGACAGAACCAGAAGTTCTGATCATTTATTAGAACCAGAAGTTCTACTTCAAACCAAAAGATTTGACAGAACACTTTAAAGCACTTAACATAAATGAGGACAATTACTTATTTTGACAATTGGATGCTAAAATCCACTTGTAATCCAAGAAACTGGGAGAGACTATAAAGGAAGGTAACAAGATGTCCGTAGAGGAAAATGTGTTAGCCCTCATCTTCCTGCGCCATTACATACATGAAGACAAAAAAAAAATAAATACCTTACTGAGGAAGACCTAGTGGGCCTATGGAAATCCCTGAAGGATAGGTATGATCACCAGAAGATGGTCATACGACCAGCTGTCCAGAATGAATGGTTAAACATGAGGTTACAGGATTATAAAATAGTATTTGAATACAACTCTGCCCTCTTCAGTATTGTTTCCCGATTAAAACTATCAGTATTATTTCCCGATTAAAACTATGTGGTGAAAAGGTTTTGGAAGAGCAGAAGTTGGAGGAAACGTTATCCACTTTTCATGCCTCAAATGTGCACCTGCAGTAGCAATATCGAGAACGATGTTTCTCCAAATATTCAGAACTTATCCCCTATCTCCTAGTCGTTGAACATAATTGCATAGTATCATTTAAAAATCATTACTCCAGACCAATTGGCTCTTCGACAGTACCTAAAGCAACTGCTAGTTTTAGCTGAAACAGAGGCAGAGGATGGGGAAATGAAACACATAACTCCTCCAGACGAGGTGGTTTTAAAGGCCACCTTCCAAAATTCAAAAATCACCAGAAGTGGCCTGCCCCTTTGCATAAAAACAACCAAAATCCACTGGCTAATCCTACCCACTGTCCTGATGACACGTGTCACAGATGTGGAAGAAGTAAGCATTGGTCACGCACTTGCAGTGCACCAAAGGAAATAGCGGAACAATACAAAGCATACAAGACCTCTGTTCATTTAGTAGAGACAAATGATCTGGAAGGCTGGAATTGGAATATAATGACACCAGAGAGGCCTCAAATTGACATTACAAACTTGGAGACTCGAGACTTCTTTGAGGATGAGGATAGCCAACCCCTGGATAATGAGGCATTTAACACTCACTTGGGAGCACTCCCGGCATGGTCTAGAAGACCAATAATTATTTGAACTTTCATAAACTTGATTTTTTTTTTTTAGTTCATTTGAGATGCATGTTTCTTAGAATTTTCCTTTATGATGGGGATCTTTATTTTTCATTAATGTCCTAATTTATGGTGAATGATTTAATTATTTCACATTATATCATGTGATTACATAGTTATATTGATTTGTTATTTAAGGTATAAATTATGGAACTAAGGACAATCTATGTTTGGTAGATAGCGTCATAACACACCATTCTGAAAAGTGAAGATTTTTTTCTCAGAATTGTTGTTCATTCCACGCAAGGTATCCACCATAGCTGGACATGTGCAAACAATTGAAGGCTGTAGAAGAGCCCATATGATGAGACAATATTCCCACTGTTAGGGGGGCATAAGATAGATCATGAAGAACATATTGTTCCTGTAAAATAACTCAGTCCTGAAGAACAAAGAGAACTAACATGGAATACTTCTAGTCTGTCTCATTTAGATCCACATACTTCACAATGTGAAAATGAAGTACGCAAGATGTGTGGAAACCCTATAGGTTTAACGGACTTAGCTCCGCAGAAAAGGAGAAATGAACAATCATCATCATATCTGTCCTCCCAAAGAGGTATGTAACCCTCCTGAAGAGGCTCATCCCAAAGAGGCACGTAACCCTCCTGAAGAGATTCCTCCTGAAGAGGCAAGTACCCTCCTGAAGAGGCTCTTCCCGAAGAGGCAAGTAACGCTCCTGGAGAGGTTCCTCCTAAAGAGGCACATAACGCTCCTGAAGAGGTTCCTCCTGAAAAGGCACATAACGCTCCTGAAGAGGTTATGGTAAAATCCTTTCTCTCTAGAATAATGGAAGTCCCTGATGAGACTTTGAAAGCCCTGAAAAGGCACCGGTATCAAATAATGAAGAGATCTCTATACTTTACAATTATTCAAAAGAGAGATGGAATAGAAATGATGATGATGATTGGGACATAGAATCACGTTCTATAAATCCCGGAAGAATTTCTTTTGCTTGAAGCAAAGCCAAGGAGTACGTACTCAATTCAATTAAGGCATTGGATTAGTATTAAACACATCCTAAGATATTTGCATAGAACAACTAATTTAGGAATATTTTATTCTTATGATCGTATAAATTTTAGTTTTGTAGGATATGCAGATTCAGGTTATCTCTTCTATCCTCATAAGGGTCGATCACAGACAGGTTATGTGTTTCTTAATGGTAATGCTACCATTTCTTGGCGTTCTACTAAACCGACTTTGGTAGCTACTTCCTCTAACTATGCTAAGATTTTGGCCCTTTATGAAGCCAGTAAGGAATGTGTATGGCTAAGATCTTTGATTCAGTATGTTCATAGTTCTTATCAATTGCCATCCATTGTAGGTATCTCGAATATTATCTATGAAAATAATGAAGCATGCATAAAACAGATTCGAGAAGGTTTCGTTAAAGGAGACAAGATTAAGCATATGGCACCGAAGTTTTTCTTCACTCATGAACTTCAAAAGAACAATGAAATTAAAGTCAAGCAAGCTTCTTCGAGTAACAACCTAACCGATCTGTTTGCCAAATCTTAGCCAAAATAAGTATCCAGAAGTTTGCATATGAGATTGGCATGCATTAATTCATCATCAAACTATGTGAATGTTTGCTATCATCAGGGGGAGTGGTTTATCAGGAAGCATCCTGAAGTATGCTACTCAGGACATTTGTGCGATGTACTTTTTTTTCTTTTTTATGTTTTATCCTATTGGGTTTTCCTAGTTAAGGTTTTAACGAGGCAGCATTATGCACATCCAACACCAGTTCAATGATCTTGAAAACTGTTGTACTCTTTTTTCCTTCGCTTTGGTTTTTCCCACTGGATTTTCCTTGGCAAGGTTTTTAATGAGGCAACTGTCTTTGAATGGTGGTCATCCAAGGGGAAGTGTTATGAGATATGGATCTTGGGTGGATGCCCGCTTAAGATGAGTTAGGGTGATCGGTCACCAAGTATAGGGTGCAATTGTAGTAATAATCCGGTGAGTCCAGGTCGATCCACAGGGAGCAATGCTTTTTTAAAAAACTTTCCAACTTTAACGTGTCCTAAAGAAACCTAGTTTGTTCAACCCTATTCTAACTATAACCTGCAAAAGTAACAAACTCATCAAAACAACCAATTTAATATAAAATAAATCAAATTTTTTTTCTTAAATTAGATCCTAATTACCAAAATCACTTTTTATGCAAATATGAATGATATATAATTCCTTAAATACTAACAACGCAATTTTATGCAAGTTTCTACAAATCTGATGCATACTGTAAAAAATTCTAGGTATGGAAACTCTTGCACAGGCCCAACTTTGCTGGACTGTACGACTCGTCTAAGATGATATGAACCTAAATCTAATGGCTGGAATAAATATTCTGATGATTCATGAACATAAAAAAAAAAAAAAAGAATGGAAAATAGACTTAAAACAAAAAAGATATGATCACCTAAAGATGCCTACTTGAACTGTTTTGCTACTGAAATATGAAAGCAGGCTTCCCAACTGCCCCTATTTGAGCCTCTGATTGACACGGTTCCCGAGGTTATTTTTGGCTGAAATTCTGGGTACCATACTTTAAACCTGCTAGTTTTTGGACCAAAACATTCACGTTTACCTGGTTTTTAAATTGCGCACTTTTGTAACATAGTTGGATCAATTCTGCTGAAACTGTGCAGAATTTTTCACTGTTCACATACTAGGTCCGAATTTAATCTTTCTAATCAGTTGATAATCTTGTGATTTCAGCAACAAAAACCTGTTCTAATGCAATTTCTAAATATGATGCATGTATAAATTTTTAAAAACACTTTCCAATCATATATTATGCAAGTAAAAAAAAAAAAAATAGTAGGTTTCTACTAAACATAGAAAGATGCAAGTTGGGGTTTTTAAATCATGAATTTGCAAGTAAAAAAAAAAAGATCAGAATATTAAATTAAAATAAAAATAAAATGGGTGGAAAAATAAAAAGCGGAAAAGTTGTACCAAAGATCTAGAAACTAGACAATCCTGCAAGTATTGACAATGCAATGATGATGCAGTCCTCTCTTCTCAGAGTAGGAAAAATTTATGCAAGTGATTACTTGTTGTCTCTCGACTTTTAATCCTTTTTGTTTTATTTTCAAACCCTAGATCTAATCATGTGAAATAATTGTCTCCAATCAAAACACATAAGAGAACTAGAAATAGAAAGTCAAATTACTTACATAAAGAATACGCAGAATCAATGCAAGTAGTGTCTTTATTCGAGTATAAAAAAAATTAAGATTCTTCTCTCCTTTTCATTTTCTCAACACGGCCTCTCAACCTATGTGTAAAAGAATTAGAAGGGAGAAGAAGAAGAAAGAGATTAGAGAGAAAGGGTGGATGGGAGTGGAAAGGGAGAGAACCTCCAAGATTTTTACACGCAAGGCCCTTGGATGTCCAGCCACTTTGTTGGCTTCCTTTTTATAATTTTTTGAAGTTTCTTTGTTTGGTAAGATTCCTCTTCCATTTTGGCTTGAACTCCATGCAGTCCTCCTATCTTGGCAACTTTTCTTACTAATGATAAAGTCCTGTGGTCCCATTCTTTCCATCTTTGGACTCAAAAGATCTTTAAGATTGCACATGAGAAGGATTCCAAAAAAATTCAGATTGTGTGCCAACTTTGTTCTCCCATGTGTGGGACGTCCAAGACTTGTGGACCCCACTAGTGGACGTCCAACACAACTTGGTTTCTCCTCTTTTTTTATTCTTGATTTTACTTCCTTTTCAATCTTTATCTCCTTCTTGAATTAGATTTCTTCTTCCACAAGTTTCACTCTTCTAAGCTTCTTTCGATATTCTTTCCATTCTTGAAACAAATATCTTTCTTGAATTTGAATCACAATTTTTTGCAACACATAGAAAGCAGAATTTCTCAAAATCTTGGAAACTTGCATGCTAACAAAGTGGGGCTCCTCCTTGGGCGTGTAGTGTGGTCCCTACTCAATTGCTTTTCAATGCGGGTCCCATTTCTTGTTTTGTCCTATAAATTGAAAAAGATAAATTTAACATTAATTATATGTAAGAAAATAATTATGAACCATGTATGGGACCCTACATTCCTAGTGATGCACCAAAATGACTAACTTTCCAAAAATAGCACATGGTGCCCTACAGGGAGCAATGCTTTTGAAGAAACTTTCCAACTTTAACATGTCATAATTTAGAAACTAAATCTAACCTTATAAAGAAACTAATCAAATTACAAGAAAATTCCTAAAAACTGAAAATTAAAAATTACAACTTTCCAAATAAAAAAATAAACCTAAACCAAGTAAAGAAACCTAGTTTATTCAACCTTATTTTAACTATAACCTGCAAAAGTAACAAACTCTTTAAAACAACCAATTTAATATAAAATAAATCAAGACAAAATTTCTTAAATTAGATCCTAATTACCAAAATCACTTTTTATGCAAATATGAATGATCTATAATTCCCTAAATATTTACAATGCAATTCTATGCAAGTTTTTACAAATCTGATGCATGCTGTCAAAAATTCCAAGTATGAAAACTCTTGCATAGGCCCAATTTTGCTGGACTGTATGACTCGTCTAAGATGATATGAACTTAAATCTAATGGCTGAAATAAATATTCCGATGATGCATGAAGACAAAAAAAAAAAAAAAAAAAAAAAAAAAAAAAAAAAAAAAAGAACAATGGAAAAAGGACTTAAAACGAAAAAGATAGGATCACCTAAAGATGCCTACTTGAACTGTTTTGCTACTGAAATCTGAACGCAGGCTTCCCAATTGCCTCCTATTTGAGCCTCTGGTTGACACAGCTCCCGAGGTTATTTTTGGCTGAAATTCTGGTGTTTCAAAGTCCAATTACCATACTTTAATCTGCTATTTTTCGGACCAAAACATTCACGTTTACCTGGTTTTTAAATTGCGTACTTTTGTTACACAGTCGGGTTAATTTTGCTGAAACCGTGCATAATTTTTCACTATTCACATACCAGGTCCGACTTTAGTCTTTCTAATCAGTTGATAATCTTGTGATTTCAACAACAAAAAACTGTTCTAATGCAATTTTTAAATATGAAGTATGCACAAAGACACTTTCCAACCATATATTATGCCAGTAACAAAAAATAATAAGTTTCTACTAAACATAGAAAGATGCAAGTTGGGGTTTTTAAATCTAGAGTTTGTAAATAAAAAACTAAAAAGAATATTAACTCAAAATAAAAATAAAAGGGTGGAAAAATAAAAAGCAGAAAAGATATACCAAAAAATCTAGAAACTAGACTATCCTACTAATATTGACAATGCGATAATGATGTCCTCTCTTCTCAGAGTAGGAAAAATTTATGCAAGTGATTACTTGATGTCTCTTGACTTTTAATCTGTTTATTTTATTTTCAAAACCCTAGCTCTAATCATGTGAAATATTGTCTCCAATCAAAACACATAAAAGAACTAGAAATAGAAAATTAAATCACTTACATAAAGAATACGCAGAATCAATCCAAGTAGTGTCTTTATTCCTTGATCTTTGAGTACAAAAAATTAAGATTCTTCTCTCTTCATTATTCTCTCAACATGATCTCTCAATCTATGTCTAAAGAATTAGAATGGAGAAGAAGAAGAAAGGGATTAGAGAGAGAGGGTGGATCGGAGTGGAATGGAGAAATAAAATGAGTATGATGGCTTCATTTACCATGAGATCGTTAGAGAAATAAAATGAGTATGATGGCTTCATTTAATTTGGATCTCTAGTTTATATTTCTTACATTTTTTTTTGTTTTTGTTGAAGAGTTGAAGAGTTAGATTAAGAAAAGGTTGGTAGGAGGATCCACAAAATCCTCTTTACTGTAGAGCAGTGGTTGAGCAGCCACAGTAGATAGTAAGCATATAACAGAACATAAAAAACAAGCGACAAGTTTGACCAAAAGCAAAGATCCAAAAGTTGGCAAAAAGGCCACAGAATGGCCTTTATCAGGAAGCGAAAGTTCTAAGAGTGCCCTTCCACCTCCATATTATCACTCCCACAGCGGAGGGGCCGATGTCTAAAAACAAAAAAACCACCATGGCATGGCTCCTTGATTGATTTTTTGTTTGACCACTCTTAGAAAAATGGTATATTGTGGCTTCAACCATTGAAATTATGTATAATGTAATAATAACAAATAGAGATCCAACTATTTATGATTATAAGTATATGAAAATGACTGTCATAGCACTACTATTCTGATGTCTGAATTGATTATGATAGATTGTTTTTTTGGATGTTAGATTGGTTGTTAAATTGCATTCTAATTTTACTCAATTGTTATTTCCACCTAATTCGAGTAATGCTTGGCAGATGGAACCATTTCTACCCGGTTCGATTGATGCATCTGTACTATCAGAACAAGATAATTACATATCGACATCAATATGGAATGGCAAGGAACCCGGTGTTTACCGATGTATTCCTATTAATCCTAAGAGTGGATTTTAGAAATTAAATGATAGGCAATGTGACATTGTGAAAAGAACTGGCCTCCACCATCTATCATTCCATGCTCTGATAAGTGCATTAATCGAAAGGTAAAGGCTAGAAACAAATACCTTTCATTTTTTTTTCCAGAGAGGCCACTATTACACTTGAAGATATGGGTTATATTTATGGCCTATCCATTGATGGTCTACCAGTTATAGGCCGTACATACACGAAGAGACCCATCATTGAGGAAATATGCAATTCACTCTTAGGAAATGTGCCTAAATACACGGACATCAAGGGTGGACAGCTCAAACTGACATGGTTTCATAAAAATTTTGTTGAGCCCCTAGAGAATGCGTCTGAAGAGGATATCAATAGGTATACTAGGCCTTATCTCTTTTGCCTTGTTTCAACCCAAATTTATGGGTTTACGTCGGGTCAAGAGGGCCTGCCTACCTTTTTGAATTATTTGAAGCCTTCCAAGTGTATGCATGGGCTCCTACTTGCCTCGTAAATTTATACAGAACGCTGTCCAAGGCCACCCGAGTGAAGGATATGATAAGAACAATATGTGGGGCCCTTCAACTTCTTCAGGTAAATATTAACTACCACGTATATTGCTTGATTACAACAAATATTGAAAATCCAAGTTTATGAATTGATTATATTCCGACAGATATGGGCATATTCCCGAATGAAAATTAGACGTCCAATCAAACAAAATATGGATTCTATCAAATTTGAGCTCGCAATTTTTAAAATGTGGGGAAAAAGACTGAAAAATCACTTTTGGTTGAATACTGTTGAAGAAGCTCGTCAACAACTCGATCAGCAAAGCATTGATCAGGTAAGTTCTTTCAGTTATCTCTGTATTCTGATCCATTTTTTCTCTTAATATGAAATAATGAAAAAATGGGTGCAGTTTGAGTGGCAGCCTTACCTCCAATTTGCTGAAGAGTTAATTGAACACGTGTCAGAAGCAGATAATTGTCTTTTGACAGCATGCACGGAAATGATCTTTTACTCAATTGTTGAACCTCACAATGCAGATCATGTAATGAAGCAATTTGGCTGGAGACAAATCCTACCTCCACCACTCCATCCAACTCCTTAAAGAGATGAAAAAAGCTCAAATGTTACAATCGATTATAGAGTTAAGCTGAAACAACAAGTAGAAGCATGGAAAAATAGAGTGTCATTAGTTATCGATGGAGAGTACGGTGACTTGGTCGGTAGACATTCTGATGAGTACTTTGCTTGGTACCACCATATCACTAGAATGTGTGTCGGCCGCCACTACAAGGGGGGAGAAATCCACAATATGAACATGTAGTCCAACAGGTAATTGTAGCTGCAACATTAGCTAAAATATTGGTATAAGCAATAAATTTATGTTATTGATACATTACTTTTTTTTTTTTTTTTTTAAGAACATGTTACCGTGTTATTGATACATTACTCTATTAGGAGCTAATCTTGACATATTCTATCATCAAACGGAAATCTTCCTCAAACAAGTTGTGGCTACCATATATAGTGTGGATGAGAAATATGATTCATAGTTCTTGCATAAAATTATGCAAACGATTCAACACCAATGTTTGAAATTCTCGGCTGCTTGCTCTACTGGATTTGAAAATTTCAGCTTGGAGGAATGTATTAATAGTGGGTCATATGAGAATTTCAATAAGGTTAGTTTGATATATTAACAATTCTTTCATTATATACTACAACTGTATTGAATTCCATTGGTTGTTTAACTCTGTTGTTGAATATAATATTATTGTGAGATTTATATGTTGTGCAACAGGAAAATCAAGGGGAGAAATGGGACAAGTGCCACCTGATGTCCGCACACCCCAACGTTCCTCATTCGCAAACCCAAGTCCCACACCCCATCCACCCCCATTCGTAACCCCAAGCGCTACACCCCAAATTTCAGCTATATTTTGTGCAACATGTCGTACGTAATGACAATGATATGCAGTTGGGAGCCTATTGGAAACAGCTTGCACAAGTCCTTTTTGCCGATCAGAGACAATGGTCAAATTCTGTATAGGGCGAAACGCAATAGAAATTGCAGCAAGGAACCACTCCCAAGAATCTTGTCGCTCAATTTCAGCTATGGCAAATGCGAGCGAAAAGAGTTTGCGGTCTCCATCATAAGTCATGGCTGTGAGTAAGACTCTAGGATATTTTCCGCGAAGATGGGCACCATCAACAACAATTAATGGTCTTAGGGATGAACGAAATGATTGTATGCTTGACCCAAATGTCCAAAAAAATCTTAAGAACGAATCATCATCTTCCTTAATCAACACCGTTACGTTGCTAGGATTTGTCACCTCCAGCTCAAGGCAATAGTGGGGCAAAATACTGAATGACTCTTCGTAAGAACCCCGTATATCAAGCATCGTAATTTCTTTTGCTTTCCACGCCTTCCTGTAACTAAGTAAAACACCAAATCCCAATTGAAAGTCAGTTATAATTTCATTTGGTGTGTACGACGGATGGTGTCAAAGCCGCTCCTTGATCCACTTAGCGACTAAAATCGATGTAGCTTGCCTATATCCCATCCCCATTGCTGACTTTGAACAACAGTGACTGTTGTTATATGTCCTCACTTGAAATTGTGGTCCAGAAGCCACAATCCAAGCGTGGATACGCCACGGACAAGTAGGATCAGCACATCTTGCATTGACTTCTGTCTTGCTCGTTTACAGAGGCTTAATAGCAAAGTTTTTGTGCATTGCATATTTCGCCAATGTTTCTCGGAATGAATCACGATCTGGAAATTGTCTTCCCTTCCACATGTCATTTTGGGAATTTTCTACATACTCATCATCAGTGTGCTCTAAATCAGGAATCAAAGTGTCAACAATCTTATCGTCTTGTATTGCATTAGATTTCTCTCCATTAACTTCTACGACACATGCTCCGTTTTCAACCATAACAAAATGCTGGGATTCACGCGGTGGGGGAGTAGCACATGCCACAGGACTGTTTAAATCGAACTGAATATGTTAAGTGCCTGGACTGTTTAAATCGAACTGAATAGGTTCAGTGCCCGATAAATCAAACATGCATAGTGGATGATAAATCATAAACACATTGATGGAAAAAATATTCAAAAACTAAATTTCAAAAGTTTTAGTGCAAACCTATTGGATTTGGTAATTGGAAAAAGACTAACTTCATCCTTAAGGACTATTGATGGGTTTATATCAGCTTCATTCATGAACAATCTCTTCTTTGCGCCATTACTTCTCGTTACCTTCTCATTATCTTGTTCATCCTCAAGAACTATTGATGGGTTTATATCAGCTTCATTCATGAACAATCTCTTCTTTACGCCATTACTTCTCGTTACCTTCTCATCATCTTGTTCATCCTCAAGAACTATTGATGGGTTTATATCAGCATCATTCATGAACAATCTCTTTCTTGCACCATTACTTCTCCTTACCTTCTCATCGTCTTGTTCATCCTCAAAAACTCTTGATGAGTTTATATTAGCTTCATTCATGAGCGATCTCTTCCTTACGCCAATGCTTCTCGTTACCTTCTCATCATCTTGGTCTAATTGAGATATTGCACACCTACTATGCATCCAAATTGACTTAGGTAATAAAAATTACAATAATAGATATATATCAAGCAGTAATGTGATTTATTCCATACCTTAAACTTGGTGGTTGATGGTTTGTGGCAACACCATCACTTCTATGGATATACAAAAAGATAGGATCAACTCCATATCGAAATAATCTGAACGTTCTCATGAGATGTTCATCACCTCTTGGGCCTACTAATGTAAAGTTCTGGCCTGTGTGATATATGTATTGCATGTAAGGGTACCCATTTCTCATCTCCCAATTGGTTTCTCCTACAACCTTTTCAATTAGTGAATTGTAAGTTATGTTGCTATAGACAAAGATAGGCTTCTGCTCTCCACCGTTATATATTGGATGTGAGCGATCCACATCTAGCTCTCCATCAAAGTGCAGTATAAGACACAAATCAACATCTGATATCCTAATTAAAACAATAAAAATACAATATATTTTATTAATAAAAATTGCATGGGTTGGAAATATGTAGTAATCATAGGATGAATTTTACAATCAAATTCTTTGTTACGAGATTTATAGGAACAATATAATGCCACAATATTAGTACCTATAAAGGACTCAGAATGCCTTATTTTCTAGTGGGTAACAACTTCATACATTTTATTATAACATAGAAATCCAAAAAAAAAAAAAAAAAGGCTTCACCAATGGACTATTAAATAGGTTAATGGTGAAAGATACAAGATGAGGGAGCAATATATAAATAAAAAAAATAAAAAAAAAACATCAAATGCAAGAAGATGAACAAAATAACGCATTTCATGGAGGCATCTAAATCTTAGTAAGTGATTTACTGTTTCTATAATAAGAATCAAAGTAGAAAACAAGTTTATCAATACTACATTTATGGGCCATTTTTTTAACGCATTCAAAAATTATATGGTCCCACGTACCTGTTGTGATGAATAAAATGTATAAAGTACGGATGAAAGAAGATGGAATGATAATATCCTATCGGAACCACAAGCCAAAAGGGAGAAGATGGAAATGGAGGTCTTCAGTTCGTGGTGTAAAAATGTGCTATCTTGTGGCGTGGGAGTAGGTTACAGTGCAATATCCTATGAGCCTAAGATATCGAACGGTGCGATATCCTACGGGACCTTGTTGCTAGTTATATATACTAAAGCATCACCCTTTTTGCGGGAGAGTGACACGTAGCAGCAGGGGGCTTCTTTGGAGAATGACACGTGGCGCATCCTAAGACTTTTTGCAATGCCACATTCTGGAATTGCCCTTCTCATCTAATCTCATCACCTAAAATATCTCAATGCAAATTTAAGATATTCTTGATATAAGATACTTATCCCTTTCCTAAAACATAGCATACAATCATAACTTTTCTTTAGTTACCTTCAAAGGGCCCCACGTAATATTAAGCCAACAAAAAAAAAAAAAAAGGGCTCTTTGGCTATGATTTTTGTGATCGGTGAACATGTATATATTAAATGTTATTGCATATCAATTTGTGGGACCCTCATATCAGATCTCAGTTATAGAAATTTGGGGCACTTTTATAGACAGTATTTTGTTACTTTTTTTCTTATTTTTTCTTTCAATATTTGGTATGGTTAATCCGTGGGGACCATTGTGGAAACCAGTTAATTTCAAAATCCACACTTAATATATAATCATTTATATTTACTAATTTAACCAAATAAATTTTCAAGTCTTCATTATTTCCAAACTCACAATTTACAAGGGCCACTTTTTTTTTATACCAACACATGAAGAGCTTTTTTTATATCAGAGCGGGTGCCACTTTCATAGGCTATATTCTGCTACTTTTTTCTCCTTATTTTTCTTTCAATATTCAGTAAGATTAATCTGAGGGGCCCATTATGGATATTTTTCTACTTATTTTTCTTTAGATATTTGGTAGGATTAATTAATCTGTGGGGCCCATTGTGAAAGCCAATTGATTCCAAAATCCATAATTAACTCTGAAATGGCACTCAATTTATGGTTAAGCACAAATATAATCAAATCAAGGTCCAAAAATCTTTACTATTTACTTGATCTTTCCCTAAATATTTCCAGCTACCTACAATTTCTCTAATGATTTTCATCTTTATTATGAATTATATATTTATGATGAGCTTACGGGAGTATAAGCTCAAATGTGATTTGCACGTGTGTGTGAGTTTTAGTGAATGAAAGCCCAAATTCTTCGATGAGCCCGCCTAGCCCAAAATTGCCCCCCCTATCATACTAATGCCCTAAATGAAACATTCCCCTCTTCCATGCTCTCTCGCTCTCTCTCTCTCGACAGTCAGGCACGACGATCTCTCTCTCCACCGCACATCCCCTCCTCTTTCGCAGGACACTGCGCGTCTCCTCCTCTTTCGATAGCCCAGTCGATCGTCGGGAAGATGCCGCACATCTCCTCCTCTTTCGTAGCTCTCTCTCCACAACCATGCCAGAGAAGGACAGGAAGGCGCTGCACTACTCCTCCTCTTTCGCAGATCTGCGCCACGTCCAGTTCATCCATAGCCCTTTCCAAAATTGATTTTCGTCCATCTCTATCGGTTGAAATTTGAAAACTTTCTAGCCATGTCAGGGCCAGCACATCCTCCATCTCTCCGTTGATCGACTACCAGCCCAGTAAGTGAGTTGCCATTCTTCCCCATTTCCTTTCAAATCCATTTTATTTTTTTCCATTTCACCCATTCATTTGAAATCTATGTGCTTTTTTTTTTCTTTTTTGAAATCTAATTTCATCTCACCCATTTCCTTTCAAATCTGTGTTGTTGTTTTTTTTACTGGAACCGAGAGCAGTTTGTTGATCAGATTTTCTCACTTCTCTCACAAATCTATTGGAAGAATCACTAGATTTCTCTTCATTGAGTTTTGGAAAGATCTTTTTTTATTTTTGGGTTTCTGATGCAATTTCTTGATTCGGAAGGGGGTCTTTGGTTTATTCAATGTTTGATTTTGTGGTTCATCGGATCGGATTGGAATTTGGATGATCATCAGTAATGGAAGTGATTTTTTCTTTTGTTGAAATTGCATCACAAGTGGTTTTTTAGGAACTTCTTTCTGTTAGTTTTCGCAACCTTTTGGACAATGAGATTGTTTAAGAAAAGCTTATATAAGGAGGACTTCTTTGTGTTTTCACATAGATTTTAAAAGGTTGGTAGTGATTGGATTTTTGAGTAAATGCTGAAACTCAAAAGCCAATCATTTCCCAACCTAGAGCCCAAGTTAGTATTTTGACAAACACATTACATGCACATGGGCACTTTGCAATAAGATCATCCAATCACATGTTTATTGTGTTTATTTTGATTCGTTGAGTCACATGATTACCAGTATCTCCAATGCTACTAAGATCCTTGCATATCCCCGCAAACTCAGCAGATGGCATCCTTACAATGGCATGATACTCTACTTCCGGTATCTCCACATGTCATCTGATGATGTGAAGCAGATGTTTCATTAGATTACCATATAAGGAAGAAAGGAAGATTAACACAGAAAATTAAGGGGAAGAAGATGTTTCATTAAGGGACTGACACTTCACTGCTACCCACTTGCCCTGTTTTTCTTTATGTGATGATATGAAGGCAGGGAATTTTGGAGAAGTTTTGCCTTTGAAATCTGTAAGTGGGTTCTCATTTCCCACCGGTTTCATTTGAAAATTGTTTGAAAGGTTTCATATTTCCAATATTCTTTGCACATATTTTGATTAGGGTTGTAGAACCAAATTCATTGCATATATTTTAATTAATTGTGGTCCATATTGCAAATGGATATGATCTCCTCATCATCACAGTGTCAGTCACCATCTGTTCACTATCCGGTTGCAGATGAAAACATGACACCAGGACTAAGCATGTATTTTGGGGATTTAAATGAGGCATTTAACTTTTACAATGCTTATGGAAGACTTGGTGAGATTGCTAACTTGCTGAGGCTTGGGTTTATATTCTTCTCTTTTGTTGTTTGGTTTCACTAGTTTCTCTTTTGTTGTTTAGTTTTACTGATTTCACTAATTATTCAATCATTTTTTGTAGGGCCCCAATGGTGAAAAGGATGTTGAGTCACTGATATTAGCAATGTTTATTTCTTTCTTTTTATCATAGTAAGATATCCTCAAGAATCAACCAAATTTCCAAAATTTTCATAACTGATATCAGTAGTTATGACAATGTTATCTTATAAGTTATAACAATGTTTCTGGGGCTAATATGGATCCAAAGCACCTTAGTCGTCTTTCTGCATTCAGTGGCAACTGGCAACAAACCTCTATGTGGATTGAGTGGATGACCTGTTTGTCTATTTTGTGGATGGTGTGGGGATGAATGTCTATGTTATGGATGCAATTAGAATTAATGTGGAATGTGGAATATTGTGGATGCAATTAGAATTAATGTGAAATGTGGAATGAATGTAAACCAAGTTGAAAGTTAACATTAGTTGTAATGGATCACCGAGAATACTCCCTTCATCTGAATTTGGAATTTACATGGTCGATTGATTCCTAAAGCTTTTATGTTGTGTGGATTTGATTATATGGCAATGAATCGGGTTGGTGGACGACCAAAATATTGAAACTGAAAATGAAGCTTTTGATAGGTATATGCAAAATGTTAGTTTACTGGAAGAAGCATTTTTTGTCAATTCTTCGTTGGAGGGGCTCATCCTAGATGGCCTGCATATACCAGATTCTGCAGCCTTGGCCAGTGAGGATGAGTCACAGAAATATATCTTTAGGGATGAAAGAAAAACTAAAATCCAATGTGGCACAAGCAGATAGGTGCAGGCAAAGAATATGAGACTTGCTTGATCGGGGATCGTGGAAGTTGTAGAAATGTGAGTTTGAGGAGAGTGAGTCAACTGATATGGTTCAGCTTTAATTCAACTGATATGGTTCAGCTCTAAGCAGTCCAATATCATGTTCAACTCTGGCATGTGGGAATGCTTTCCCTTTCATTTTGGTTTGCCTTGTTTAGAGAGGAGACCACTTCTTAGCAAGGAAAAAAAAGAAGCAACAAACTATTAGATCAATTAGATTCATTATGGAATATGGAAAATTAAGGCTATGATCACCCAAGTAAAATAGGGTTCTAGTATTTTGTAAGGCTCATTGGCAGCCTGTAGAGATTTTCACTCTTAATTGTTGAAGGGTGACAAAAACAAAAAACAAAAAAATAAATAAATAAATAAATAAATTCTATGTACTGTGAATCAACAGCCTACGGGTTACTTTTGGGTAGCATTTCAGTATATGGTTCCTAAAATCACATCTCTAAATTTTTTATGTTTCTGGTTTGCTACATTGAAAAGATTGCCCGTTCGAAGTTCATCCATTCAGATTTGCTTACCAGGGCTAGCCTTAGGTTAGATTAAATAGAGAAAAGGGCCAACTATTATCTGAATTGAAAATACCCACACAAACAATAGACTACAGATTGTTTTTCCTATTTTGCGCTTGAAGAATTCTCTACTGTTTTATATCAACCAACTTACGTCCTATCAATAAGGGTTCCTTTGGACGAATAAGGGTTCCTTTGGATGCATGAACTTCAATGGAAATGCACTTTTTTTTATTACTTGGAAATAAAGTACATTTCCATATCCATTGTCAATATCTTGTAAAAAAAAAAAAAAAAAAAAAAAAAAAAAAAAAAAAAAAACCACAACAATAGGCATGCAATTAACTTCTCTTCATTTTCAAGATAAAGAAACATCCAAAAGGCATGTAAATTTTACTCCCACTTAATAATTTTACAAACACTTGATGTTCAAAAAAAAAAAAAATATATATATATATATATAACTATCCTCACACTGCAAATTTTCCTCCCCATACATATGCAACACATAGAAGCATCATTAATATATAGGTGTGATAATTTGGGTGTTGTTTCTGCACATTCTGAGCTTCTACACTTTCTCTCAAAAATTGGATTTCATGCTTAATCTCCTGCTTCATCTCTTCCAGTGATATTTTCATTTCTTCCATTCTACTTTTAGTTTGCTCACTTCCCATATTTCAATCCGCTGTATATTCAGGTGCAACTTCATCAAGCTGAGTAATCTGCAAAAATTTTGCAAACTGTAAGCATGTATTATCTATAGATTTTGAGAATTCATCAACATCCTAACCCATTGCACAAGTCATTTTATATGCTGCATATTCCTAATCCACATCCTAACCCATTGCCCACCTGCCTCCATTTATACTATAATGGTTAGGAACAATGATATTTTCTAACATTAGTATTTTTCATGTGATTACGGTCCATGGAGAGTGGATCACTAGAGCATCAGCATGAATATTAGATGTTTTTTCAAAGATAATAAAATGATATTAAAAAATTACTTTAGTGAACAAGACTGAAGAACAAGACCATCTAACAGAAATGAAATGGAAAAAAACAGATTCGAAAGGAAATGGGTGAGATGAAATCAGATTTAAAAAAAAAAAAAAAAAAAAAAAAAAAAAAAAAAAAACATAGATTTCAATATCATATGAGTGAAGTGAAATGAAATGGAAAAAAACATAGATTTGAAAGGAAATGAGTGAGATGAAATCATATTAAAAAAAAAAAAAAACCACAGATTTTAAATGAAATGGGTGAAATGAAATGAAATGGAATAACACAGATTTCCTTTTCTCTCTCTCTCTCTCTCTCTTTTTTCTGGGTTACGTATTGCTGCGGTCCTCTCCTATGATCAATACAACTGTTTAATGTATGCGCTGCTCAAACTTCATCAAGTAGTCCAATCTTACTGGATCAACTCTAAAAAATATTATTAGGATTGCCTAACAAGGACGTGACCCATTTATCATCAGTACTGATATGATGAAAAAGCCTAAGAAAATGCCATGAGTTTACTTCAATAAATCATCTCTGGGGTCATCCTAACAGCTCAAAATCACTATATGCTTGATTTAATTTGCACCCACCATTAGTATTCTTTCACACATGATCATATGACTAATTCAGAGATTTGACGCAGAGCCAGTACAAGATGCATGCCTCTGAAGCTGGGACCGCTCATGAAGTTTTATAAGACATCCTTCGGATTTCCCCTACTACAAGGTCACCTCTCAATGAATATGCATGCACGTAAGAGTGCCAAATGCTCTCGGTTCCAGTTAAAAAAAAAAAAAAAAAAAAAAAAAAAAAAAAAAAAACCGCACAGATTTGAAATGGAATGGGTGAAATGGGAAAAGCAAGAAAACAGATTTGAAAGGAAATGGGGAAGAATGACAACTTACTTACCGGGCTGGCAGTTGATCGCTGGAGAGATGGAGGATGTGCTAGCCCATACGTGGCTGGAGAGTTTTCAAATTTCAACCAACAGAGATGAGCGAAAATCGATTTTGAAAAGGGCCGTCGACGGACTGGACGTGGCGCAGATTTGCGAAAGAGGAAGAGCAGCGCAACGTCTTCCCGTCCTTCTCTGGCTTGGCTATGGAGAGCTGAGAAAGAGGAGGGGATGTGCGACGTCTTCCCGGCGATCGACTGGGCTGGAGCAAGAGGAGGAGATGCGCAGTGGAGAGAGAGATCGTCGTGCCTAACTGTCGAGAGAGAGAGAGAGAGAGAGAGAGAGAGAGAGAGAGAGGAATGTTTAGTTTAGGGCATTAGTATAAAAAGGGGGAAAATTTGGGTTGGGCGGGCTCATTGAAAAATTTGGGCTTTCATTCACTAAGACGCGCACACACGTGCAGATCACACGTTTGAGCTTATGCTCTCCTAAGCTTGAGTTTAGGGGAGCCATCCTCTTATATATTAATATTTATTTATAATTTATTTAAATATTTAGAAATATTTATAATTAGAAATTTTAATGATCTTTTAATTATGACTTACGTTGGGCGCATGCTTATTGCACTAGTTATATATACTAAAGCAGCTGCCCTCTTACTACGGGAACGACATGTGGCGTGCTCTAATTTCAAGAAGTTTTTAATACTCTCAATTGCTTTCCAACACTCTCCAGCGAACCAACTAAAATATCTCAATGCAAATGAGGATATTTTTGAAATAGGATGCATGCTAAATCTTTTTACTTGCCTAAAAGAAACTTTACAAGAGATATTTTCACACTTGTTTTGAATTTGAATCCTATCTCTTACCATTATTCAAATTAAGTTCAAATCTTATAAAAAGCAAAACCATTTCTCCATTTGCGAAGAAAGACTCCTTACTAATTGGGCTTTTAACTTCAATTACTACTTTGAAAATCAAGCCTTACCTTTGGTTTTGATTAGTTTCTAAATAGAGAAGTTTATGTCGCCAACAAGAACCAGAGGCTTCCTTTCTCCAATTCGTCCTCCTATGTTGCCCAAATTTGATATCTCCTAAGTAATCGCTAATGACTCATTCATGATTTCACATTTCAGTCTTTATCATCATGATTGGTGAATGATCTTTCTTTTTGCTTTTTCGCCTTTTCTTAATGGTTTGATATTTTGTGATTTCTCTATGATTTCTCTATTAGTTTCATGCATTTTTTTTTTATTTTCATGCTATAATAGTTCATTAGCTGATGGTTGGTGATTGGGTTCTTTTTTTTTTTTTTTTTTCCATATTTCTGTCCATATCAATATCATGATCTCGAGTTTGCTAATGTAGGGCCCCACCTGGGCTCAACCAACATATCAGCATCATGATCTCGAGTTTTCAAATGTAGGGCTGCATGGGTAGATCCATTCATAAGATGGGCTATTGGACCGAAGCAAATCAGTGCTTCCAAAGGGCCCAACCTATGGAAAAATTTACTTCCACAATGCCAAGTCATCGCGGCCCCTAGATCCCTATGTTTTTTGGTATGAGAATTCAAGAGATCTGCCTTCGTAGGATTGGATGTCTCATAAAACGACAAAGTCACTTTATATCTAATTAGTTTGATATAATTCATTTTGTCATGTAGATTTTCTGGTACCTTTTATCTAAATCTTAGAGTGAATATCCATTGCTTTGGTTTTACAAAAAAAAACATATATCGGGTTTTTTTGGCTTTTTGTTATTTTTAAGGCCTTTTTGTATAAATTTTAGTGCATGTTTCTTTACTAGGAATCCTAACAGGAATTCACCATGTTTGGATTTTTTGTACATGATGTGACACCTTGTCCACTGCATTTGCGAGTTCTCTATTACTTCGCAAGTATTTTAAAATTTTAGCCACCTGAAAAGTCTCAAATGATCATTGAGAATTTAGGAAGTCCAACTCCTTTGCTTTTTTGTTGAATTTTTGGATGCTTAAGTCCAAAGAAGCACCCAGAAATTTCACTATGTATGGAATTTCAAAATCCTCAAACATGTAATTTCCTTAAATTTTAGCAACAAAACAGGCCCTTATAGATTTCTTGGAATTTAGATAAATGTAATTCTACTTAGAGATACCGTCTATAGTACAAATATGCTTTTATATCTTATTTTGATTGCAACTATATGATTTTAATAAGGGGGATACCCTGAACATTTCACTTTATTGTCTTAGGCCCACAATCTATTTTTATAGTGTAATAGGTCCTTTTTCCAAATTTGAAAACCTACAATGTCTAATTTACCTTTTCTTCAAATCATATCTCATGATTAGTGGGATAAGCCATTAATAATGGTCAACTACCATTAAATTAGGCACGATTAGTAAAATTCCACTAATGACATTTTCAAATAAATTTCAAAAAAACACAAATAAGTTTCAAAAAACAGGAAACAAATTTCAAATAAATTTCTAAAAATAAAATAAATTTAAAAAATGCAAATAAATTTCAAAAGAACGCAAATAAATTTCAAAAAATGAAATGAATTTAAAAAACCCAAATAAATTTCAAAAGAAAGCAAATAAATTTCAAAAAATGAAATAAATTTCAGAAAAACACAATAAATTTAAAAAAAAAGCAATAAATTTCAAAAGAACGCAGATAAATTGAAAAAGACACAAATAAATTTCAAAAAATATAAATAAATTTCAAAAGATGAAAATTAATTTCAAAAGATCCAAATAAATTTAAAAATATATATAAATAAATTTCAAAAGGCTCAAATAAATTTCAAAAGAAGTAAATAAAATTAAAAAATGCAAATAAATTTAAAAAAACGCAGATACATTTGCCAAAACTAAGATATCGCCGGATTTCCAAATTAGGGAATAATGTGGCAAAAAACTCAAGTCTTTTTTGTCAAAAACTCAGTTAAATTTATTTCAAAAAATACAAATAAATTTCAATAGACACAAATAAAATTCAAAAACACAAATAAATCTGCCAAAAACTCATATAGACTTGTTTATAACTCAGATAGATTTGTTCCAAAACTCAGATAAATATACTAAAACTCGGATAGATTTGTCTAAAACTCAGATAAATTCATCCAGAACTCAGACAGATTTGTTCAGAACTCAGATAAATTCATCCAGAACTCAGATAAAATCATCAAGAACTCAGACAGATTTGTCCAGAACTCAGATAAATTTGTGCTAGAAGTCATATAAATAGCCAAAAACTCAAATAAATTTGACATAAACTTGTATAAATTTATTAAAACTCAGATAAACTTCTTTCTCTGGTGATAGCGCAGCACCCTTGACTGCATTCGGATTTCACGGTGGGGTCCAGTCAAAAAAACAATCCGGCTTATGAAACAGGTCAGGTCAAACCTAATCTCGACCCAATCCTGAACTGTTGCAGAGCCCAGGCCACCTTCACTGCAAACGGGTCGGGCTGACCTGGATCCAACCCAAAAAGCAAACCCAGCCCAAATCAATCTTCCTCTTCTTCAAGTTTCTGCAATAGAAACCCAATTCTGGAACCCTCTTTTGATCCTCTTCCTTCCTCGCTCTGGCCATGGGACGACGGCAGGAATGGGTCCGGCGACGTGCGGCGGCGACGAGCAACAAGCGGTGCCGGCAGTGCGGGATTCCGACTATGTTTTCACGCCTCTCCTCATTCTACAACAGACATGGAAGACCTCCGGTCTTCTTTTTCCTCAGTCACGACAGCGGAGCTTCTTCTTCTTCTCCGATTGACGGCAGCAACGTTCCACGGAGCTTCTTCTCCGATCGAACTTCTTCTCCGATCTTCTTCTCTGACGATCGTGACCCACTAGCAGATCTAACAATCTTCGCACAGCAGCGGCGTTCCACGAATCTTCTTCTCTGATCTTCTTCTCTGATGATTGTGACCCACCGGCAGATCTTCTCTTATCACGCCAAATGGCTCTCATTCAGGAAGAAGAGGGATTGTGACCCACCAGCTTCTTCTCCGATCTTCGAAACCTGATTCAATGGATCTTCTCCGATCACGCCAAATAGCTCTCATTCAGGAAGAAGAGGGATAATGCAAAATGAAAGGAGGGATAATCCAAAATTTAAAATTTCAAAATTTTATGCCTAAAATGGTTGAAAGGGTAAATCGGTCATGTAAATTGTATATGGGGATCTCTGGCTGCAAACAGTCTGGCTGCTTGGACTAGAGCCCTTAAAAAGAATTTGCTTGGACTGGAGGCTGGATAGATTCAGCTCTAGGGACCTTTCGCTAATTATCTCTTTTAATAACTATCATGGGTTTTTGAACTTTTTTATGTTCTAACATGCCTGCTTAAATTATGAGTGTTTCATAATGACATTAGATTATTTTAGTGGTTTACTTTCCCATTTTGGCTAGGTCAAACAGTAAGGGCTTTAATCTATTTTATTAAGTTTAGTTTAGATGTTATTCTATTTCGGCTTTTTTTTTTTTTTTTTTTCTTCTTCGTTTTCGATGGGTAGTTCTATGAACTTTACACCCATTTCAATTCCAACTTATCAAGTTTTTTTTCATAATGAAAGGGTTTAACCATTGGACTAGTTTCGTCTAATTTTTTTACCGTAAATGATTTTTTTCTTAAGTTGAATTTATGGAATAAACAAAAAATGATATAATTTATTTGTTAATATTCTAATGAAAGTTTATGGATGGATTATTTTTCTTTTCTAATTTAGTTCTTAGCATTCCAAATTGTGTCTTTTAAATTTACTAATGCATTTAAATATTTTTCTCAAATTAAAATTTTTTTTTGGCCTGTATTTTATTTTTTGATTTAGTGGCCTCTCACATTGGTTTTAGTCAAGCAAAGCTAGCTTTTCTCTTCCAATGATGACGTGGCATGCGGTGATTAGTATTATCGACAATGAGTGTGTTGGCTGTGCACTGCACACTCCACCTTTCACCGCATGACATTCACCAATCACCACCGCAAGTAGGGGTGTACAAAAAATCCGTCGATCTGTCAATCCGATCCGATTCGATCCGATCTGCGGATTTTGATCCGATCCGAAGGGCAACGGATTGGTGACGGATTGTAAATTGTGTAATTCGTTAGCAACGGATTCATAGCGGATTTCATTCATAATCCGCAGATTCGATCCGATCTGATTCGTTGTTATTAAATATAAATAAATATATACAAAATAAGAAAAAAAAATGTAAGGGGTCATTATGTAACTTTATGAATAGAAGAGGATATGATGGGCATACAACTCTCAACTCATGCCCCTTTAATTCAGTGATTTCAGAATTCATGATTTTTTTTTTCTTTTTTTCTCCATTTAATATATAGTGATGGATTGAACGGATTAATCCGATCCGATCCGCTCCTCCATGGATCGGATCGGATCGGATTTTAACAGTCACGGATTGGTGATGGATTTCAAATCCGTCAATCTATAGGTAACGAATTAGTGACGGATTTGACCAAATCCGTACCAAGCCGATCCGTGTACACCCCTAACCACAAGACATGGCTGGAGCTGGACCGACATTGGAACAACTCAAAGTGCAAAGGACACGAAGCAGAAACGCGTAAATGGGATGAGTAGTGCTACTTGGACAAACTTTTTGGACAAACCCTATGGTATGCATTGAATATCATAGGGGATATTCAAGACATACCATAGGATTTGTCCAAAATTATGACCAGAAAGTTTGTCCAAGTAGACTTTTTGAAATGGGATTGAGCCATTGAGGTGGCGACATCTAACAGCGAGCAAAAGGTCCGAACCCTTAACTGCAGCTTCAGAGAATGACACGTTGCATAGAAAGAAAGTTATGCAGAAAAAGGGACTCACAAGCTATGCCCCGCGTCTTGTCTCTATGCATGCCACGTGGTGCTATCTAAACACATACGTTGAGATACATTAATCTTGAGGAAATTTTTTTTTTAATAGTTTCCTATAGTAGTGGAAGCCGAAATCCCCTAAGATGCAAGGTTAAGTACGGTCTAAATTGATTTATAAATTTTAAGTAATATTTAAATTAAATTATAATTAATTAAAATGTATGGACTGGGTGAATGATCACATGTAATTTATACTGGTTTCTATTTCTGAACATGCATAATCTCGATGGATGACAATGTACGATGATGATAGAATTGATTTTCTATCTATTCTGCTATGTCTTGTTAGCCTATTCAATTTGGATGATTTGCCATTTTTGATATTTTCTAAATCCATATGAATTCAGTTAGTCTAAATATCGCATACCTTTGTAGTTGCTTTTCTACATGTTGAGATGCTTTTGTAGTTGCTTTATGGTATATTGTGTCAAATATGTGAGATGCAAAGAGGCAGTGCAAATTGGAAATGGAGAGAAAGAAAGAAAGAGGAGCGACAGAGAGGAAGAGGAAGTTAGAGGGAGAAAAAAGAGAGAGACAAGCTACTTAGTTTATAAGAGGGAGAAACGAATGAATCATTTCAATGAGTCCTTTCAATTAGATGAAGCAATTCTTTTTCTTTTTTTTTTAATCTCAAACTTAGGTTTCATTCTCATATGTTGATGTGGCCTCATTATTGATTACTTTTCCCTCAAAATTAAGATCTCTCCCCAACCGTTTTTCAACTTTTAAGAGAAAGAATAGATAAATATGTTTTTACTAGTGAAAAAAAAATTAGACAAATATGTTTTTACTATTAAAAAAAAGAAACGACTTTACAGAAAAATCGCTCATGAAGAGTGTACATCAAAAAGGCCCAAAATACATGTATGGTAGAGGCCTATAGTCCCTTTTTTGCATTTGTTTTAAATCTGAATTGGGCGACCATATCATCCCTCCCAAAACATAAAAACTCATCGTCTTCCTCGTCCTTCTTTTTCGCCCATCCTAATTAAATCCATGTTTAAACACATTCATTTTCTTCCAACTAAATGAATGAAATCTCAATCACATCTCACATAACTCACCTTCTCTCTCTTACTTTCTTAAACTCATCTTTTTCACTCTTCTTTCTTTTGTTTTCTTTTTTTTATTCTTTTTCTTTATTTTCCTTCCATTCTCGCTCTTTGCCATCCACTATTCTCAACTTCTTTTTTTCATCTCCCTACACAAATATTGCTCATCTTCAAACCACCTACACCCCCATCATCATCTCATCTCATTCCCTCTGCATCCCCCTTCCCTACCAACTCAGCTCACACGACCGAAACCAAGGAACACCTACAACGAAGACTTAACTCTCACATCTCCCTCTCTCCATCAACTTCCTGTCATCACCATCCAACCTCAACCACCAAGTGACTATCATCTATAAGAAGAAATTTTCTTTTTCTTTTTAATTTGACTTGGGCAGTGATATCACCACTTAATTGTAAAGAAGAAGAAATGAGTGGGGATATCACCGCTCATGCATATTGCCTGTATAAAGGAGCAATTTCGCAAATTTGAGAAGAAGGGGATGGAATGGAATGGGGATTTTGATTGCAGCAGATTTGATGAAGAGGTTTTGGCGCAAAACGATGATAGTAGTTAAGGGAGAGTGGTTCTATGGTGGTCTGATGGTGCAAAACAATGATGGTAGGGCAGGACTTGGACTGCCTTCTGATTGAGGTGCATGTAGTTCTGGGTGACTTCTGGTTTTGGTGTAGAGAGGTTCTGGGTGCAAAGTGGGTTCTAGTGTAGAGAGGTTTGGGGTGGTTATGAGTAGGGCTATATGTGAGAACTAAAACAGAAATAGAGTTGTATTGATTTTACGATGTCAACATAAGATATGAGTTGTGTTCAGTTATATATTTATACACTGTTGTGTATACAATGAGTGGAGAATAACACAAGAGATTTACAGAGTGTACAGAATATTGAATCTGATTTCTTGTCTTATATGGATCATATGTGATATGATCTCATCTTTGAGAATCACGTGTCATCAGATCTGATCTTGTATGAGTTGGCCTCAACTGTCTTGCAATCTTTGTGAGCTTGATTTGTGGCATGATCCCTATGCACTATATTGGCATGTATGCACATATGGGCCTGATTGACAGATGGTCTATTAAGAATGTGGCGCTTTCGATGACAATCTCCCGCTTGCACCCAAGTCCAAGACCATTTAGGTCACCATATCATAAAGGAAAATGTCGTACGGGTGGGGGTTTAGTTGGCAAAGGTTGAAGGAATTAGAGGAGGAAGTAGAACATGGAGGAAGGAATAGCAGGCAGAAGAAGAAAAAATGAATGCGAATATCTCCACTTGTGTGTGCAAGGGAGCTCGGATATCGTCGCTTGACGAAAGAAAAAAAAAAAAAACACACACACACACACACACACAAAAAAAAAAAAAAAAAAGAGGGACCCCTAGGAGCAGAACGAAGAATACATATGCGTTAGATACGTTTTGGTCTACATTTCCTCTAAAGAGATTTTGTCAGTAAAACTCTATGGAAAAATGTAAATGTGTTATTTAGCATCTTGATAGGTGAGATTTGTTCTATCTAAGATATTTCTATATTTTAGATTAAAAGTCCGTTACACTTGAAAATCTATAATGATATTATACAAGAAAATCTATAATGATATTATACAAATTTTCTTTTTCAGTTTAGATTGAAATCTCATTACACCTGAAAATTCATTAAACTTATATTTTTCCCCTGGGAGATCTAGAATTTTTCCTTTTTTTTCTCCTACTACCAACTATTGGTGGAAAGATGGCATTGTAGGGATCGGTCCCTATGGTGAGATGCCTCTTTTTTCTTTTTCTTTTTCTTTTTTTTTTTTTGTTAGGTTGACCTATTGAACATGAGTGATACTATCAACTTGAAAACCCAGAATCGATTCTTGGACATGTGTGTGATATCGAGGTCCCAACACCACTCAACCAGGAGTGTGTTGGTAGGTGAGACGACGCCTCTTTTCTAGTGGATTGTAAGGCACTTCTTTTCTCTTTTCAATTGCAACATTATATCAAGCTAAAGTTATGAATTTCAAGGGTGAGTCCTCAATAATGAGAAAATTAATTTTGATTGTTCATGTAGTTAATTGTTCTGTTGTGTTGAAGCAATGCATTTTTCTTTTAGAAAAGAGAATTAATTTTTCTCAAATAAAAAGTTTTAGTTTTCTATTAGAGGAAGAGGAGTAGGGATGCAAGATTACACTCTTCCTAAAAAACAGAAATTCATAGAAACATAAAATCCTCTCACTTCACAAAGAAGTCCTAAGCGTGATGTGAGTTAAAAAAAGAAGAAAAAAAAAAAAAAGAAAAAGAAGAAAAAAGAAAACAGAGAGAATGAGAGAATTGACTTTCCTCAAAATAAAAAGTTAAGGAAGTCCAAAGAGTTGTTCAGGAACGAACTATGTTGTGAATCTAAAAAATTGCTACTTAAGAATGGCATCAGACAATTATCTGAACTAAAAGCGCTCAAAATCCATTTCTCACCTTGCATTACCTGTGGCGCAAGTTTCATTTCAATAGAAACATTTTTTCCTATCAGGTTGATATGTACATCAACAGTTGATTTGATTCCTCTTTTAATAACACATCTTGTATATGATCTATCTACGGTTAACATAACACTGATTTGTTTGTTAACTAAAGAAAGGTATGCCAAAATCATAAAAAAAAAAAAAAAGTAATCATTATATGAATTTTCAATCTCGATGCCTAACTTAAGCATTGGAGAAAGTTCGGTCGGGTCAACCGATCGAGTTTCACTGTGTTTCCTTCTTCTTAAACAGATATCTCATCCAAGGAAGAAGATCCCACAAAGAAAATAAGAAAAAAGCATCAAATCAAAGAGTAAGATTGTTCCATCTTATTTTATCTCTTTGGAAATTGACCTTACAGGCCCCATAATATTGCAGACCAAACGCATGAGTAAAAAGATCAAGGAGAAAGAGGAAATTGGGCCAAAAGGAGGGGAAGGCACATTGACGGCAAGATGATGGCCATTGCACAACGAACATAACATAAGCGACAAAAGCGGACGAAAGCAAAAAGGTAGGGGCACGGATCACAACCGACGGATGCGTTGAACCCGACAGGATCCGGGCAAGAGACAACAGTAGCAAGTCCGGATTCTCTTGCACCCTTGCTTGTGGGACCTGCTTTTTAAAATCCAAGTGGGAGCTTAACAATGTAAATTTGATGGATATTATAAGTCATTCGTGATCAACAACGTAATGACAACCCCTTTATCTTACTGCATATTTGCATTCCTCAGTCTTTAGCCAGTGTTGGTGATACATATTGATAGGGTAGCATAGTGGACCCAAGAATTTCATTTGAGGGGGCGGGTGGGCTCAAACAAGTAGATTGCTTTCAGAGTTGGTGTATGCATGAGCCGTGGATGTTTCCTATTCCACAATGATGGGAATTTAGGATCCCCTATGGTGCAAAAAATCTAGCTAAAAATGCGTTTTTCTCCAACTCGTTGTTGCACCAAACATGGCTGAGGAAGGCAACATTTCCAAGCCAAAAGGCATAGCACAAATGCCTCCTTAGTGGTAAGCCTAAGATCTTCAAGTGCGTTTTTAGGGCGGACTCATTATTTTCAGTAGTTTTGAAAGGGACCCAAGATTTCATTTATGGTTAATGAGCGACAGGTCCGATGAGAGCAACTGCCCCCGAACTGCATATGTAGGTCCGCCCAATTAAGCAAGGCAAGTTAGATAAGTTAGCTAAATGGTGAACCATGATTTTTTTTTAAAGATTAGCATAAATTATGATTGAAACCATAAATAGAACCTCCTAAAAGAAAATTTGTCCGATGACCTAACCAAAAGCATAAATCACATGTTGGTCTCACGTTTGGCAATCTCTCGTACCATCCGTTCGTTGAATCTAGCTATTTTGATGTCCTGACTAAAAGCTTATGTTACTACAGAAGTTTTCTAAATTGGTAGATTACCACCCCCATGTGCCCCTTTGGACATCTTTACCCTTTTTCTTTGTTTTTTTTTGCTATTGGAGGATTCGCAATCCTTTGGCCTCCCTCCTGGCAGGGTAGACTCCCTGTAGCCTCAGTGTAGTAGTACAATTTCGAACCTATAATCTCCGGGTGTAATCCGTGGTCCTAGGTCCACTTATTTACATATATCTATTTGAGTCTGCATGTGCAAGGCACGTGCATCCAAACACAGATGACTTTCTTTTGGGTATTTTACTAACACAATAACCCGTGCTAAGCACGGGCATGGCCCACATGGTTAGGGTCCCCACTTCATCTTACTACTTTTGACATATTTTTTGTTAAACAATCACATATTAATTTTGTGTGGTGTGGTAGAAGTTAGTCAAGACAAAAGATCGTGAGTTTGAATCTCATTACCTATATATTTTTAAATTCTTACCAAAGCACAATTTAAAAAAGTCAAAATTAAAAGAAATCCGTACAAAATTGAATCTAAAGCCCTTGGTTTAATATATTATAATTTACCTTAGATGTAATCAATCTTACTTGGGAAAGCAATGTTTTTCTATTAGCATAATGTATCTTGCTAAAAAACACTTTATCTTTCTAAAAACACGTCCTCTCACTCTCTCTGATCAAACGGTGGATAGAACAAACAGTGCCCACCTCGCACGGGGTAACCACCTATTGGGTCGCCCGTGGGTCCTCCTTCGGATCCACGGATCTCACGGGTCATCGAGTGGCCCACCTGGGTCTCGGCCTCAACGCAAGAAAATGAAGTTTTGGGAAACACTATAATTTTTTGATTTCTAAGTCATTTAAAACACGTCCTCTCCCCTTTCTAATCAGACATTGTTGGGCCCACCTTGCACAGGTCCACCACCTACTGGGTCGCCCATGGATCCTCCTTCAGATCCACGGATTAGATGGGTCATCGGGTGACCCACCTGAGTCCCGGCCTCAACGCAAGAAAATGAATTTTTGGGAAACACTATAATGTTTGGATTTCTAAGTCATCTAAAACACGTCCTCTACCCTCTCTAATCAGACGTTGTTGGGCCCACTTTGCACAGGTCCACCAGCACTGGGTGGCCCGTGGGTCCTCCTTCTGATCCGCGGATTAGATGGGTTATCGGATTGCCCACCTGGGTCCCGCCCTCAATACAGGAAAATCAGTATGTCTATCGGTCTTTTTTTTTTTCCTGTATTTGGAGTTGTAGATAAGTTACGTAGTGGTTTTCTTTTTAAGGAAGTTATGTGGGTCAGTTAGTGAGAGTGGAGAGGGAGAGGAGATACTAACACTTGAAGCCCTGTGGTTAAACGAATGGAAGATATATTCCGTTAGTAATATAGATTTGACCTAAACTCAGACGATAAATTATTTGCACGTGCATCCAAATACGTACTGAAGATCTACCAATTCCTCATCAGTAAGACCCCCCGTTTGCCAAAATATCCTGCAAGATAAGACATTATTAGGGCTTTCCACACCTTGTTTTGATAAGGAGTTTTGAGGAAACAGATCACCTTGCTATATAGTCTTCTAATCCAATCTGATTGCTATATGTAACATTATAACGAAACCTTTTGGCACTTTTAATTAAGGTATATTGGCACTGTCCTGACCACTTAGTGCGCAAGTCTCAGCAATTGCACAGAAAAAAATGGTTTTAAACACGGTTTTGTAGCTGGATTAAGACCTTGGATTTGCCCTATTTACTTACTTAACTTGAAGTCATTCATTTTGGTAATTTCTCTATACTTAACAACAGATGTGTATTGGCAATATCGGTACTATACTAACAAGTGGTAATACTTTTTGGGAACTTTACTGAAAAGTTTGCTTAACTCAATTGTATTTTTTTCCTGGGTGCCTGTTTCTTTTGAATGAATACATGCACAACCACTCTAGCAAGTAAAATGATGATAACGGGATAACTAATTGCCATTGTAACAATCAGAGTTGCTCTTGTTGTATTTTTGGTAGCATGACAATCACAAATAAATCACAAATAAGATTAAGTAGGACTAGGCACCACAACAAAGAAAAAGAAAAAGAAAAAAAAACATGTTAATCACTGTTTTGCACATTCAACTCAAATTAAACAACTATAGATTAAAAATAAAAAAAAAATCTCTATTTTAAATTAAGCATTCATAAATTTAGACAACACTTCATAGAATAATTAAATATTAATAAACTTATAAAAATGCAAATGTTGAATAAGTTCAGAATGAAGATCGTAATAAAGTCTTAACTATGAAAGTGACTAAATACCAGAGAGATGGAATGAATATCACACATTCAAATTCTTAATTGATTTTTCTTATCTTGAATAATTAAATAAGCCAAAAATGTGTATGCTATTGGAAGTAGATGGGCCTTCCAGACAAGTTTTTAAAATCTTAATCCGCTTAACGCATGGATCTAACAACCAAACCACCTTGGAACTAGTCCGAGGATCTAAAACCCTTTTCTTTGTGTATTAAGATCCCAGATCTATGTCAAGAAAAATAGATCAGAACATTCAAAATCTAAATCAACAAATAAACTGGTGCAAATCTATATATGAGGAACTCTATTGTGCTCAAATCGAGTCCTAGATCATTAGTCTCTGCAAATCTCTCTTCAGATGTGATCTTCTAGACCTCGAAGCCTTCCACACTATAACCTAGAAGAGAGAGATCTTCTCAAAAGGATGGTGAAATCACTTTTGTGAAGTCGTTTCTAAGGCACTTAGAATAGAGAACAAGAGGAGAGGAGAGGAGAGAGGGAGGAGAATCCCAGGAAAATCGCCCAAGGTATCTATGCGTCCAGCCCTACTGTGGTATTTATGTTCTAGACTCCTCTTTCCCATAAGAGTCCTTATTCATGTACATCTCTCTCTCTTAGGGTTGGCATGGAGTCTGACTCTTTCTGATGCATATGAACCCCACGTCTCATGTAAGTTCCTGACCAACAGTTAATTGCCAATAACACCATTATATAAAAGCAGTTGCGCTCTAGTCCTAGGAATTTCATAAGAAGACCCTTATCTTTCTAATTTCTGCAATCAAGTCCCTCTGTCAATTATATCCACGGATCCATTGGAAAACAATATAAATTGCCTAACCAATGTGGACCCACCTCTTAATATCCTTGTGACCTAATTAATCACATCAATCATCGACACCATCTGATTAACTTTTAATCAGAACAAGTGTGCACTTACCGAGTATGAATTCCATTAATCTGCGCGAGGGGATTTTTTTCTTTAAGAGGACAAATTCCATCTTAAGAATATATGTTCCCACAGTTTTGCTACCATCTGTCCAAGATACCGATGTGTCGACCTACAACTTGCCTCACTCATTGGTAAGTTAAGACAAATGTATAGCGGAAGCGTGAATTCATTACTAATGGACCCGGCTTTCATCCTCTCCTTCCCCTTGGGGCTGCCGGGGTCCGGTAGAGGAGAAAAGCGAGTATCAACATTTTTTTGTACGGGTATGCAAGATTTTCTATTCTACCTGAAATTTGAAGTGGTGATCCAGAGATTCACCTTCACAAGTAGAAAGGAAATCAATTCTTTTTTCTAACTTTCCATTGCACATATATTTTTAAAAAAGAGACACAAATTTTTTAAATGCCGTGAGAGGCGATTTCATTTTATTTGTCGTAAATGGTGATGTTTTGTTTGTTTGCCATGAAAGGCGGTTTTTTGTTTTTGTTTGCCGTGGAAGGCAGTTTAGCCGTAAAAGGTGATTTACAAATCTCATCAATAATGAAAGACAAGAATTGTAATTTTTGCTCTTTTAAAAAAATACAAAATACAATAGAAAAGTAAGAAAATGAGTCTAACTTGTCAGGAGATTGTGGAGACTCGTTCAGATCGACGGTCGCAAGTCGTGAATAGGCTTCGCTATCGTCCTTCAGATGAGAACATATAATGCTTTGATTCTTTTGGCTTGGCTCTAACCTCAGATTTTTAGAGGATAAAGACCAAGGGGAGGTCCTATATCCAATAAAAAACCAAGTAGACGGGCTGAAGAGCCGTGTCTACGCCATGTTTGATAGAAGGGGAGAGGGCCTTGCCTTGGGGGGGTGGCCCCCCAAGGGACTTTGATCAACTTGTGGTGTTTGCTGCAGCAGAGTGGCAGGACTTCTTCAGAATTTCTCCCTCTCTTGCTTGTGTGTATGTGTGTGGATACGTCTCTCTTTTCCTTTTGGAATGACCCCTTTTTATAGGCTCTTGGTAGCCATGGGGTGATTTATGGCATTGATGACCCATGATGAGAGAAATGATGACATTGATGCACCATGATGGGAGGAGTTACAAGTTTTTATTTCTTGATTTTGTAACTCCTTTTTCTTGGCTTGTGATTGGTCGATGAAAAATGATGGGCATTTAATCACCTTTAATCTCCGTGATGGGAGGAATTTCATGATTTATTGCCATGATTCCTTGGACTTGTAATTCATTTTTCCTTGAATTTGATTGGGCAGTCCAAAATAATGAGTTAATGACCGTATTAAGTTGTCATGAAATAGGTCAATTAACAGCATTAAGTGGTCGCTAGGGCATTTGAAGAGTTGCGGGCCGTACCGCATCTTTTGGAATTTTTCTTGCGATGATTGCCGATGGATCCACATGTTATTTGATGTCGGATGGCGATGCAACTTTAGACATTAATAAATACCAGTGGGCCGGTAATATCTGTCCTGTCGATTTCTCGATCGGTCGAACAGAAAGTGTACTTTCTTGGTCAGCCGGTCGGCGATCCTGGAGCGATCAGTGATGATTTCACGCTCTTGACGGCGGATCCGAAATGTTGATGAAAATCAGTCAATTTCAAGCATCAAGAATCAGATTTTCAGAAAACCACAGGGGTTGGAATTCCCGAAATGCGAAAAGTTTCCGGGCCACTTGGCGGAAATCCGACGACCATGGGGATTTTTCCCCTTTTTGGTCGCCGTGTTTTGGCCGTTTTTCGATCTTTTTCAATCCTTTTTTCTCTTGTATTTTTCTTGACATCCTCATTTATTGACTTGATTCTCCTGAAGAAAACATGACAAGAAGCTGTGCAAACCGGAGCACAAAAGTTTTCTATTTTTTGGAAAAGCCGAATGTTGTAAAAGGAGAGAGACCAAGAGAGAGAATATTAGAGGGTGTACAGAGAGAGTTTCTTATTATCTCAATATATGTGTACAAATACAACAGGGATATGCCTATTTATAGGCAAAGTGGTCTCATAAGATAGAAACCCTAAATCTAACCCTAACTCATCTCAAGTGGGCATCCACACAAGATCCATATCTTATAACACTCCCCCTTGGATGACTACCATTCAGTGAAAGTTGCCTCATTAAAAACCTTGCTAAGAAAAAACCTAGTGTAAAAAAAAACCAAAGCGAAGGGAAAAAGAGTACAACATCCTTTAAGATCATTGAACTAGTGTTGGACGTGCATAATGCTGCCTCGTTAACACCTTAACTAGGAAAACCCAGTGGGATAAAACGTAGAAAAGGAAAAAGAGTACAGTGCATAAATGTCCATGGGTAGCATACTTCAGGATGCTCCCTGATAAACAACTCCCCCTGATGATAGCAATCATTTACATAGTTTAATTATGAACTCTACGCATGCCAATCTCATATACAAACTTCTGGAATATTGATTTTGGCAAAGATTTGGTAAACAGGTCAGTCAGATTGGTGCTCGAACGAACTTGTTTGACTTCAATTTCATTGTTCTTATGAAGTTCATGAGTAAAGAAGAACTTCGGTGCTATATGTTTAGTTTTGTCTCGTTTAATGAAACATTCTCGAATTTGTCTTATGCATCCTTCATTATCTTCATTGATAATGTTTGGGATACCTGCAATAGAAGGTAATTGACAAGAACTATGAACATGCTGAATCAAAGATTTTAGCCATACACATTCCCTACTGGCTTCGTAAAGAGCCAAAATCTCAGCATGGTTGGAGGAAGTAGCTATCAAAGTCAGTTTAGTAGAACGCTAAGAAATGGCGACATTACAATTTGGAAACACATAACCTGTCTGTGATCGACCCTTATGAGGATCAGAGAGATAACCTGAATCTGCATATCCTACAAAACTGGAATCTTTATGATCGTAAGCATAAAATATCCCCAAATCACACTACAACAAACTGCACATTTCTCGACATTATTTGCCGACGCAGTGAAAATTTGTGTTGGTAAAAGTCTTATTTCCAATGCACTTTTGGATTGCGTTCGTAAAAGTCACAGAAATTGCTAGTTTTACCGGCGCCAGTAAGACCGCGTTGGCAAAAGCTGTGGAAACCACATTGGTGCCAACAAAAAATCCCCTAAAAAAAGAGGGAAAGTTTTGCCAACGCGAGTTTTGCTAATGGCAACGCAATGATGTGTCGACAATTATCTTACCTACTGGCGACGCACAGGTGTGCGTTGGGAAAGCTCTTAGTTATTATTCGCACCATTGCCAACGTAATTGTTACGTCCGTAAAGCCCCATCTATAACAAACTTATTTTTCCCGACACTATTTTCCAATGCAGTAAAATTCTGCGTTGGCAAAAGTTATAGAGAATTTGCTACTTTTATCGATGCAAATAAGACCGCGTTGGCAAAAGTTGTGGAAAACCTTTCTCGACACTATTTGCTAACGCAGTGAAAATTCGCATTGGTAAAAGTCTTATTTCTGACGCATATTTGGATTGCGTTCGTAAAAGCCATAAAAAATTGCTACTTTTACCGATGCGAGTAAGACTGCATTGGCAAAAGTTGTGGAAACTAAATTGGCACCAACAAAAAATCCCCTCCAAAAAGAGATGGAAAGTTTTGCCAACGTGTGTTTTTCTAATGGCGACACAATAATGCGTTGGCAATTATCTTGCCTGCTGGCGACGCACACGTGTGCGTTGGGAAAGCTCTGCGCTTTTATTTGCACAATTGTCAACGCATGAGTTGCATCTGGAAAGCCCCATCTATGACAAACTTACCTTTCCCGATGCAATGAAAATTTGCACTGGCAAAAGTCACATAAAATTGCTACTTTTACCGATGCAAGTAAGACCGCGTTGGTAAAAGTTGTGGAAAACATGTTGGCACCAACAAAATTTCCCCCAAACGAGAGGAAAATTTTTTCCATCTAATGACGCAAAAGTGGATGTTGGGAAAGCTCCACTAGAAGAAAGTGTATTTTTAGTGTCGAACTTACAGCGGCGGTCGGTCAAATGCATTGCTATAAGATACTTATAGCAGTAGCCAAATCTGACCCCCGCTATAACTCAATTTTTTGGTTATTTTTAATGGCGGCCTTCGCTGTGACCGTCGGTAAAACTATTGATCGAATGGCGTTAGTAGGCCACGCAAATTTTTTTATTTTTACCGTCGAATATATAGTGGCGATCAATACTTTTGAGGGTAAACTGATTTTCTAGCCTCCACAGTACGGTGGTTCGGTCACTTAAATCTATTACCCTTATAAGAAATATATTACCCTTATAATAAAAGCGAAGAAGTTGTCCAGCTTCCACCTGCTTAACGATTTCTCTCCACACCCATGGCCCACATAGTTCTCTCCACACCCATGGCCCATTTAGATGGCTTGCTGATGAAATGCAAAATGTCTACACATGTTTGCTCTGGACTCTTCCCTCACTTTCTTGACTCTTCCGCCCTAGCACTGAAAAAAAAAAAGCTTCATGCCCTCTCTGTCATGTGCTTGCTGCTTCTTGCTTTTGTGGCTCGCTTAGATGAATGAAATGGTGACAGCGTTTGGACCTCACTCAGATGCATGACAAGTGATCCCTGTATGAGCCTGCCAAATGGAGGGAGATATGCAAGCTGTTGGATTCTCATACCTCTCTCACGGGACCCACGGAGATCTAATTTTGGTTCAGTTTTTCTTCTTTCCCGCTACCAACGACTGTAACAAAAAAGAAAACAGGAAGAAGAAAGGAAAACAATTTTCTGCCTTGTTGATCCAGCAGGTATCAGTCTGATACTCTTGTTTTATTTATTCATAGGATAGAAAGAACTTCATGAAAGCATGAAAGAGCCTATCAAATAATTTATTGATTTAATTTATACCTGATGTAGAATCTATTTGATGAAATGGGTATACAGAAACTGTTTGATGAAATGGGTATGCAGAAACCGTTTGATGAATTGCCTAAGTAATTTTTTTTTAAAGAGTGTCAAATAATCCCTTCATTTATATGATAAAAAATTTATTTGATGAAATGCTTAGCTCAAATCTCCATGAAAAGTGCTGTCAGATTTTTTATTGTAAGAGAGTTTGTGAAATGATTTCTTGATACCTGATGTAAAATCCGTTTGATGAAATGGGTATGCAGAAACTGTTTGATGAAATGGGTATGCAGAAACTGTTTGATGAAATGCCTAAGTAATTTTTTTTTAAAAGCCTGTCAAATAATCCCTTCATTTATATTATAAAAAATTTATTTGATGAAATGCTTAGCTCAAATCTCCATGAAAAGTGCTGTCAAATGTTTTATTGCAAGAGAGCTTATGAAATGATTTTCGGAGATTTGGGCATACCCTAATTACTAAAACATAAGGTTCAAACCAGGCTGAAAGTAGGCAAGACCTGCCCTACACAATCCATATTTTTTTCTTCAAATTGCTTGAACTTTTATAACAAAGTTGAAAGACACTATTATAGTAGAATTCTTGAGTGTGATGCATTCCAATTTGAAAATGATTAGTGAGAAGAAGCCAAAACAAAGTCAAAAGATTTTATTTAGAAGACTTATCAATCCAAGTTTAGATTATGCCTTTTTTTTTTTTTGTTGGATTCAGGTTGTTTGCTTGGGTGGGTTAATGTTGCTTGCTTTTTTATCTTAAATTTTTAAATGCCCTGCAGGCTTTCGATTTTAGGGAATTGGAGACGGCTTATCTGAGGCAATATTGCAGCTGTTTTAAACTTGTAAGTAGTGCTATTAAATAGTTTTACCTTCTACATGTTCCAATCATTATGTTGAATGAATACTTTTTAATTTCTTATGATTTGCCCACTGAGCTCATTATTGAATTGTAGAATGTTTAATCTTTCATGGCACTATTTATATATATACAATTTCCAATTTTTTCGACAGCCTAACAGTTTCATTTATAACCTGCACTTATCAGAAATAATAAGTCCAATCCAATTGCATGGACAGAGTGTCTAATTCAAACTGAAATAAAAAGTTGCTTGTAATTTCATGAGTTGTACCTGTGAAGTGAAAGTCATAGATTTCTATTCCTCCCAGCTGATTCCATCATCTGGGTTTTCCCTCCTTTTCAAAATTCCCTCTTGCTCCTCCGGGTACATGATACATCACTCAATCCAAATACTTCCTTTTCTTCTCTGTGTGTACGAAGAAAAAGTACTATAAGAACAAAAAAACAGAGAGTACATACAGTTAATTTGTCAAGCACTTGTGGGTGCTCCGAAAGATATTTGATAGCCATAGTCAAGGCCAAGGAAGTTGTCTCATAGCTAGCAAAGAGCAAAACAAAAATCAAATCAAGAGCAGTCGCCTCCGTTAGCATGCTTCGATCTTTCTGCAGCTCATCAATCACACGGTCGAAGAAATCCCCTTTGCGTCTCTCGGGAGAAGAACGCCTTTGCTCTATCATTTTCTTCAACACCCGCATCGCATTTTTCCGCCCCTAAAAGGATCCACAAGGTGACATCTTTTTAGAACTATACACCCTTCTTCAAAAATATGCTTTGATACATAAGCGTATATAACTTACACTCACCTGAATGCATTTGTAATAAGCAGTGCCTGGAATGTTGATGGGAAAAGATATGAGACCTTCAATGAAAGCAACAAATTTCTCTCTCAAATTGCTTGAAGAACATGTAATTGGATCATAGCTTATCAGCTTCTTGGCAGTCAATTCAAATATCATCTGTGAATAACAAAGTCAATTAAAGCCAATATCAGGAGTCCAACCCCAAACACATTGCCTAAGATTGGTTCTTAGTACAAGTTACAACACAATACAAATGAGGAAAGGATCATATCCTTGTGTGCACATATTGAGCATGTGCATGAGATCTAGAATGTTTATTTCCACCCATCAGGTTCAAGAACCAAGACGTTCCAATCATTAGGTGTGTGAATCATTTCCACACATGAACTGAAAAATGTGCTTCCAAAAATGTAGGAACTCATCAGCTCAAGTTAGTTTTTAGCAAACGATAATTCCCACTAATTAGTCCAAATCAAGCATGATCTATGAGACATTTGTTGTGTAAGATCTCTTTAACCGGTTCAAAGCAGGCCCTTGACTTTCAGCCAAGATAATTGATTGAGATTGCCCTATTAATAAAATGATTATTTAAATAAAAAAAAAGTGAAAGTAGTTAATTGTAATTGTATAATACTTAAGTGAATATCCGCAAATACTCTTTTTGATACATGAATTCAGAATTCGAGAACACATAAAAGGTACTTTTAGCCTAATGAATTCCAAGCATTCCAAATGCTAGAGGGGGGTTAAGCATTTGAAATTCTACTTTTAGGTGCGGGATTTGGAATTCTCGAAATTCTCTCAAACAAGAATCATCACAATTCTTAAAAAAAAAAAAAAAAGTGGACCAAAAGGAGGTGCTAATTGTAATGATTAGATGTTATACATACCGCTGCAGTTGCATCTTTCACTTCTATGGAGGGTTGGCCAGACCATGAGGTGAGTGTCGTATGAGCAAACCGATTGATTTCGGGAAGGAGATGTTCTTTTAGGCTTTCCACACCAAAGAGGCTTAAGATCAAGCTTTTGATGTACTTGTACATGAACCCATGGATGGAACCCACGTTTTGGCGACCGAAGATCTCTGTAAAAGTGTCAGGATACCAGCTCTGAAACAAACGGCCCTCTTGCTGGAAGATGAAGTGGTTCAAGTCTGGGTCAGCTGAGATGATAAATGGCTGGCCGACCAAGTTCGTTTTGAAGAATCATTTTATACAATCTCCAAAACCAGGGTTAAGGGTTAGAACTGGTAAAGTCTAATGTGTCCTTGCTTTCTTGTGTCTACTGTTATTTCATTCTTTTTTCCTTTTTAGTTTCATGAAAAGGATTTGTACATATAGTTTTCCCCTTGTATAAGACTGCCCACCCTGAAGCCAACTCTCTTCTAACTGACTTAAAATACACTTCATAAAGCACCAACTGCTTAGTTGATAGCATTAATTAGAGGAGGATTATTTATCCAAACAAAAGAACCAAATTAATAATAACAACCAGTACACACAATGCCTACAAAGTTAGAATAAACATCACAAATCTTTCCCTTGGGAACGATTTTCACACTTTGGAAGTCTACCACAACATGAGCACAAGTTAATATTGTATCATCAGGATCTATGATTGTTCCAGAACCAATGCTCTTACCCAGCATTATTCCATGAAATCCTGAAAGAACATTTTAGAAGTGGCAAACTATTCATAAAATGTGCAAATAAACACAGATTCGATCAGGATATCAATCGAAACCATAAAACTTTCAAACAAAATAGCTTGAGAAACAAACTCACCTTATCACAAATATACTGACAACAGCCGGGACCAGCAGTGACAGCAGCTGTAGTGATAGAGTCTCTACCAAAACACCGCTTACAACAATTTTCATGATTTCCAGCACTTGATGAAGCTTCATAATTAAAATGAGTTGTTGGTAGAGCTCCTATTCTATTCAAGTGGAAGGGAAGATGTCCTAGGATCGGAAAATTCAAAGTATCCAATGAGAACTTGATTGACCAATCAATCGAAACAAAAAGGTTGAGTCATGGATCTCAAATGGTTTGATACCTGACTTTTGAGAAGTGATTTCATAGATATGCATTGGGAGTGTCTTGAAGAGATTTCCATCACTGCAATAATAGCTAAATACTGTAGGGAGAAGGATTTTACAGAATTGTTTTTTCGAAAATGTCTAATAAAGTATATTGCAATTTGCCTTGATAAAAGTAGATTTAAAATTCATTTCCTCAATTTTTTTCCACATTATATCCTTCACCAGTCACTTTTAAAGTCATTGTTTGTTGGAGTGAACCCAACAAACAGGCCCTCACAAGTTTTAAAAATGCAGAACTCATACCTGTATTGACTATTGAGACCTATGCAAACTATAAAGTATATTCAGTATTCAAATCTCAATGTACAAGTGCCTAGAAGATCTTCTACTTCACTTCTTACATATAATATTGTTCTATATTCTTCTACTCCAGGAATTCTCAAACAAATAAAAGATTGTTCTATCTACATGGACTGTAGACTAAACTACAAGCACTACTTTTTTGTCTTACCATCCTTTAATCCAAGCTCATTTCAAATATTGATTGGAGTAAAAATTAAGATCTAGGCCTAACTCAATTACTAAAACACGACATTCAAAATAGCTCAGCCAAAATTTATTCTTGGTAATTTGGACTCTACCCAAATACTAAAATGCAAGATTCACACCAAGCTTAAACTGGGCTAGGCCTGTCCATCAGTGGTACTAAGCTCAACGTAAATTTTATTTTCGGAGATTTGGGCATAACCTAATTACTAAAACATAAGGTTCAAACCAGGCTGAAAGTAGGCAAGACCTGCCCTACACAATCCATATTTTTTTCTTCAAATTGCTTGAACTTTTATAACAAAGTTGAAAGACACTATTATAGTAGAATTCTTGAGTGTGATGCATTCCAATTTGAAAATGATTAGTGAGAAGAAGCCAAAACAAAGTCGAAAGATTTTATTTAGAAGACTTATCAATCCAAGTTTAGATTATGCCTTTTTTTTGTTGGATTCAGGTTGTTTGCTTGGGTGGGTTAATGTTGCTTGCTTTTTTATCTTAAATTTTTAAATGCCCTACAGGCTTTCGATTTTAGGGAATTGGAGACGGCTTATCTGAGGCAATATTGCAGATGTTTTAAACTTGTAAGTAGTGCTATTAAATAGTTTTTCCTTCTACATGTTCCAATCATTATGTTGAATGAATACTTTTTAATTTCTTATGATTTGCCCACTGAGCTCATTATTGAATTGTAGAATGTTTAATCTTTCATGGCACTACTTATATATATACAATTTCCAATTTTTTCATTTACTTATGCCCTGTTACTTTATAGTAGTAAATATCTTGATTACACTTAGCCCAATTTCAGTCATTGATTGTTTAATCTTCTAACGCATTTAAATCATTTCCATCCACTTTTTCGCTTATTTATTCAGGAGAGTTTTTCTTTTTTTTTTTTATACTGGATTTAGCTTATCTGGCTGGGTTAGTTAATGTAGTTTGTTTGGAATCAGCTTGATTCCGTCGATTTCCACTTAGTTATTGTATAATTACTTATATAAAATTAAACTTTGTAAAATGAAGTTCATGGTAATTTCCTTGCATTTGAAAATGAATATGGTTTCACCAAATGAATTGAAGCAAACCACCTGTAGATGTTGAAAGAAGGGCCAAATTCATATAATGAGTTACATAAACTGGAAATGAACAAAGGAATGAGAAAAAAATAATTAAAAGGAAAAAGAATCCTCTTATGGGTGTTCAGTACTTTTACCTTATCAATAAAAAGGCAATGTAAAACAGCATTCTCAAAATTCATTGCTCCAGATTTGGTCACTGCTACAACAACCTCAAATGGCCTGAATTCAAAGAATTTAAGCCATCCCTGCATATGAAAATGAATTATACATTTCAATTCACTTATTCTTTTCCAATATGTCTAAAAGAAGTTGAAAATTAAAATTATGATAAAAAAAAAACCCAACCTCTAACTTGTTCTTTAAAAAGCTTCTGTATATCTATAGATCAATGATTTTACAAGAGGATCATTGTTGTTCGCTTTTTTGAGGATGTGGTGTAGTAGAGAGAAAGGAGTGAAATAATACCTTAATCTCTTCTTCTTTGAGAATATATTTTACCAATCCTTCTTTTTTGAGAATGTATTTTATCATATACATTAGTTAGTATGTTACAATTTAAAATTTTATATTATAATACAATTTAGCACATAATATTGATATTCTTTGAAAAAATCATGCTTATTCTGACATAGTTTAATCTAATTCATTATTTTCTAAAGTCATTCTGATTTTCTCCTATACTTTTCTTGCATCAAGCAATGAACTACTGCTTTTCAACCTTTCACTCTCTTTACTATTACTCACAATTGTTACTTTTACTCGCAATACATACAATCTATACCCGTCTACTAAAAGGCGACATGAAAAGAATTTATTGTCATTGCAATCATCACATTTCTTAGATATTGTAATTGTAAATAAATGTGATTAATCAAACATTTGCTATTGACGAATATTTACACCTTTTTTATTCATATATATACTCACATATATATGCTATTTTGTGAATAGGTATAACTAACTAGGCATATGGTAATTAACTGTTATAAATTGTTATTCTCTCTTCTTCATTATTCTCTACCTTCATATTGCATCTAGAATTTCTAATATGTACTTTGAAGAATGTTTAATATTTATTCTTTCTCTTCATGCTTATTAAATATGGGTTCCTTTGTTATTAACCCCTTTTGAATAGATATAAAAATGGGCCAAATGAAAGATAGAAGAGAATATTTCAAAAGCTATTATAAAAATATGAGTGACGAAAAGAAGGAAGAGCTCCAGAAAAAGAAAAAAGAGGCATACAAAAGGAAGAAATTAGCAAATGTTCTTGATGCAGAGGTCTCATCATCAACCAAGATTACTTTTGGAGGTATAATTATAACAAAATGAAAAGAAATTTTGCTAATTTTTAGGACTTGATCAAAATAACTTCATCAAAATAAATAGTATGCTATTACTAAAAAATGTTAACCATGATAATAAATCTTGGTGCTTTTATAGGGAGAGTAAGATCCAAATCAAAAGAATCACTGCGAAGAGACGATACACATGCATCCAGAAAGCGAAAACTATTGAATGTGCTAAATAGAAAGACAAAATGCTGAACTTCTATCCTTACAAAAGACAAAGGTATTTACTAGCTCATCACTATTTTTTTATTCACAATAAATATATCAATTACTAAAATCTCTGATGAATGACCCAAACCTTTTCCTTTGTTTTTACTACACTCACTGTCATAGCGAATGAAGTTGAACACATTCCATCAAGAATCTCAAACAAGGGAAAGGAGCAAATTGAATTCTATAGTACTTATGAAGTTGGTAAGAATAACAATTTTAATCACTGAATACATCAAACAAAGTTATCTGCTAACATCATAGAAAATATTCTAATAGGATCAACATCAAAGCCAGTTCGTCGTTCTGCTTCATCAAAGACACAAAATCAAGATTCTAGAGGTGATTGGTCATTTCAGTGATTTATTGATCCTCTTTATAATTTGATAATGGTACTCCCTCCATTTTGCCTTCTCTCATAGTTAAACAATAGTTGATATTTGATATGTTTATCATAGAACAAATCTGTTATAGCTCTACATCCATGAATGTGTTCCTTCAAAATATACGCCAAGAGCCATCTATTTTACCATCTTCTCCAAGATGCCAATACTGTGACGCAAAGCGATTTTATCGCGAACCTGCAGGATTCTGTTGCTCTGGTGGACAAATATCATTGATTTCAAATGACGCCCCTCAAGAACTCCACATGTTATTCAAGTCTAACTCTAAAGAATGTGTTGAATTCAGAAAATATGTCCGTACATACAACAATACTTTTGCATTTACATCTTTTGGCGTCAAATATGATAAAGAGCTTTGCAAAAGAGATAAAGGTATATATACATTCAAGGTACAAGGTCAAGTATACCACTATATCGACGACTTGGTACCCACAGATGGACATCCTTCTTACTTGCAACTCTATTTTTATGATACGGACAATGAAATGGAGAACCGGATGCAAAGGTCGTCAAAAATGAATTCAGGCATCATTCAAAAGCTTATTAACGTATCTTATCAATTAACCCATATTGCTCATTTTTTTGGACCATTCAAGATGCACCTGCTTTGGAAAGCCTTCAAATTGTAATCAAGAGCAATGTCGGGTTAGATCAAAGAATGTATAATGCTCCATCAGAATCACAAGTCGCAGCAATATGGATAGAGAATGATGACTCTGGTGCATCTACTGAACGGGATATAATTGTCCAAAGTCATTCAGGCCATAGTCATAGAGTGCAATACTATTTTGGATGTTATGATCCATTGCAATATCCATTACTATTTCCCTATGGTGATACTGGATGGCATCAAGGCATACAAAGACTGAATCAAAGAAATCCGACAATGTATTGTCAGGCGCAAACATCTCTTGATCCTTCTCAAATCCCTTCAATAGATAAGCTTCTTGAAAGAGAAAAAAAAGGTATTGATCATATATTACTTATTCAAATTATAAAATGAGTATTAAAAACATATAATTAATATGTTTTAATTTTTTTTGCAGTAATGCAAAAGAAAGTTAACAAGAGAAAGGTTGTCTCATGTCGTGAGTATTATTGCTACAAATTGCAAATACGGAAAAATACATCTTCATTATTATTACACTTAGGCCGTCTGTTACAGCAGTATGTTGTTGATATGTATATCAAGTTAGAAAGCTCTCGATTAGACTACTTTCGTTATCGACAAGATGACATTCGAGCTGATTTATATCAAGGCCTTGTTGATAGCATTGCAGGTGGAGAGACTTGTGCTTCCAAAGTAGGACATAGAATTGTCCTACCAGCATCATTTATAGGAGGGCCAAGAGACATGAGACGCCGTTATATAGATGCAATGGCATTGGTCCAACATTTTGGAAAGCCTGATATATTTTTGACAATGACATGCAATCCTTCTTGGTTTGAGATTAAGGAAGAGTTACAATCATATGAAGAAGCACAAAATAGACCAGATTTGATTGCACGAGTCTTCAGGGCAAAACTAGAAGAACTAAAAGATGACTTATTCAAGAAGCAAATATTTGGACCTGTTGCTGCTTATGTATATGTTATTGAATTTCAAAAGAGAGGACTTCCACATGCTCATTTCTTGCTTATTTTGAAGCCAGGCTATAAAATCATCATGCCAGATGGATATGATACATTTGTTAGTGCTGAATTGCCCAAAAAAGATACAAATCCACACTTATATGCAGCAGTTGTCAAGCATATGATGCATGGTCCTTGTGGTATTTTAAACCCAAAAAATGTTTGCATGAAAAAAAGATGGACACTGCAAAAAAACCATTATCCTAAAGAATTTTGTTCTTCAAGTACTCAAGGAAAAAAACTCCTATCCAATTTATAGACGGCGTGACACCAATGAAGAAGTCAAAGTACGAGGTGCATATTTAAACAATCGATGGGTTATACCATATAATCCATACCTGCTTGCAAAGTTTGATTGCCATATGAATGTTGAAATTTGCTCGACAATTAAAGCGGTCAAATATCTATATAAATATATCTACAAGGGGCATGACCGTATTGCTTTCCACATTGTTGGTGAGGAAAATTACTCTGATGTTGATGAAATAGAACAATTCCAAACAGCAAGATGGATTTCACCCCCAGAAGCCGCCTGGAGAATTTATAAGTTCTTATTAAATGAAACTTATCCTTCTGTTAACAGCTTACAATTGCATCTGGAGGACAAACAATCTGTAGCATTTAAAAAACAAGATAGTCTTCTTCATGTAATCTCCAATGATCGCACCTCAAGGACAATGTTGACTGAGTATTTTCAAATGAATAAAATTAATGCAGAGGCACGAAAATACCTTTACAAAGAATTTCCTGAACACTTTGTATGGCATGATGACCAAAGATACTGAACTGAAAGAAAGAAAGGAAACTCTATTGGAAGAATTGTCACTGCAAATCCAATTGAAGGAGAAAGATACTATCTGCGCTTATTGTTGAATCATGTTAAAGGCCCAACATCATTTCAAGATTTACAATGTCTTAATGGAATTCAAACATCATCATTTTCGTGAAGCTGCATTGCTAGAAGGCTTACTTGAATCAGACAATAGTTTTGAAGAATGCTTGCAAGAAGCATCTCACTATCAAATGCCACAAAGCTTGCGTCGGCTGTTTGCTACTATTTTTGGTCTACTGCAATCCTTGCAATCCTTAAATTGTGTGGGAAAAATTTTGAAGATTGCAATGTGTTGAAGTTAACAAATGTGCTATATCTATGCAATACCAAGGCGAGTTTAAGCGCACTAGCAAGCATGAATTCTGTTCTTCAGTCATGCGGAAAAAAAACCATTGCCTGATTATGGTTTTTACTGATATTAAATGTTGAAAATTGACGTCCAAAAAGCATATTCTAGAGAAGTGATGAAGAATTGAATATTCCAGTTCCGAGCAAGATTACTCGCACAACATACACTCAATTTGAAGAACAAAGCATGCATATAACCGATATTGCAAGGATTATCCACCTAACCAAAACGGTGCCTTTTTCATTGAACGTCCTGGTGGTACTGGAAAAACATACTTGAATGTGCTCTTTTAAGTAAATGAGATCAGGAAGGCTTTATTGCTTCTTGCAACTGCACACTTCTGAGTAGCTGCATCTATATTGCCTGCGGTTAGAACAGCACCATTCTCGCTTCAAGATACCACTTAACATTGAAGAAATTAAAAACTTGTAATGTAAGCAAACAAGGAAGTATTGCTTCATTGATTCAAATGACAAAGCTCATTATATGGGATGAGCATCAATGGCAAAGCGAGAAGCATTGAAGCATTCAATCAGATGTTACAAGACTATAACAAATTCTCCCATTGCCATTTGGAAGGAAGTTGTTTGTATTTGGAAGGAGGACTTTCGACAAGTCCTTCCTGTTGTCCCAAGAACAAATAGACATGAGGCAATCAAAAGCAAGTTTATTACATCAAAATGTGGCAACATTAGAGAAATCAAATTGACTGAGATATGAGAGCAAAATTCGATCCATCATTTAGTGATTTCTGCTGCGAGTGGAAATGGAACAGAAGAAACTATGAGAATGATAAAATTAAGAATCCAATTCCATGCTTCTTCCTTACAAGATGACATACATCAAGGCTGATTTGATAAAGGCCACATTTTCCAAATCTAGAAAAGAAGCAGACATTCAGATTTTATGCAGCCCGTGCAATATTAACTCAAAAAATGAATTTGTTGATGAGCTCAATGATGTTTTGATAATCTTTGTCCCAGGTGGAACCTCATCAAATATTACAGCTTCGATTCTGCATAGATGACACCAAAGCAATTCAGCAAGAAGGAATTTTTTGAATCACTTAACACAAATGGACTGCCCTCCTCATGAGTTGATACTAAAAGCCAATTTCTCCAATAATATTGCTTTCGATATATTGATCGCCTACTGGATTAATGCAATGGACACGGTTAGTATGTCGGAGATTTTCAACAAATCTTATTGATGCAGAATATATTGTTGGTCACTATCGTGGAAAAAGAGTTTTTTTGCCAGAATCCACTCCTGCCAGCTGAAATGATGATAAGTATCCATTCATGTTCAGAAAGAACAATTTCCAGTTCGTTAAGTTTTGCAATGACGATCAACAAAGCACAATGGCAACATTGGGAACATGTAGGGATATATCTTCCACAGCCCAGTTTTTTCACATGGTCAATTATATGTTGCCCTATCCAGAGCAAAACAGCAGCTACTGTAAAAGTTCTTCTTAAACGAGATATAGATGACACACCAGAAAATAACATGTACTTCAAATGTTGTATACCAAGAAGTACTAACACTTTGCCAATTGTCTTTAACAAACTAATATTGTTACAGGTAATTTTAAATAGCAGCAATTTTGATCAGTATATATGACATATTCATGCTAATAGTTACACAAATCCTTATTTTCACACATTCAAAAGTCTTAATTATCATGCTCTATTTCCTAATAGACCAATCTCTTATTTTCACACATGCAAAAAGTCTTAATTCTCTAACCATGTGTAGTTAAGTTTTCAATTGTTCTCTCTACAGAGATTGAGAAAATGCTAGAGATTGTAGAAAGATCTCTAGATATAACAAACCATCACAACCAATTGGCTGGCAAAAAATAAAAGTCAATGAGCATAAAAAGCAATCTCGTTGGTCTCGATGATGGAGCTAAAAGATATCAAATCTAGATATTTAGTGACTCTGAGGTAATAGCCATCATATGTATATCTTCTATTCTTCTATGATTTTATATATATCATGTATTTCTTCTGTAATCACATTAGTATATAAAAAAATATTGCTAAAGATTGACCAATTGTATCTTATAATTTTTTTTACTAAAAATCTTAATAATCATTTAAAAGTAGATTAATTTCAAATATATGCAGGGAAAGAGAGTACGGGCCACAATCTTTGATAATGATATTGATTTCTTTGAGACACATTTACTGTATTGAAGAGTTACTATATATCAATGTATCTATTCGCCTAGCTCGTCCAGATATATAATTTGGAGATACAAAATTTCAGTGGTTATAAATAATCAATCTCATGTTGAAGAAGTCACAGAAGAAGAAGGAGAAGACATCAAAGGAAATACTTACAACTTCGTTCCATTATCCAACATCAGTAATTCTGATTCAGAAGCAAAAATAGGTAAACAAATTTTACACTCAAATATATTTTCCTCTTCTTCATCCATGCAATAAAAAAAATATATCTCAACTTTAGCCATTAGATCCCTTTTTTTATTATAAAAATATTCTACAGATGCTTACTTTAGATCATACAATATTGCAGACATAATTGCAGTCGTTTTGGAGATCTTACCCCTAAAGATGGTGAAATCAGAGACACTAACACTTCAACAGTTAGTGCTAGCAGATTCCAAGTATATCATCTACCTTCTCACCATCTTTCTCTACTATATCCTATTAACTTCTTCTATTAATATTTTGATCTTACAATTCTCAGTTTTAACGAAGATCAGTCTATCTACATGAACAACACCATGTCAACAGAGATTGAAGCTCTATCAGAAGCACTCAATACAAAACCCATTATTATTGTCACACGGACAAAAGTTATCAATTTAATAATGGTATGTAAATAAAAAAAAATTATTATTACGATTTTTGTAAATAAACATATTTTTAACATGCTTATCATTTTCTCTCAGGAGTAGCAGGGTTAAATACAAGAGCTTCTTCAACAATTATCATAGACCCGCAAATACCAGAAGCTACTTTATTACGCACATGGTACTCATAAACATTTTATCATAATAATATAAAATAAGAATTTAATTATTTATTACAATGATTTATTCTTTGCTAGGTGTTCAAATCATGAGGATGACCTTAATCAATTACGAAAAAATAAGCATTCATACTAGCACTGCAAGTACATCAAAAATGGCAACTGTAGATATTCATGAGTTCTTACTTCAGAAAAATTGGTATTAATTGACTAGCTTAAGATCCTTTTAAATCAATATTATTGTTTATCCATATCTCTTATTTTTAACCATTATTTAATAACATAAATCCTTATTTTTAGGAGGCTGTTTTTTTTAATAAAAGCGTCAATTTTGATACATGACCTGCGACAAAGTTTGGTACATGGGTTGCAGTAACTGTAAAAGAAAATAATAGCAAAGCATAATGATGTAATTTCATGTTCATGTCCTGATAAGAACGCTACTGCACAGCCATGGTATGACAATTGCAATCATATATAAAACTATCTTTCTTTAACTTTTATTACTAATTACTATCTTCAATTCTCAGGTTTAGAGTTGTAGCAAATCTATCTGACTCTACAGGAACCATCTCAGCCACACTGTTTGGAAATGAAATGAGAAATTCACATCATGCACACCAATTCAAATGATGAATCTTTTTGAGGAGCGTATAATTACTATCAAATTCACATTCATATAAGTTCCTGCATATCTTACAAGTAAAAAATAAACTTACACTTTCTTTTAATTCTAGGGTCGCGTCAATGATATTGAAGATGTTATCAATAAATTCAATGGGCAAGAACATAATCTTTCAGTTGAAAGCCTATAAGTATGGCTCAACGGTTTAACTTCACAGTTCTATCAATTGATGACATTCGTACAGGTAGCCAAATATAGATAGTTTGTCAAAAACATGTTATGTAAATATTCACCTTTGTTAAAATTTTCACTACATGACTTCTGCCTACTTTGTAAAAAAATCAAAATAATGTAAGTAAGAACTTCATTGTCTAATATACTAACTCTTGCTAATAAGAAGTCCACTTTCTTTTCTAGTTTTGCACTTTTAACTTGAAACTGCTATATGCCACAGATTATCGGTTTGCTTGTCCTTATATATTATTACCTTTCATAAGTTTGTTAACTAATGAAAAATCTTTTATGAATTGTTTATGAACTTAGCAATCTTTGTAACGTGGCTCATCTTCCATACTTCTTCGTATATTCATATACCTTCTAGAACAACCTGCCTATGAACACAAGGATGTAGTACCTTGCTTGTCGACCTTGAAGAATGCCCCATATGCTTTCCAGTCAATAATCTTCCATATCTCTGTTTGATAATTTAGTTTGATGTTTCTACCATCTCGAATTAGTTAGACATCACACACGAAATATGTAAGACTTTGTTTCAAGCCATCTTTACTTATGTTCTCCTCTCATGTTATTAAGATGACCTAAACAACTAGAGTGGGTTCCTCATACAAAACAAGTACAATAGAGATTCATATAGTCTCTCTCTTTGTTGTTTGATGTAATTAGTGCTCCTTTTCTTGCTACAAGCATCTAATGAATCTCTAAATTACTTATTGATGAGTTGTGATGCACTGAAGACTTGTAATCAATAATTTTCATCTCCAAACATTCAATAGCATCAGTTTTCCTTTTCTTCATATCTCTCCACTGATTGCATCTATTTTCTCATCTCCAGATATTAGTAAGCTCATTTTTTCCCTTCTCCAACATCTCATAAGATTGTTGATTCTGGTTGACTACAGATTATTTTCACTTCTGTTTTTGAAATGGATTTGAGCTGGATTTGATCAGTTTATGTTAGATGAAGACTTTGTTCTTTATTAAAATTGTTTTCATTCTGGTTGACTGCATATTAGTTTCACTTGTGTTTGATGAAATTGGGTTTTGAGCTGATTTTTTCAGTTTATGTGAGATGAACACTTGTTGTTTATAAACTCTTTGATTTGGTTGGTAGAGATCAGTTTCTTACTATGTACAAGTCTAATAACTGTATTCAGAGCAGTCTGTTTGCTGATTTTGAGTCAAGATTATTGGGTGTTTTTCAGATTTTGATTCTTGATAGATTTTAACTTTGTCTATGTATTGACATTTCTTGCTGTTTAAATCTATTTGATTGTATGTATGTTAAAATTTCTTACTTTTTTTGGTTTCATTCATAGGATTACATATCCTTGTTGGTGAACTTTTAATAGTTTTATAAAGATGTTGCAGCTATTGCCAGCATTTCTTATTGAGGCTATTCTCACTGAAGTCTACAACTTTATCCACTTTGACAGAAACTCTTTGCTAAAAAATATCCTACAAATTCCAATTCTGACTAAACAAATATGTCTCAACTTGCTCCAATGTAGCTCTTGCCAAACTCATCATGCACTTGAGATGGCTCCTGTTCCTACTTCATCATGCACTTGAGATGGTTTTTCAAACGAAATTGAAGCGGTATTCATAACTATTGCACCAAATATTACACATTGCGTCTGTATCAAGACCTTCCGATTAATGAGCCCTGATGTTTAATAATAGATCTCTATCTAATAAATCAGTTTGTTTGTTAACTTCTTCTTCATATATATTCATTTATAACAATGCACGTGCTTGACGTGTCAGGGCCCACTATATATATATATATATATAATATATATATATATATATATATATATATATATAACTCAAAGCATCAAATGTGGCATCACAAAATCGCCTAACATGCAACATGTATTATTGAGTCCAACTCAAGACCAATGATTATAGTCCTCTCGCCGCACGTTTCCCAGAGATGCAATTCCTATCCATTCTAGACAAAAAACTGTGAAAATCAATCAAAAGGAGCATCGACACAAATCACGTGCTGCCCATGCCATTGATAAGGTGAGATTAATTCTGACGCGCGTGTACAAGCATCAGATCTCACGTCATGCGTACAAAGAGATGGAGACAACACTCCAATTGAAGAGAATCTTGATCATGAGCATTTTTAGTTTCTTATCTTATCCCAGACTGTCCATTGAATGGGCCTCACCTAAGTTGGTCATGGCAGTTGGGTCGCATGAACGAAAAATTAAATTAATTTGCTCATCTTAGTTGACCTAATTCTGAAAAAGTAGCGCATCTGATTGAGTGTGTTTTTAGCTCAGTGTGAGCACCTCAACGTGGGTCCACATGAGGCCCCACCCGGGCTGGAAACAGGGACTGAAAAATCTTCTAGACCTTTATTTTAGCAATAAATCAACCACAACCCTGAACCATATCAATTCATTTGGACTCCACAAAATTTAACGATGTATAGGTATTTAGATGGACGTGCAGTCGATCCAACGCATCTTATCCATTGAATGGGTATAAATCCCTAGGATATGTGTGAAATTCAGGTGTGTCTTGTCTTAGGTTCTACTTTTGGTGCGCAAGATTGCACACCAGACGCACCTTAATAAAAGATACGCTACAATCATTAGATCTAATCATATAGTGCCGCTAAAATGATTAATATGATACAAATTGGTATTAGGGCCCCACTTACCAAAGGGCTAAATACCATTTCATCCCATTAAAGATTGTCGCTATATATAGTGGGGAGGACAGCTCATAAGGGGGATGTATTTCTTTTATGAAGTAGCAGACTTTTGGGGTCTTGTTCTATTAAAAAGTCCCAGATATAACAAAATCTTGAAATTTCACCTAAATTGAAAATATGTTGGAAATCATAATGCTTTTGAATCAGAAGGGAAATCCAGCGAGTTAAGTCAAGTGTGAGCTCAAATTATAGGTGTCCACCTTAAGTTCACCTTTCAAGAATCTGTACCACTCAGATAATGCATCCACTCAGTTTAGGTCACCTTTTCAAGAATTGTACACTCAGATATGCATCCACTTATGTTTACCAATGGTAGGTCAATGTTCCAGTTAAGATATCACTGATGCGATTCGGCAGGTTATCATTCTAAAAAATGAAATCCCTTAATACATGATTGGTGTTTTTAAAATCTGAATCCTCCTCAGAATGGTGGATTCCGTTAATGCATATGACCAATCAATCATTCAAATTGTCACCCTGTTTGTTTGATTCCCATATATTTCGTTCATATTATCAGAAATGTTAGATCTAAACCAATGCGCATCAAATGTAAGTTGTTGAATCCCCATAAAGTGGGCTATGTTGTATTTAAAATTTATGACTTATTAAAACATAATTTTATCATCTTTTCACAATCTGAAGTAAATGTCAATCCAATGAAACAAATCTAGGGTATTCTACTGAAGAAGAAATGAGTTAAAATCGCCATCACCTTTTAAGTGTTAACAATGTGGGCGTACATATAGATTTAATTCGATTCACTCGACGAACAAAAATCAACCTTCTCTCATCACAGAAAGTTTATCCTTTCCATTAAACTATCACCAAAGCGGCGAACTCCCTAATTCAGGCACAACTTTACGAATTTTAATAGTTAATTCACATTCCTATGTCATTAATCCAACCTCCTCACCCACACTGCCCTACTTGCCATGAATATACGACAATGCTCCATGACCCAATAATCTTCCTTGTATCTGCAATTCTTCACTATTCTATCTAGAGACAATGAAACCCCACACCACTAGTTATCAGATGATATATATAAGGCAACGCGAACGTGAACGAATGATTGATTCTGTTGTTCAGACACAGCAGAGCTTGATTTTGACTGGGATCTATATTAATTACTATAAAGAGAGGAGGTGTTGTTTCTGTCTTGTCTTGACTGTATGACCATGCATGCCACCAATTGGTGGCAAGACCCCGTTCTCTCCCAATCTCGTTCCCCACCTTGC